>CM070039.1:37143369-37155591 GCA_036250615.1 Ptychadena robeensis | reverse complement strand
GGAATCGAGCGGATAGGTGATCGAGCGGCCATGGAATCCGACTGTGTATGGCTGGCTTAACACTCCCATCATCAATCGGCCCAGAAATCCATCCAGCATCCCCATCAAAACAAAGGGTGCATGGCTGATTCTTGACGTCATCAAGAGAATCGGCCCGGCATCGCAACGTCTATGGCCAGCTTAAGTCAGCTCCCTCATTGCAATGTACAATCACTCTCTGACCTTAGGGCACTGGGTTTATGGGTTTATTTTTTGTTGTAATTCTGTCACACCTACTATAAACTTAAAATTACAATTAGATTGGCCATTTCATTGTCAGAGGGCAAACGTACAAAATCAGACTGATCGTATACTCCGTTCTCTCACTGTATAACTGTCCTAATTTTAAGTTCTAACTTCAAAGTGTTAATTAATAAATTTTTTAGTGATTGGTACTACCCCTTTGTAACATGCACGCTGTTACAATCACATGACACTTTGGTTTATAGCGCAGACTGATATCATCCACATGTTTTGTTTAGAAAATCTGCAGAAATTTTTTTAGAAGATCACTATAAAATGTCACCGTTACTATAGCAACTAATAACTAACTGAGATCAACGCTTCTAAGTTATATGGCCTAGTAAAACCTTTCTGTATGAATTCTTTATTACAGCGCACAATTGCAGCGAGCGCAACAGGCTTTTATACGAAAGGACATTTTTTTTTATAATCTATAAATTTAAAAATACAGCTGTTCCATTGCCATCTAATTAATGTGACTTAAAAATGTAGTCTTTTTTATTTCACAAGTGTCATGTTATGTGCCTCCATTTTGTGTCTGCAGATATGTCTTTTCCTTTATATTTGTCATAAATGTTATGAAATGGTGTCGGCAGATTGCTACTAGTTTAAACAAAGTATCTAAAGTCTACATCACATCGGCAATTTCTAGTGAGAGATGAATGAGAGAGACTACTGTGTCACAGTAACGTATTGACATTTACTGAGGGGCCACTTATTTTCAGTGTAAGTGTAGCACCCCTCTAGTGAGAGTTTGTGCTAAGGGTAAGGGGTTAACTTGGTCTTCTCTGGCAGGTGCAGGCTTGTCCGGTTTTCCCTCAAGAATTTTGGCGGGAAATGTATCAGGCCTGATCTACCCTGAGATGACAGTGGAGCTAGCCACACATGGTATAATTTTAGCATTCAATCGACGTTAGATTAGATTTTGTAGCTCGATGAAAAAATCGAAAATCTATTTAAATTTCGATGTACACCACTTAGGGAGTATATTGTAAAATTTTTACTGAAAAGTTAATTGAAGTAATCCAAAATCGTCGATTGAATTCCTCTTACGATTTTTGTTTCAATCGGAAATGATGTGTTAAGGGAAGTAGCCACAAGGAATGTAGTTTGATGATTGTACAATCAACCAAATTTTACAACCTGTCCGATCACGATTCAATCGACGATTTGACAAAAATCGATCAATAATCGGCGATTGTGCTATGTGGGCAGAAAAACGTTGATTGAACGCTAAAATCGAACCATGTGTGGCTAGCTTAAGACTGGTAAACAAAACGACACCTGCTCGTTAACTCTGCAACATTTTGGAGGGAACTGACTCATCCCTCTGGAATGTGAGGTGTCGTTAGAGGTGTATAAAAAGGCTCAGCTCATTAAGGTCTATGTCTGTGTTGGTCTGTGTTCCTGTCCTGCATCTTCTATGAGCCAGAGATACCTTCTGGGCCTCTGTGTCTCCTAGGGTAGAAACTTTGTAAAGTCTGCCTGAGAAAGAGCTAAATCTCCACCTCAAGCCTGATGCACCACAAGGTCCAGGAAGCCTTCTGCCTTTTGGGTGCCAGAGAAAGGAGCTGAGCTGTGCTGGAGAAGATGTTTCTGTGGGAACCTGTCTGCCTAGAGTTCAAGAGCACCTGTCACCTGTTCAAAAAAGGGGATCTGCTTGTCGCTAAAAGTATATCATGCTGCCAGTCTTTGAAGGGCCATACCACAGGTCACCCGGGGTGAAGGTGAGAACTGGTGAGGGGAAGGTCAGAGGTCAAGGTGCAAGCATCCAGCTCATCAGGCTGCAGGGTCAGGGAGAGGTGTACAAAGAGGTGTCCTGCTGCCAGTCCGGTACAGTCAGTGAGATTCCTCTCTCCCATAGGAACTGTTGCAGAAGTTTCAATAAAGTTCTTCAAGCATCCACATTCCTGTCTTCCAAAAACTCTCATTGCCGCTGCCCAGACCCAAAACATAATACACCAAGCAGGACCTAAGGGTCTTATTGCTACATAAGGATTTAAACGATGTCAGTATAGTCAAGGAGTCAAGGATGTCTTCTTAACATGGTTTAGGGCAGAATTCTCAATCAGGGTTGAATGGTACCCTAAGGTCCATCCAGAGGTGGCCAGTGATGTTTTGATCGGTTGACGATTAACTTTTCATTTGCTGGTCCCTGCATGATTTTGGGGCCAATGCCACTTAGCAGAGACAGCTGCATGCCACCAATAACACATGTTTTATCTATTACTATTGGTGATGGCCGAACCTCGGCCATGTCCATACGCAAACGGGCGGAGCGGACTCTTAAAAAAGTCCGCCGTCTGCCCGTTCGCGGACAGATTTAAATTCCCCGCCTCTAGGCGGGGAATTTGAATCGGAAAACCCGGATGTGACGTCAGTGACGTCACATCCGGCAACTGGAACGCATAGTTCCTGGTGTGCTAACCCGGGTTTGCGAGCCGGTTTTTCCGGCGGCGGGATCTCGCTGCTTATGATCCCACCGGAGGAAGAATAGAGGGCTCCTTCTCACTGGCGGACAGGGCGGGTTGAACACCCGTACTGTCCGCCGGGGGGAAGGAGGGCGAACATACTTGTTCGCGGCCGAACTGTCCGCCTTGCGGGCAGTTCGGCCATCACTAATTACTATTACTATGCGTGGAATTCTGACTACCACTGAATGGAATCTTCCTACTGACCACTAGTGTTGATTGAGAATATTCAAAATTTTTATATATTAGAGGAATATCCGGCATTCAAGAATTTGCAATATTCGCGAATGTGCGATTGGATATTCGCAATGGGGGATAGTCGTCATATTATGCTTCAACATTGTTTACAGCCAAACATTGCTCATATTTGTGCGCATTGTGCATGGATACGTGCAATACACACATGCTCATACTGGCAAAGATCACAGAATAAAGAAGAAAAGCTGGTTCATGAATCTTTGTAAATCATTGCGAATAGCTACATACATGTAAGGCAATAGAATACAGTCAAATTGAATTTCGAATGTTCCTTAATATATTCGAGAAATTACGTGACCTCGAGTATACCATATGCTGCTCAATACTACTGACCACTAACTTAATGCCTATTTCTACCTATGATTACCAATAAACTAGTTTTAGTAGAGGTTCCTGAGGAAAACAATTCCTTCTATTAAAGTCTACTTATACAGTTGTGTTCAAAATTATTCAACCCCCACTGAATTTGAGTGTTTTGGCCATTTTGACATTGATTTTGATCATTTCAGTCATCTTGTTTACAATGAAATCAGCGAGGCACTTGTAAGTCAAACAAATATAACATAACATTAATAATGAAATAACCACAAATGTCCTTTCTGTGCTCACATCATTATCAGTTTTATTCAACCACCAAGTGACATTCATTCTTAGTACTTAGTACAACATCCTTTTCCAGTTATAACAGCTTTTAAACGTGAAGCATAGCGTGACACAAGTGTCTTGCAGCGATCTACAGGTATCTTAGCCCATTCTTCATGGGTAAAAGCCTCCAGTTCAGTCACATTCTTAGGCTTGCGCACTGCAAATGCTTTCTTCAAGTCCCACCAGAGGTTCTTAATCAGATTTAGGTGTGGTGACTGCGATGGCAACTCCAAAATGATCCAGCCTTTAATCTGCAACCATGCTCTAGTGGACTTGGAGGTATGCTTGGGATCATTGTCCTGTCCTGATCAAAGGTCTCCCAAGCCTCAGGTTTCCTTCCAATATCTCCTGGTACTGAAGAGAAGTCATGGTACATGGCACATGCTGAAGCTTCCCCTGCAGAAGCAAAACAGCCCCAAAGCATGATTGACCCCGCCATGCTTCACAGTAGGAAATGTGTTCTTTTCTTTATAAGCCTTGTTCTTCCTCCTCCAAACATAGCGTTGATCCATGTGCCCAAACAGTTCTAATTTTGTTTCATCAGTCCACAGAACACTATCCCAAAACTTTTGTGGTTTGTCCACATTACTTTTGGCATACGGAAGTCGACTCTTCTTATTCTTTGGAGACAGCTATGTTTTGCATTTTGGCCAAAAAGTTCCATTTTGGTCTCATCTGACCAGAGCACCTTCTTCCACATGTTTGCTGTGTCCCCCACATGGCTTGTGGCAAACTGCAAACAAGACTTCTTATGCTTTTCTGGTAACAATGGCTTTCTTCTTGCCACTCTTCCATAAAGGCCAACTTTGTACAGTGCACGACTAATAGTTGTCCTATGGACAGATTCCCCCACCTGAGCTGTAGATCTCTGCAGCTCCTCCAGAGTCACCATGGGCCTCTTGACTGCATTTCTGATCAGTGCTCTCCTTGTTCAGCCTGTGAGTTTAGGTGGAGGGCCTTGTCTTGGTAGGTTTACAGTTGTGTCATACTCCATACTTCCATTTGTAAATGATCACTTGAACAGTGCTCCGTGGGATGTTCAAGGCTTTGTAAATCTTTTTTTAGCCTAAGCCTGCTTTACATTTCTCAATAACTTTATCCCTGACCTGTCTGGTGTGTTCTTTGGACTTCATGGTGTTGTTGCTCCCAATATTCTCCTCTGAGGCCGTCATTAGATTACACACAGGTGCACGTGTCATTAAGTCATTAGCACTCATCAGGCAATGTCTATGGGCAACTGACTGCACTCAGACCAAAGGGGGCTGAATAATTATGCACATCCAACTTTGCTATTTATTTGTAAAAAATGTTTGGAATCATGTATGATTTTTGTTCCACTTCTCACGTGTACACCACTTTGTATTGGTCTTTTATGTGGAGTTCCAATAAAATTTATTCATGTTTGTGGCTGTAATGTGACAAAATGGGGAAATGTGGAATACTTTTGCAAGCCACTGTATTTATTGCAATAACCACAACCTACAATGCTTATAAAAATTGCTATAACCTGCACTGTGCAGTATAACAAGCGTGTTTACATTATGCAAAAACAGGGGGGATGTGCATTAGTAGCAGGGTGCTTTTCCCTCCTCACGCATTAATGATTGGACGGTTGGAGGTCTGATTCTAAAGGTGGTCAAGTTGGACCACTGCCAAGTAGTGCCTTGGTCATGTCCTCATCTTACAACGAAGAAATGTTTTCAATGGAAGTTTTTACAAAGAAATAAAAAAGTGGAAGTTAGCCACATCCTAAAGCTTCAGTTGGGCGTTAGATGGATCCTTGTAACTAGCTGGCATTAGACCATGACTAAACTTAACATAAAGGTTGGTCTATATCCAGCATTATGAATTTAATATATTATATAACCCTAGTAAATATAATGGACAATGTCACAGTGCAAGTGACAAGGACTGAATTCCTGCCTCCGGGAGTTTCCATTTCGTCTGTATTCTGTGACCAGTTATGACACATGGCCTTGAGCAGCAATATTTTCTCATAAGGAGTTACACCTTCTGCCTCCTGACTTCTGGGCTGGGCAGAATGTGAACTTCAGAACACTCCTAAGGCATGAGAGAAGAAAAGTGAGGATTGTGAGGCGAGGCTTCTCCAGAATATTAAAATACATGCCTTCTATTCTCATCTCCCGCCTTCCCCCATACTTTTCACATTCCAACAACTCTGGGGCAGGGTTGGAGTCTAAAAAACACCTGCTTTTCCCGCAGGTCACCTAACTGGTTTGGTTTCCAAGCTAATTTTATCCCAACTGTTATTCAGAAGAAATGCTCAGGTGGATGAAGGTGTGATTTTTGCAGCCTTAATCTTTAATATTTGCCTAGGGAGGTCCCTGAGAAATATTGTTGCACAACCAGATACCTAATTGGGATGACAACAAATTTTTGGAATTTTAGTTTGTAATCGAGCGGTCATTAAACCGTCATTGATTATGGAATGCAAGAACTTTAATTGTGGATATATCAAAAAACTATTCTTTTCATAATAATATAAAATTATTAAATCTATGTAAAGTTATTTGTCTGAAGGGTAACCTAACATTTTTACTTTATTGACATTTTGTTCTGTAAACTGTGGACAAGCAGAACAGTTATTATCTTCTGAAAACAACCTCAGATTTGTAAACAAAAGGTATGCATGAACCTGACTTCATGCATGCTCTCATAAAGACTGCTACACGATTTTGCCGCCGACTGATGTGAGTGCGCGCTTGCGATCGGGGATACCCACACGGGGCGACAGATCTTTGTCACCCCAACGCTCAGTCAGCCAGAGAACGGACCTGTCCGATAATCTCTGGCTGATGCCGCTAGCTTCAATGGAGACCGGCATCCCCATTAAAACTAATGGCTGGCCCACAAAGGGTGACCGCCCATGCTGTGAGCGACAGAGTGCAGCGTGATGACATGACACAAATACTAACAAGTGCATATTGTATCCAATGGGTCTGTTAACCTTACAGGAAGGGCACACATAGTGTGCAGGCGTGCAGGAGGGAGAGGGTTTAGAAGATGCAACAGGATGCCTTCCATCCTATCTTCCGGCAGCTCTCTCTCTGTGGGTAGGTCTTATTTTCGGGGAATCACAATATCTGACGAAATGCTACACAAAAACCAATTAAAGCGCACCTAAACTCAAAAAAAAAAAAAAAGTATTATATTTTTACTCACCTCTAAACTGTCCCAATAGCTCAAAGTTGCTCAAATACCTAAAAAAAAAATATATGAACCTATCCTGCTGCTGTCTGTGGTAGCCACCATTTTAGATTCAGTGTTAGCTTCTAGTGATGATCACGAATATTCGGATTCCGAATATTAATCGCGAATATCGGCAATTCCGCGAAGAGGGGATATAATTGCCGAATATTCCAATTCCGGATATTCTGTATTTTTTGCTCTCAATGCAAGGTTGTACGAATGGGAAGGCTTGCCAACAGAGCTTAGGCAAACACTCCTGCTCCATCAACAGTTTTTAAATCCAATTTGGGTTGAGCGAATATTCGGAATAGTTTGCTAAATCTGCAACAAAAAAAAAAAACTTTTTTTTGAAAATTTGCGAAAATCACTAATGGCTTCCAAAATTAGAATTTTTTTTCAACACGCCCCTCATGCAAGTTCAAATATATATCGCTAATATATAAAATATCGCGCAATTTGCAATCAAAACGCCGATATCGCACTAGAAGAATATTGCCGCATCAATGTTTGTCCGAATTGTTTTTTCCGAATGTTTTTCCCAAAATTCGCGGCATGCCGCGAATACGAATGTTGCCTATGCCGCTCATCACTATTAGCTTCTAGTCTTGAATGGGTTAAGGCTTCAATAACAAAAATCGTGAACAGCTGCAGAAGGAATGTTCTGTGCCAAAGAGTCAGTGCTGCGGCACTGGAGAGGATAGGAACAGACAGGGAGGAGTGAGGGGGAAATACACAGATATCCCCTCACAGGTAAGGATTTTTTTTATTTTATTTACATATTGCTCCAATAATGGGGGGGTTGGCTAGCTAGGGGAAAAAGTTTGTCTGGTGAGTTTAGGTGCGCTTTAAGTTGTATTAGCTTTTAAATGCAATGTACTTTATATAATACCTATTCATATTTTAATTCTTTTCCAAATGTGAAATAAAGGTGAGGAGAGATATGTACTTTCTGTGCAAGAACTGGAAAAGTAAGAAAGTATGTGGTGCCATCAATTATCATCTTGTATTCTATTTCCTATTAAATCACTATGAATGCCAGGCCCTGGCACTTGATAAAGTAGGTGTGACGAGGCATTTTGTGGGCGGCTAATGAGAGGTGCTTAGCGGCAAGACTGTAGGTGTGTGGGCCTGTGTTCTTTTGGCAGTGAGGACCATGCCTGCGGCAGGAGAGGTTTACAGAACATGTTACAGTACAGTCTTGCTATTCTAATCAACAGCCTAATTACTTGTTTATTGCTAATTGAACTTTCCATGACTTCTCCTGTCTTTGTTACTGCCTGTGTGTCTACATCTCAATTATAGAACCATCCCTTATGGGTTGCACCTAAATTACCCTGTTAAAGATATAATTTAAGATGTTCATTTGTTAGCTTATTTATTTACTGGCCTACAAAGTTCAGTATCGGGTACACAATTTCACCAACTCAATTAAAAGTGTGACAAGCATGAAGGATTAAGGAATTGTGAGTTATCGTATTAAATAGTTTTTCCATGCTAAAATGTTTTACCTAAAACAAAAAAAACACACATACATGAAATAAGCACATTACTTACCTGTCAGCAGTTCAGATCCTGGAAAACTGCTACACAAAAACAAATACAACTTACTTACCTTCTTCATGTTTTATCTGATAGTGGGAACATCTTAATTAAGGGCAAGAGAAGGCACTTCCAGATCCATTCTTCTCAGGGCAGCTGGCAGCAACCCGCCCCCTCTCTTCCCCTTCCTACACAGATAGAGACTCACTCCTCTGCAGAAGAGGTCCAGTGTGGGGGGAGGGGCAGTGGGCTGCTTCCATGAAGCTGTCGGCTGGGTGAAGAGAGGCTTCTCTCTCCCCACTTCACAAAGTATCACAGATGTGATGCTGATGTCACATGTGTGAGACTGAGCCAGAGGGGCTTTTGGGAGAGAATTCTCAGAAACTCTTGCAGCTTGTTACGTCTTGCCTCGGCGAGATGTAACACAGTGGGAGGGGCTGTCTCTAAAAAGACACCCCTCCTGCTGTCAGAAATAGGTTTTTTTTTTGTCAAGGATCTCTGCAGTATCGGCTAAGCAGACCCAACAGGTGGTAGGTTCGCTTTAATTCTATGTAAAACCATAATCACTATCAGTTTGAATAGAATCTAAGGTGGTAAAAACCATTTCTGTATTGATTTCTGTCTTTTGTGATTCACACTTATCTGTGCTAACGAGGATTGAGCAACAACAAGTTCACATTATTTAGTCAATGGGCTAATTCACAATAAAATGCATGCTAATGATCTGGTGGCGGCCCTAGCCTGTCTAGCTCTCTGAGCAAACACTTCCTAGCTCTGGTTCCCCAGAGGTTCTGCAGTAGTTGAGGGTGCTGTTAAAGCTTCAGGGGCCAGTGCCCAAAGATGCAAATCCACCCCTCTTCAGTCATCACCCCCCAAACTGAGCTCTTTTTCCCCGCTGGATAATGTTGGGGGTGGTAGCATGGGTGGGTGAATCAAAAACCATCTGCACATGATGCTGCCCTCAACATGACCACCTATGTTGCCCATGACTAAAACCTCCGCTGCCAATGATGTACAGATATTTGTAAATTGGACCCCATGTAAATTGGACCCCTATCCAATTTTACACGCATTGGACTATGCATGTTAACCAAAACTATCAACCCTCCCATTTGGCCTGAAAAGTCATATTTTATGTGTAGTGAAGGCTGAACTTCGGCCAGTTCCATCTGCAAACAGGCAGATGTTTCCACCTGTTCGGGCCTGTTGGTGGGTAATTTGAATCAGGAAAACCAGAAGTGACATCAGTACCTGGAACACATAGTTCCTGGTTCCAATTTCCAGATGTGACGTCACTTCTGGTTTTCAGAGCCGGTTTTTCACTGGAAGACCGGGTTCTCTACCCGATCTTAAGTGAAAAGATTTGGTGGGATCTTTATCCTCCTGATCGCGTGAGGTGAACGGGGCAAACCGTACTGCTTGCTGGCTAGAAGTGTAGTTACCCTAGAAAAGGCCACTAAAACTGTATCTAATGCATTGTTATAAATGCCTGTATATTTTGGGGTTTCCCTAGCTTAGGACAGTTACAGGGCCTCTTCACTATATGTGTATATGAGTATATGTCTAGACGGCTGTCTCTTTTCCCGCCTTTTAACTCCTGAGGATGTTCTGGGCTCTTCTGATGATGACCGACCTGATACAAGGTAGATTCCTCCAGACATGTCCCCGTATGCAAGATTCCCAGGTGAATTATCTGACTCTCTGGCAAGGACTTCCCATCCCTGCAATTTGGGTGATGGTGAAGAAGCTGTATATCTCCGTTCCTGTAGTAAAACTTGTAAATCCGATTTTTCTCCTGATCGATCACCCAGACCGACCACGCTGGTTGATCAGGCAAAATTTGGACGAAAAATCTGAACGTGTATGGGGGAGCTTATGGTGCACTGAAAATGTTGTCTTGGTCCAAGCTTAGGATGACTGTCCCTGCATGTAAAGCAACACTGCTGGTACATGTTTTATTATATGTTACCCTTGATCCATAGACTGATTATTGAATACCTAGCCTGATTCATTCACTAACTACCAACCTGTCCGACAACCACTGCTGCCAACTTGCACAAATCACAATTACTTGTTTCTTGTCATGATTATCATGTATGCTATATGTATAATGCTACGTCATGAGAGATCATTATCGTAGCTATTCAGCAGAAACTCCTGGTTGTTGGAAGCTGGCTCTTATTTCAATATGTTACATTTGTAAGTAATTATATAAACTAGCCTGGGGTTCCATGATAGTAAATGCAGAAAAGTAAGGTGTATGTTTGGTGAATAACAGCCAATAAGAAAAAGGACACGAGGTGCAGAACCTAGTGTAACAAAATGAAGTTTTGTTAATGAAATATTTCATTCACAATAATGGAGGTATAATATAGGCTTAGCAAGGAGAAATGGTCCCCTACAGCAGTGGTTCTTAACCATTTTAGATCCACGACCCTGGAAGTGGCATCAGAGTGTCACTTCCGTTTTCCAAATACTGCAAGTGACACTTTGCGATATCACTTTTGGCATGATCAGGTAAGTGTAATGTCCCCTCCCTCCTATTTTGCCACCCCACTTGTGCAAATAATGTGCAGGGTGGGAAGTCAGGAGGGAAAAGTAACGCCCCCTCCCTCCTAAGTTAGGAAGTAGGGGGCCTTACTCTCCATCCTAACTTCTCACCCTGCCTGTGAGCACCAGTACTGCAGCTTCTTAGCAACAGCTCTGATGCTTTCAGTGAACTTGGCGATCCCTGTGAAATGGTCATTCGATCCCCAAGGGGGTCCAGACCCACAGGTTGAGAACCACTGCCCTACAGGGACAGGTACAAATGCTCTAGTGTTGGCCAATTGCCTCCACAGTGTTGCTAATAGGGTTTTTAAGACACAAAACACTTAATCGTACATAATTCAATAGTGATTTATCCAACATATTGTAAAAGGTCTTTATTTGTCTAATTTTAGCACCATGTCTACAAATCTCAATAAAATCATTAAAATATAACACACAAATGAATCTATACACTGGTTGTCCAAGAGGGTTCCTCCAAAAGGAACAGCAGTATACAGTGGAGGAAATAATTATTTGACCCCTCACTGACTTTGTAAGTTTGTCCAATGACAAAGAAATGAAAAGTCTCAGAACAGTATCATTTCAATGGTAGGTTTATTGTAACAGTGGCAGATAGCACATCAAAAGGAAAATCGAAAAAATAACTTTAAATAAAAGATAGCAACTGATTTGCATTTCATTGAGTGAAATAAGTATTTGAACCCCTACCAACCATTTAGAGTTCTGGCTCCCACAGAGTGGTTAGACACGTTTCACACGCATGGGCTTGCTCAGGGGGAAACTGTTTCTTTACAACATATACAACATCAAAGATTACACATATGTACATGCGCACTTCAGCGACATGTGTTGGCATTAACTTCCCTGGCGTTACAGACTTTTTCTGTGGCACGGAAAGCTGCTGTACGGGAGATTGTGGTGGAGTACACTGTATTGCCGCATTGACATGTGAAGACATACATTAACGTTTCCGTTGAACAAGCATGACTGTCCTTGCTTTTTGGACAAATTTTTGGCACATTTGTTCCATAGGACTCTATGGTGCTTCACTACATGCAAGTAAGCACATGTTGACTAAATAAACAGTACTGTGCTCCCATTACTGTCCGTACAGTGTACTCACAGGATTGTAGACACATTTTGACTACACACACATATGCATATATGGACCAATTATCCGCTGGCCGGGTCACTTTGTTTATGATTGCTTTGCCCCTGATCCATCCTGGTACCTTGCTCTGCCTCCCCCACAGCACCCCCCCCCCCC
>CM070039.1:37123754-37143233 GCA_036250615.1 Ptychadena robeensis | reverse complement strand
GGGGGGGGGGGGGGAGGGTTGCATGTAAGGTATAAACAGATTGTCAGCTGGGTAAAGTATATGCAACATTGAGATGATGACGTCAAATAAATTATATATTATTTTTAGCAGACAACACAATAGAAGGTGTGTCCCGTAATGTGTCACTTTTGACATGACAAGACTCAAATAAAATTCCAGGCATCTTTATCATAGTTTTATTCTGTACCAACTTATGCAAAATTCCACTAAAGTGTGGTTAAAAATACTGCTTAATCATTTGCTGGGAGGCATGCATATATTTCATCCCTCTAAAACATTAAGCTGTCAGTTTTTTGAAGGCAGGTATTCCTGAAATGATCTACTCTCAGATCATTAGATTGAAAGCTCTTTGATCCACACTGTGGTGTCTGATCTAATAAATTCCCTATCTACATTGTGGAGATCGCATAAAAATTTTAAATGATTCTTGAAGGTGTTACGCAAAGTTCGAATGAAAGTCATATATATAATTGTGTTTTATCATAACACATACAAAATCCTTTTGCCCCTAGGGCAAGACAAGTCTAGCAGATCTGACACCTACGCAATGCTGGCAATAAAAAAGTCTCACCCGAAACAAGATTTCCTGCACTCCCGGAGGAATTGGGAGTGTCCCACTGGCAAACATGAGTTACTTCTCCAGAGTGTAAATCATTGACATAAAACATAATCAGTTCTTTCTCCGTCAAAACATATGCTGTAACCACTCTGTAATTGGACAGATAAAGCTTTATTAAAACAAGGATTGTGTAACAGAGCCAGTTCTCACTTGTATTGTGATGGCCGTCAGTGCATAGGCAAATTAAGAAAATACATTTAATCACCATACCTGTCATACATTTGGCCAGAAAAGTTACATTTTCTATGTAGAGTTCCTGACCATTTCCCAATTTCAATAAATCCAGTTTTTTACCGGAATTTTTAAATTGGGGTAATGCACCCCTCTTGTGCAGATTAAGTGCGGGGTGGGAAATAAGGAGGCAAAGTAACGCCCCCTCCCTCCTATATTAGCCAGCTATTAAATATGGGAGACGGTAGGTTAACCTACGGATACCGGAAGTGATGTCGATTCGCCTCTCATTTTTCAATAGGGGAAAACTTGACAGGTATGCAATCACTCTGAACCTTTTAATTGCTTGACTACAGTAAACCAAAACCCACTTGCTTCTACTGTGTTGAAGTAAATACACCAATTTTGAAGATGGCAGTAAATGTATGTTAGATTTTTAACATGTTTAAAAGTATAATATACCACATTGCCTATAAACCATGGTCAGTAGTAGAGATATTTTTGAAATATTTACAAAGCTCACTCAGTGAGTTAATTTCAAAACCCTTGAACAGCAACAGATGTAGGGAAAGGCTGTAGGAATAAGTATTGCCTAACACATGTAGTTTTTGTATAAATTAAGTTCAAAGTCAAGAAAATGTTTCCATAACCCTTCCCTACATCTCCAACATGATACCATGTTCAGGGGCTTAACAATCAACTCACAGTCAGCTAGTTGATGTTACATGAAAATTTGATATTCTGAAAATTGAAAGTACTGAATATCTCTAGCCAGAAGGCTAGGTCAGGCCGATATTGGGGGTAATAGGCATTGACACCCCTCACTATGGCTTTCCATTTTTTCAATGTATGTTGGGATGTCCTCTATGATTAACAACCCGTAGCGAACCATGTTCGTCCATGGTTTGGGTTCATCCCAACCGCTAATTCATCGGGGATCGGAACAACCCGATATACCACCAGAAAGCTGCATAGATTCTCTATAACACTGCAGCATTTCCAGGGTTCTAATGGGGGTGGGGGGGGGGAGGTGTCCATAGACTTCCATGTTAATGGAGGGGTGTTGGTTTCCAAGAACACATCCCGGGCGTCATTGATGAAATTTAAATTCCATCCAATTTCCAGGATGTTAAATGACTGGGAATCTTGGGTATTCCATTAGAAAGCTGTATTCATATTTTCCATTTTAAAAGTTCTGTGTTTACTTATGTATGGCTACACTTTTGCTATGAGATTTACTTAAATGGACTTTAATGATTTACTTCACACATTGGAACAATTCAACTCTTTTTTGTTTTACCTGATTGTAATAAACTTGTTGAGCCATTAACAGGACCTTTCAAGCTAAGTGCTGGCTCTTATTATTTGTTTAACATTTAACAATTCTAATGTTGCACATTCTCTGAATCCTTTGTGAATAGAACCTCTGCAAAAATCTGTCACCTTGGGTCATTGCTTATTTATGAATTGTTTGCATGTTGTATTTTTACTTCTTTTCAGTAGAATTTTTATCTAATAATAAATGAAATAAAAATGACAAAGCCTTTTGAACAAATGAAGTATGCCAGTTCTGTGCAGGAATGATACTAGAATAGGAATGTAACATACTCTGCCCTCTAGTGACTGCCTCAGAAAAACAGTATTCTTTTATTGTATGAAATCATTTGTATTAAAGGATCTGTGTCTGTAATTGTAAAAGTGAGTTTATATTATGAAAAAACAATAATTATTTTGAAGTAATCAAAACAATACAGACAATTCATGCATTCAATGTGATTGACTGTAATTTATTTTACAAACATTGTAATCAATGTATAGAACATAATCTCAAGTACAGTATATGGTTTTTTTTTTATGAGCCTCTAACCACGCTCTATTCAAATAACATTTGGTGTTTAAATAAGCCATCAGAATGACTTTTCCAGAAGCCCCGGTTCAGTGTTCATAAGTTATCTGTACTTCAAGAAATTTGTTGGTTGTAATTAGTGACTTTAGTGAAAATGCAAGCTGCCTGGCCACAATACCAATCCACTGTAATAGCACTGTGTGAGTCACTTGCCTAGAGGCGCTTAGGAAATTATATCTGTAACCCCAAATGCATTGATGCCAGAGGCCAGAGTGATTGCAGAAATGACAGTCTAATTTTCTGTCAATACATATTTCCTTTTGTGTGAATGTCAGTCAATGGTGGGTATATATGAATTAACTTGTATAAGCTGTACTTAGTTAGAGAAATATTTGTTTTAACCTCCCTAGCGCACTGCTGAGGTCCAGATTTCTGTACCAAAAGCGCACCATAGACTTCAATGGTCCATTTTTATTTATGTTGTAGGCATGTAACTTCCCAAAATATGTCCGTACAAGGGTCTAATAGACATCCTGAATATAATAATGTTTTAAACAAACAATTATGTAAAATAAAAAATAAAAATTGTAATAAATTTAATGAGAAAACACAAAAATCAGGGCACAAAGCTTTGCTGCTATGTACTAAATCTCGCCCAAATAAAGTCTCTGGTGCCCCACATGTGCTCATTTGCAGTTAACCATCTAACCTGGTGTGATGGATGTGGCAAAATCACACCAGGTTAGAGAGGGTTACTGCATATGGGCACATCTGGGGCACCAGAGACTATTATTCTGGCGAGATTTAGTACATAGCAGCATACATACAGTACATAGTAGTACATAGAAGCACATAGAAATCAGTTTTCTACATAGAAAACTGATTTCATGCACTGTACTTTTGAATTTCCCGCCAACTCCCTGATGTAACGTCATCACGTCACTCGGGCGGGGGGGAGAAGAGACGGGGCATATGCATGTCACATCGGGGACACCGGGACAGCGCAGAACTGTGAGTATGCGCTCCCGGAGCCCCGATGTGTGCTGGACGGCAGCATCTCGTCCAGTGCTATAGTAGCAGTAGCAGCGCTGGACGAGATGGTGCCGTCCCGACCGCTAGGGCGGTTAAGTAGTGACCTAATAAGAATGAAAGACAGCTTATCATAATGCCTGCCAGATAATTAGCATTTAATAAAGTGATATCACTTTTTAAGTGTTAAGCTTTATTAACAGATTTTCTATTGTTTGAAAGGTTAGTAAGATATGCAAGCACAATCTGGAAACTAATGTTGCTTTGTAAAATATTACAAATATTAGTCTATCATTTAACTCATATAAACGTTTGTATTTCCTGTCACAGCAGGTCGGGTCCCCGGCAGTGCCTTTGGAAGGAAACGTATAAAGGAATGGTTTTGGTGTGATGTGTCCGTTACGTGTGACGCATGTATATATATATGTTATTAAGGGTGGGCTAAGCCCCTTATATATATGTTGGATTGTTTATAAATGTGAACAGGTACCCGTCGAGCTGGTTTAATAAGGGCTGGTGGCTGGTACGGACGGTTTTGATAACTATAAATATAATTGATTTCATTTGGAGGCACTAGGTAGTAGAGGGACCTTTAAACTGCATGGTATATTGTTAAGCTGTGGCCAATGTTATGTATATATGTGTTGAAATATACAAAATAATATATATTTAAAGATATAAGATATTTAAATGGTGTCATGTCTTATTTCACTTTGGGCAAGTAAAGTACTGGCAAGTCCGCCATACACAAGTCATGTTAAACCTTTGAAGTACATAGATGGAGAAACACTGCAGAAAAACATAGCTCAGGCCCCTTTCCAGTCTTTCCTGATGGCCGAGTTGGTGAGAGGGAGGCGGATGCTATAGTGCGGCCAGCTGAGTGGGGGGGTTGCTAGTGGTGTATCAAAGTCTCCCACCGGCCAGCCGGATTGCGTTGTCGTTAGCGATCGGCATGTGAAATATATGTGCAGGGTAGAAAACTGAGGACCATCGGAGGCCCCCCTGGGTCCCCTGGCACTTATGTGCCCGCATACTCTTGAGAGCAGGAGAAACAGTACTATGTTCGCTTATCGCGGATAATAATATTGATTCAAATGTTTTTCCATATTCTCAGGCAAGCCTCAACTAGCTTTTTTCTGCTGGTGCACCTAATAATCAGATCTGAAGATCATCTAAAGCAGTGGTTCCCAAACTTTCCTTGTAGGGCCCCCCTTTTCTATTTAGGAACATTATTGAGCCCCCCTCCCTTTTCAAGCACAGGTTAAGAATGAGGGCCCATGCCCCCCTGGCATACCATCACGCCCCACAGGGGGGCCCGCCCCCCAGTTTGGGAACCCCTGATCTAAAACCAGTGGTCACCTGAAGGTAGAATCACAAAATTAAATTGTTACTGTAAGCCAACCCAGCAAAAGCTCCCTAACCTCCTTCAAAGCAGCATAATTGCATTTCTGTGCCATGTTGGTCTCTGAGACTGTTTTTTGCCATCTTTAGTACATTTTAGGCTGCATATTTTGGGGCACAGATATTTACCAGAATGTCATTCTCTGAATTAATAATATTCATCCTTAAGTTTGTAGTGACCAGGGTTGTATAGTCAGGGTGAGGTTCTCTTTAAGCCCCTAGACCAGCATGCCCCAGGGCTCCCGGGGCTGGGCCTTTTGTGGAGAGCGCGGAAGAAGCTAGGAGCACGTCTCCACAAAAGGCCTTTCACTCTCCGCTATTCAGCCCGGTGTGCATGCAGCCGGTAGGCATAATAGCAGGCGCCATTCCCTGCTCACAGCCGCACTACACGCTGCCATGCCAGTTACTCGGGACCCGTGCTGCCATTCCGGTAGTTGCTTACTCGGGACCCGTGCTGCCATTCTTAGTTGCTTTATCCAGTCTGGTGTACCTGCTGTCTCAACCTTCCTTACCTGTATCCGGTGTCTCATCCAAGCTTGAGCCTGCGCTGCCCGTGTCCCTGACCCATCCTGGGGTAAAAGCTGCCAGTCTGCTTTGAGTTTATCAAGAGAACCTTTATCTGGACTTACTAAAGACTGGTTACTGTGGACTGTTGCCGTAACTTTAGTTGCTTGTTGCACCGTTGTGCTAATTGTTACTTATGAGACCCACCAGGCCTCACAGATCAATAAAGTTCCAGTTTGAGCATTACAGCCGCCTCTGTCGCCTGACTGATTCCTGTGTTCTCTACATGTTATAATGGTGGTCACCTCCTTTAGTTTCTAATAAACTATAAATTTGGCTCCCACACAATTTCTTTGTAATAGAATTGGCCTTATGTTCCAACATCAAATAATTCTGAAACCACAGTAAAATATAATATTAACAATAATAGAATTGACTAGGAGATTCCATTTCTCTCAGCGTGCTTCTTTCATTCTGCAGATGACAAGTACATTTTTAGTGTTTTTACAGCACCTACTTTATGAAAGCGAAAGTATTCTGCTGGTTGTAAATTCCACTGTTTTTACACAAAGAAAATAAACTCGTAATAAGGAAAACAAAAGAATTTCAAAATTTACTTCTGTTATTCCTTATCAGGTTGCTAGATTACTTGAGTGGTAAGTCTAGCTAAAATGGATATTTCTGTTTTGGTGTTTGCCGTTTAGTAACGGGAAATAGTTTCATCAGTGACGTGTTCAAAGCTGCTCTGTAAAAGATCGTTTCTGGTTAGATTTGGTCGTTAAAGTTCCTTGCACGATCTTTACCACATGAGTAATTCTTCCTACTACAGTGTATGACTTCTTCTCTGCCAAGACAAAACGGCAAGGGCCTAAGAATATACATACGAATACATGGCTCAGCGGTTTTACTTTGTAAATGTTCAATTGGTTTTCAAGGTCCTCTTTTAGACATAGAAATTAGGTATCAGTGGCGGCTGGGTTGAGTTCCATTATTCAGCTGATTTCAGATTTCTACCCTTACCTCATTACACATTAGTCACGCTCTGAAAGTTTTCATCTCTCAGTCTGATATAGACGCATAAAATGTCAGAAACCACGTCTCTTGTGTCAGTTCTTCCACTGGTTCATACTTTGAAGGTAGACAACTAAACACAAAATGTAAGATATGTTTGACAATTCATGAATAGTGCCAAAGATGCTGACACCATATTACCAAATTCAGTTCATTTCCTTAAGGTTTGTTGGTTTTTAGGCTAAGAAAACTATTAGCATTTGGACAAAATAGCTGTTGGTCCCTGGTGTGATTTTACCACATTCATCACACCAGGTTAGAGAGGGTTAACTGCAAATGGGCACACCTGGGGCACCAGAGACTTTATTTGGGCGAGATTTAGTACATAGCAGCATAGCTTTGTGCCCTGATTTTTGTGTTTTCTCATTAATTTTATTTAAAAAAATTTATTTTACATAATTTTTTTAAACATGAATCTATTCAGGATGTCTATTAGATCCTTGTACGGACATATGTTGGGAAGTTACAGGCCTACAACATAAAGAAAAATTACAGTTGAAGTCTATGGTGCATTTTGGTACAGAAATCTGGACCTCAGCAGTGCGCTAGGGAGGTTACAGTCCAGACAGTGGAACAACCAGGGCTTCCTTTATAAATACAGTGAAACATAGTTACCCTAGGACAAGTGTCAGAGATCTATGGCTACAGATGTACCTTTTCCCTGTGATCTTCCTGTCCCGGTTGCTAAACCACGTAGGACACATTACTTTTCCAATTCAAGTCCTGTCCAATATGGTCACATGGCACCAAGTAGCTGCCTGATAGTGATGGCCGAACTGCCCGCAAGGCGGACAGTTCGGCCGCGAACAAGCATGTTCGCCCTCCTTCCCGCCGGCGGACAGTACGGGTGTTCGACCCGCCCTGTCCACCGGCGTGAAGGAGCCCTCTATTCTTCCTCCGGTGGGATCATATGCAGCGAGATCCCGCCGCAGGAAGAATGTTTCCACTGAAGACCGGGTAGAGAACCCGGTCTTTCAGTGGAAAGCCGGCTCGCACACCCGGATATGACGTCAGTGACGTCACATCCGGTAAGCACACCAGGAACTATGCGTTCCAGGTGCCGGATGTGACGTCACTGACGTCACATCCGGGTTTTCAGATTCTAATTCCCCGCCTAGCAGCGGGGAATTTGAATCTGTCCGCAAACGGGCGGACGGCGGACTTTTTTAAAAGTCCGCTCCGCCCGTCCGCGGACGAACATGGCCGAGGTTCGGCCATCACTACTGCCTGAACAAAAAGGTCTCTTGTACTTTGTTTCCTAGGCTCTGCTGTGCTCTCACTGCTGTTACCATACCTGACTACAGACCATCCTGACTATGTTGTTTGCTGCCTGTCCTGACCTATTGCCTGCATTTTGAATTTGTTTCTGCCTGCTTATTTTGTAATGCATCTGGGATCCTTCTGCTGTCATCAATTATGGGTGAGTGTAGCAGAGGGTGTAGTGTGGTGGAATACGCTTAAAGCATGTAAATCTGTATATTGTACATAGCTGGCCATGACACATGTGTAAAGGGTTAAACATGTGTATATACCTTGTGTGTCATTTGCTGTACATCAGGTGCCAGGGCAAGGTAATGGTCTCTCTTTTCCTGCTATTCTGAGTTACTCTTCTGTCTGGAGACTGGGTTGAAGTCCCTCCCAATATAGAGGCTATATATTGACCTGTTTGTTGTTTTCCACACCAAAACCACTGGAGCCCTGCACTCCCACATCAGAGCTGTTGACTTGGATAGGTCATATGGACCTGAGTGTGCTATACCAACTATTTTCCTTTTCCCTTCCCTTAACTTAATACACCTTGTAAGAATACACTGTACAACAAGATGGATTTAAATGGCCATAGCCATTGGATAATAACAATCCATTTAAAGTACCACCACCTGGTTTGAGTCTTTGAAAGGTCCAATCACCATCTACCATCGCATCCCCACAGGCCAACAATGCCTGCCGCCTTAGAGTTTGTAGGCCCACCGACTCGAGGACAACTAAGCCTGCCCACTGAGACTACTCACAATACTTCACCATGACCTGGAACCCACCAACCACGCCATGACATCTGAAAGTAAAACAGGTTACTTATCCCTGACCAAAGATAATTTACAATAACTGGTATGGCTAACCCTTAAGGCAAACCCCAAACTGGAAACCCAAAAATTGGGGCAGTTGGGCGGGAGTCTGACACTTCGCTGTTTACCTAACAAGTGATTTTGGACCTGACCCACAACCCCCCAGCTACAACCTGCAGCACCACCTTGTTCGCCTGCCAACCAATTCGTTAAGTCCCCTCCTTAGCTATTACATATAATATTTACATTCATCCCTACTTGACTCTCTGTCACTACTGTCCACTACTCCAACCACTACTCCACCTTCTGAACCATTTTATGAAAATGAACACAAGATCATTCATATAGTATAGCCATGGCATCTCTTTGCTATCATCAGTGGTAGGTGCCACATATCAGGTATCATTTAGACTTCCCATGGCTGCTCTCTCTAATCCCTTTTGATCTGCTCATAATTGAACCAATAAATTGAGATGGACTTTCCATGTTCTGCATCCCTCCGGGTGCCATTAACAGAATTTTAGAATGTAACTTGTATGCTGATGTTCACTTTGATGCTAATTGTGACACAATTATGGAAAGGGGGGCTGGACCCTTTAGGACTTCACTGTGTCACTCAAAAAGTGTCTGTTGCATGTCTAGAGACTGGTTTAAATACAGATGAAACAGAAAAAGGAGGAGGTGAGAGATGGTAAAAGTGATATACACTGGTAGGAAGGAAGTGACGGATGAAAGACTAATGGAATGGTTTGATTGAAGAAGACACATGTGGGGTAAGTGGGGTTGACTGAAAAAAAAAACTTTGCAGACTGTGACAAGGGTTTACCGGAAAATGTTTACAATGTTCCTAGTTTAAAACACATTTGAAAGGTAGGGCAGGTGCACAATGTTGTTTCAGGCCAGAGGTGAGGGTTTACCAGATGGTGGTTTAGGAAACATGTTCAGGTATTCTGCACATCTTGCTGGTTTTTAACCCAGTGCCGACACCTCTGCATTCAGTTAGTGAGGACAGTTTCCTCTCTGAGTCAGAACACCCTCTTTAAAAAGTGGAAAGCCACACCAAACATGTCTGAGAAGGTTATGAAGGCACCAGACATAAAACATTACTATATATTCTATAAGTTCTTATATAATGTGTTTAGGCAGCGGTAACATTGATGTACAGCGCATCTGGGAAGTTTACATTTTTTCACATTTTGTTATGTTACAGCCTTATTCCGAAATGGATAATATAATTTTTCCCTCTGAATTCTACACACAACACCCCATAATGACAATGTCAAAAAAGTTTACTTGAGGTTTTGGCCAATTTATTAACAATAAAAAAACCAGAAAAATGACATGTATATAAGTAGTCACAGCCTTTTCTCAATACTATGTCGATGCACCTTTGGCAGCAATTACAGCCACAAGTCTTTTTGACTATGATGCCACAAGCTTGGCACATCTATCCTTGGCCAGTTTCGTCCATTCCTCTTAGTAGCACCTCTCATTTTCCATCTTGTTGGATGAGAAGTGCTGGTGCACAGCTATTTTAAGATTTCTCCAGAAATATTTAACCTCCCTAGCGCACTGCTGTGGTCTAAATTTCTGTTCCAAAAGTACACCATAGACCTCAATGGTAAATTTTTCTTTATGTTGTAGGCCTGTAACTTCCCAAAATATGTCTGTACGCGGATCTAATAGACATCCTGACTATAATAATGTTTGAAACACACAACTATTATAAAAAAAGTACATAAAAAAAATTATAAAATGTATCATTTGAATGCTAAAATCTCTTATACTTATTTGGTATAAAAGATTTCAAAACAGTATTTATGTTTGTTTATAATAACATTTTTATTACAATTGGAAATGTGTTTTGCTTTTGTTTTACTTCGAATTGTATTGGATACAGTGATAACTGACAATGGCATTTGGTACCCTCTGAAAGGGTTAACTTCAAAGAGCACATTGGGGAATGACAATGGGGGTGATATTCCAGGTGTGCTCTTTGAAGATAGCCCAATTTGCATATGAATGTCCCGCGGGACATTCATATGCAAATTAGCTGGGAGAGGGGTGACATGCCAGCATGCTTCAGTGAAGAAGCAAGGTTTAGATCCCCCGACAGCACAGAGAGTATGTGCGGCTGCGGGCATCTGAGCTTAGCTGGACGGCTCCATCTTGTCAGCTGCAATACAAGACAAGAAAGTGCAGGACGAGATGGTGCTGTCCCGACCGCTACGGCGGTTAATCAGGTTAAAGTCTTGGCTCTGGCTGGGACATTCACAGAGTTGTCCTGAAGTCACTCCTTTGATATCTTGGCAGTGTGCTTATGGCTGTTGTTCTGGTGCAAGATGAACCTTCACCCCAGTCTGAGTACAAGAGCGCTCTGGAGCAGGTTTTCATCCAGCATGTCTCTGTATATTGCTGCAGTCATTTTTATCGTTATGCTGACCAGTCTCACAGTTTCTGCCACCACCATGCTTCACTGTAGAAATGGTTTTGGCCTGGTGATGAAAATTCTATTTTTCATGATCTAAGAGTCCTTCAGGTACCTTTTGGCCAACTCCAAGTTGGACAGGCCTGAATGGAGGATTTATGCAGAAATAGTTATCCTTCTGCAAGGTTCTCCTCTCTCCACAGAGGAGCTCTGACAGAGTGACCATCGGGTTCTTGCTCACTTTTCTGACTAAAAGCCCTGGTGGATACTTTGGATTCGAGACCCGAATGATTGACCCTTCGGGAATCAAACAAAAGATTGAGCCGTTTATGGCCAGCTTAATAGACATCAAAAAGGTAAGCTAGGTGTGGTTTACAAAGATTCAGAAAATGTCTGTGTTTATACAAAAACCTTGTCTGTATATTGCCCACAAGAACAGGAATTATACAACTCTAGCCTAACGCCATTGTTTGGAAACTGTCAGAAAAGACCTTTTCAGGAAGTAAGTGCTAACCTCAGTGTTCCATACCGCTGGTGTGCTTGACTTTGAAGGTGTAACTGGCTGGAGCCAATGTTGTCAGTAAACAGTATGAATGCTCCCTAAGGCAGTGCAACAGACGCATGTTGTCTCTATGGTACAAAGAGGAGATCCAGACGGATGAAAGATTGGAATGAAGTAAAACTTGTTTATTTCTGTTCTGCCTGACTCTTCATCAAGAAGCTTTAAAAGTCTGTATTTTCTGGAAACTGTTATTAAAAATTGTCATACACATTTTATTTTCTTATAGCTAATCTATGATTGATGTAATAAACTGGTTATGGCTAACACAAAGGACTCACGGTCACTTTTTCATGTTTTCCCAATCTGAATAACAATATTTCTGCGCTGAACCAACTGTCAGATTATCAGATGTCCAGTAAGCTGTTTTAGTAAAATAGGTAAATAGATAAATGTATGGTAATAATGCTACTCTAGATAATTAGAACATCTATTGGTCTGGCTCTGTATGGGAGGCAATTAGGAAATAACTTATACGTAGGAATGATTTGATAAGGCCTCACTTCACATTTACCAGTCTAATATTTTTGTGGGAAGGTGTTCACTCACATCCTGTTTCGTCTGTCATCTGTCAAACAGACAGGAAATTAAAAGATAGTCCCCCATCATCAACAACAATAAATCAAAATTAGGTGGACATCTACAATAGCGTTGAGTGAAAATATTCTAATCACAAATTTGTATCGCGAATAACGGCATTCATAAAGATCTCAAATATAGCGCTTTATCATTGTAATCGCAAATATTCAAGATTTTTTACAACAGTAGTGTTAATTGTGAAAATACGCAAATGTTTTCAATCTTTTTCGCAATGAGGGTAATAAAGACTGGATTCTTACATTAATGAATTTGTTGTGAATATTAGGTGAAAAATTCATGCTATTTTGCGAATACCAATATTGCCTATGCTGCACCATACCTGTGAACCCTCCTGTTTTGGCCAGGAAAGTCACGTTTTTTAATGTGGCTTTCCCCGCCAAACCCAAAAAATCCCAGGCGTTACTCTCCCTCCTGAGTTCCCACTACGCTTGTGCAGATAATGTGTGGGGTGGGACATTAGTAGGGAAAGTAACGCCCCCTCCCTCCTAAGTTAGGCAGCTACGAAATAGGAGGGAACTTAAATCTCCCAATACCAGAAGTGACCTCACTTCCGGTATTTTTCAGGAAGTAAGTGCTAACCTCAGTGTTCTTTCTCTCTGACCTCACTTCCGGCATTTGGACCCCGGAAGAGCCGAGACAAATGAGGAGAAGTGACGTCACATGTGTAATTTTTACTTATTCTGGGACAGTAAGGTTGACAGGTATGCTCATCACATTATTGGTTGGTAATTGACAAACGCCTACCAACAAATTCGCAACATCTCAACAGAGCATTGGTGGCTGCAGTTTTTGGGTGGTTGCTTTAGGTAAGGACTTGAAGCTCTGATTGTGAAAGGACCTTTATTTAAGAGGCAGAGGTTACCAAAGTAAAAGCGGAGCACTTAATTTTGAAAAACTTACATCTACTACGTTTACAAAGAGCATACAGTACCTACATTTGTCAGCACAATTACTACTTTTAGTCTCTCAAATACTAAATGTATTTATTTATTTGTTGACAGTTTGAAAAAAGTGAAGAAAAGAAGAAGGAATTTATACTGAGTAAATGGTGTCTCCAGTTAAAAAATGCATTTACATCCAATAGTTCTTTCATTAGTTAATAGGATGCCCATCAAACTGATAATGAAATGTAAGTAACGTGCACTAGATGTTATTAATTAAATTAAATTTATGATGTAGCTTATAATTACAGCAGTGTAAAAAGGAAACTGTGAAAGAAGGAAGGCTCAGGGTCTTTCTGGGTTGGCATCTCTTTGTTTCATGCCATTCATGGCACGCTCTCCCTCCTATCTCTCTCTCTCTCTCTCTTACTAATTAGAAACACAACAATTTAATTTTCAATAGTGAATTATGAATACATGCAATTAAACCTTTGTAAATGAATAGTGGTCAATCTCTTTTTTATGAGCACTCTTCAGTCTGCAAGTTTAACTGACTCCATAATTTACTGGACATTTGAAAAATTTGGTCATTGTGGCTTTTCTGACCTCTAGTCTGCTTATCACTCCTGGTTAATCTGCCCGGACTTGTATTGTCTTCTCAATCAGTTTTTTGTCCAGTTTGCAACACCTGTCCAGTCTACTTTTGCCTGATATTGCTTGTCTCGGTGCAAATAGGAGCTGGTTGCCTAGTTTGAATCCTTTTCTCTGTATTCAACTAATAAGGATTGGATGTGTGTTACCTCACTCTCATGGGGTTACCTAACTCCACATAACAAACATTTTATTGGGAATCCACAGTTGCTTCTCTCTGTGGCTACTGGCAATATCAACCTTAACAATAAAAGTTGTGGTAGTAATAATATTTTATATAATATTATAATCCTTTTTGCTTCTATAATCCTAATCCAAAAGTCCTTTAATGATAAGTGCATTTATATCTGTACACCCCCTCACTCACTTTGACCTCAGCTAACTTCATCACCAGCAACCACAGAAAAAAAATGTATGAAGAATTTAAGCTGTGCATAAATGGGTGGATTTTTTTTACCTAAAATATAAATTATTTAAGTTAGTCATTTGAAATTCAATTCCATGTTACCTCAATTACTTAACCAAAAGTGATGGGAACTGAATATAAAATCTAAAAAGCAGTGATTGGTCATGCTGGAAACTTTGTGACAGCTGGAATATAAGCACTGTGTGACAGCTGGAATATGACTATGAAAGGTTGACATTTGGTCGGCTGGTAGTCTCAGGGGTTAGTTACTACTGGGAGTTATACTACTGATGTATATGATTTGGGGGTTCAAATGTGTTGTACTGTGAGAGTTACATTTGACCCAAAGCCAGCTGGTGACCTGTGGATGGAGACAGCTTATCGGAGGATCGAGAACAGGGAGGTCCATCTGCAACAGAATCAACCATGCAGAAAGCTGACGCAGAGGACAGGGAGGGAGGCAGTGAGGAAGACCACATACACATGGGTTGAGTACCAAACACCATCTCCTGGTACTCATCTGAGGAGCTCACTAAAAAGTTATGTGCACCCCTGTGTATATTTACAAACATAAGTATGTTCCCTGATAGGAAGAAAGGAAGTTTGTATTTTCTTGGCACATACTATATTTTTATTTCTCAATGTATGGAATGAGAACATATTGGTAGTCCCAGGAAGATCATCCTTATTATCAACCAGTACATCCCAAAAAGGAAGTTCATGGCAAGTGTTCTGATTCTATGAAGTATGGCTAATTAAAATAGGTCATCACGTGTCAGTCCACATGAGTCAGTATGTATTCTAAGCGTGATATATTTCCCACATCACAAAGTTCTGTAAGAATTTAGTGACAGGGATGCACACACATTACAGACACTCCTTGGCAAACAATGTGATATGGCAGGATTCCTCTCAGATTGCAGGCTGTAATTTGGATTGCGCCTCAGGAAGTGTGAGCCTGCATAGCTGCTGAATCAGTTTTCCTTCCTCCAATACTATTAGTTACTGTACACACTAAACAGATTTAATTGTCAATTAGTGGACCAATTAATGTCATAATTTGTGCATTGACTTATCAATTATAATGAATGCTCAAATATTTGCGGATTTTACTATAGATGGCTAGGAAAAAGTTCTCCGACAAGAGAACTCATGAAGAAGCAAATCAGATCAGCTGATATTTAGTTCTGACATTTAGCAGATAGGAAACTTGATCAATGATCCTGACCAGAGAATTAGGGAAGATCAGTCTGATCAGTTGATTCTATATGAGTTCTCATATATGAGAACTTTTCCTAGGAGAACTTGCCTTCCCTAATGTTGATCAGGACAGGGGTAGACCAGTCATTTGGTTTGTGCCTTTGTGTCATCACCTATATTTTATATAAACACATTTTTATAAGATTTTTTTAAATACAGTTAAGAACATTTCGAGTTCATAGGTGTTAAATGCTGCCTCGTTCACAGTTGGAAGACTTTTCTCTGAATTTTAGTTGCTATGGGTATGCTGATCGAGAAAGTCAGAGCAAACTTCTTTTATTAGCATGAGCACTAAGAAATCTAGATAACGTATCATTAGTAATAATGATTTAAAATGTTGTCTGCTGAGAAGCTGGACAGTGTGGTCACAGGACAAGAGGTGGATGCTGCAGACTTGCCCTCCTTGTGCTGTCCTTTCTTCCCCCCCCCCCCCCCCCTGTAATGGGGAACTGGGAGGTCCCTGACAAGGAAACAGGGGACATTTTCATTTGGAACCCAGAGAAGTGGGTGTACACTTTCCACCGGACGATTTGCGATTCAGCTTAGACCAATGGCTCCTCATATGCTGAATCCTTCTCCTTTGATGTGCGATTATTTGGAAGTTTTTTATTTATGGTTAACCTCCAGCCTCCATCCTGTATGCCCTATACATTTGACTTGTGTCTCAGACAGTGATGGCCGAACTGTCCCCAAGGCGGACAGTTCGGCGGGAACATGGATGTTCGCCCATCTTCTCGCCGGCGAGCAGTGCGGGTGTTCGACCCGCTCCGTTCGCCAGTGAGAAGAGGATCTCTATTCTTCCCCCGGCAGGATCACAACCTGTGGGATCGTGCCGGAGGAAGAATCTTTTCACTAGAAGACCGGGCATAAAGCCGGTCTCCTAGTGAAAAAACCGGGTCGGAGCAGGAAGTGACGTCAGTGACGTCACATCCGGCTCACGGAACCGGGAACTATACGTCACATCCGGTTTTTCCGATTCAAATTCCCCGCCTAGAGGCGGGGAATTTGAATGTGTCCGCGAACAGGTGGACGGCGGATGTCTTTAGAAGTCCGACCCGCCCGTTCGCGGACAGTCCTGGCCGATGTTCGGCCATCACTAGTCTCAGAAGGTGACTAACATTGATACATTTTGTGCCTCTTCTTCTGATCGATTGAAAGTGGACCTTATCTCCTGATGAAGCCCTACTCAAAAGGGCATAACACATTAATAGTTGTTTGTATTATTGGACCCTTATTTTTTTAGAGGCAACAAGTGTCTATTACTTTTGTTTTTTAAGATTGTGATTTTCTTCTTTCCTTAGATCGAATTGCTTGTCGTGACAAAACATGCTGATGGTATCTACGGTTTTATTTACTGCAAGTCTCCATCCAAAGTTCTGCGACTGGCCTTCGCCCGCACACCACACATCCTACAAGCTGTGATCAGCTCCCGCTCTGTGTGCTGTGAGAGAGGGCGGGGAAGCTGTGTCTGTGTCTATGTGCAGCTCCCAGCCAGTGTTGTGTCTATGTGCAGCTCCCAGCCAGTGAGAGCGACAGTGGAGAAGCTCTCACACCGGGTGTACTGGGTCCCCATCTAATGGGAAGTGGTGCATATTGATTCCCGTTCGATTGGAGTCCTACGCTGTGATTGATCGTGGGTCAATAGCATGGCAGTCTACCCGTGTATGCCCAGCTTTATACTATTTTACTGTATGCAATCTGTAGCATTCATTTATTGAGTGGAATTTAAAAAGTAATATCACAGGCCAAATTTAATTACACCTTAGATTATATTTGACCCCTGGGCGGGAATTTAACACCCCTGTCCTAAACTTTCTCACTCACTGCAGGTGACGTACTCCCTATGTCTTATATGTGTTAAATACAGAGGCGGTAGTATGATATTCCTTTATTCCTATTCCAAAACCTCTCTAATGTACAGGAAGTGGGAAGATAACGCCTCAATCTACATCTACCAGTCTAATATTTAGGAAGTGGGAAGGTGTTCACTCATATCCTGTTCAGCCTGCCATCTGTCAAACAGACAGGAAATGGAAAGATAGCCCACCATCATCAACAACAATAAAAAAATTAGGTCTATCTACAATCTATAAGATGTTTTAACCCTCCACACTAACACCAAAGGAAAATGTGCCGGCTCATTTATTCAAATAAACCATTTCCATTGCAAAAAAGATGTTCATATTATTTGTAGGAACCTAAGGCCCCACAGTACACAATAGTATGTTTACTGGGTAAATGTACAAAAACATATAGGTAAAGCCTATACACCTTAAGATCGATCCATACAATCTCCATTAAATCTACCAACAACTGTGTAGTATAGTGGTCTCCCTGATAGAATATATAGTGATTGGGAGGGTTAGAAAGGTCCTCATATTACATGGTTTTGGTAGAACAAAATTTGATTGTACAGAAATTGTATGGGAAGATTGTAAGGTGTATGGGGGCCTTTATATAGAATTTAAACCTAACAAAGCAGTAAAGCAGAGACTACAAGTGAGAACTACAATTTTGCTATAGCTCATCTAATGTCGTCATTAATCATTTAGAGAATTACCTGATTGCTATATAGTCATTTCTAAAGAGTTTTGCAATTTGAAAAGTGCTAAAATGTTATTGTCTTATCAGGGTGCTTTGTGGCCCATACACAGATGTTGATTTACTAGAGATATGAATGTTCAATTAGCAAAGGCAAAGTTTGCTTTGCAGAATGAATTGTTGTGTAAAACATAAGGTGTATTTACCTTCAATACCCGAGTCTAAGGGTCTAAAGGTTAGCGAATGATTTCAAAGCATGCCTATATGTGCTGTTCTCCCCATGTCACTGCCATATGGGGGGTCGCAGATGTTAGTGATAGCGACTGCCGAGCCTGCACAGAAGGGAACAGATGCAGCTGTACAGGAATCCTGTGTGGTTAACTTCAGGATGTATTGGGTTCCGTTTGGCAGACATCACAGCTGGATCTAGAAATGCCAAAGTGAAAACCTCAAACAAATATTCAAACAGCTGTGAACATTTCTGTTCTTTTCCTATAACTTAAAGAAACCTGTCCAAGGCAACATGTGATGAGGGTAATACATAAATTGTCATTGTTTACCTATGTCAGAAAATGCTAGCCTCTTTGGCAATCTTAGCAAGCTTGGTGTTAAAACGGACCTACCACCAGAAAATCATTACTGCATGAATTGCACTAGATGTGATGGCAAAAGAAGGGCACTAGAAGGTATGACAATAGAATGGGACTAGTGACAACAAACTTACGTATGATGAGTTATTTAAGAAGGACCCTTGCAGCCCCTTCTATGTCCCTGGATCTAATGACATGTGTCGTAGTGCTACTGGAAGAGCCCAGCATCTCTGAGCACAGTAACGGCTGGGTAAGTCACTAATCTCGGCTCTCCATCGAAATGTACACAGACGGATTTTGCAATGGAAAACCATTATAAATGCTTCCAGTGGCCACTCACATTATTGCACCCTGAGTTAATCCTGTGGAAGCCTTGCAAATAAAGATGCAATCTCTCCTTTCATTCCAGAGAACAGCAGGTAGATATATTTTTTTTAGGACTCTGGAGCGCTGTGCCATCATCATACCTGCATCCACTTTAAATACACCAGAAAAAGTATTGAGGAAGCGAGGGTAGACCAAAGTCTTGTTGATATCTGCTATTACCTTTTATTTCAGATTGGTCACTATTTGGTTTTTAGGAAGAGAGGCCAATAATGGTGGTTGATTTATATGATGTGGTTGATGACCTCGCACATGCGCAGTACCGGGGAAACTGGTCTCGATGGGGAGGCACATCTCGATAGAACAGCATGGGAGATGGCACGGGTGGCATGTAGTGATGGCGCGAACCCGGATTTTGCCGTTCGCGAACGGCGAACGCGAACTAGCTCATAAGTTCGCGAACCCGGCGAACCGGCGAACCCGCCATTGACTTCAATGGGAGGCGAATTTT
>CM070039.1:37041651-37069963 GCA_036250615.1 Ptychadena robeensis | reverse complement strand
TAGACTCCTCCCTTTATCGTTGGTTCATACGCTCATTACCCCTGTGGAGGCGTAACACATTTGTACGGCATTGTCTATGTCAGCGCAGCACTGCTGGCATAAACAATACAGTAGCACACCCAGATGGAAGAGCTGCCCACAGGAGCGTCTTTTCCATCTGGCTCTGCCCGTGTATGTGAGAGCTGCCTCACCCTGCCAGCTTTCACACACAAGCCAGTCCAGCTGTCAATACATAGTAAAAATTTGCTCACAGCTCTGTGCTTTCCGTCTGTGAGCTGGGGAGCTTGAGCCCAACTCACATACAGTTACAGAGGCAGATGGGAGAGCACTTTATGTAAGTTGGGCTCAAGCTGCCCAGCACATATACAGAAGCTCGGCCATTGGGACTGAAGGCAGGAAAGATCTCAGATGCTATCTCCTGCTTTGTCGGTCAGAAAATGGAGCAGCGTAGAAAAAAGTACTTTTTGTCCATCGTACGCTCAGCTGTAAAGGCTGCGTCCTATAAAAAGTAGCATCTTATGGTCCGAAAAAATACGGTATGTTAATTTAGCTTCCCTTTACATGAGATGAAGTTTAGATTTTCATTATTTTAACCTGGTAATTTTACCACTAACACAATGCCCACTTACTGTACTGTATAGGAGTCACAATGTTCTGTATTTCACAGGAAGAACTAAGAGCAATGGATTGGATTTCTAGTAAAAATTTTACATTTTTATGCAAAGGATACAAAAAATGTTTACAAATGTACTGTATATTTTAAAATACAAGGGAACAAAATACATAAGTGGATTATTTAGGTTTACATATACTAAACGTAAAATCACTGTCTCTGGTTTTTATGTTTAAAGAGCAAAAAGGTTTCTTGTCTGTAACTAGACATGGTCACAACATTTTGACAAGATGACTTGGGCGTTCATTACAAAGCCCACAAAAATGGTATCATCAACACAATTGTTGAAGATGTAGGGAACAGTCGCAGGAACATTGTGTAAAAAAAAGTATTGCTATGGCATATGTAAGTTGTTCATAAATTTAGCTTAAATTTAGGTTGCAATGTCTTACTTTCATACTTGGCATTTAAATGGCAGGACTAGGATTGAACGCTGTGCTTATGAAGAAATGTGACATTTCGCATCATTTTCATTAGGCTTAATATATTAATATTATTTTTATTACTTTTAATAAGCATAGATATAGCAAAGGACTGAAAAAAAGAGTAGCTATGCATGGCCACTTATTATTATCATAATTTATTCATATAGCGCCAACATATTGCGCAGCGATGTACAATACATTAGAGTGCAGATACAACACATTATAATACACACAGGTACAGGTTTTGACACAGGAGGGGATGAGGACCCTGCCTAATTGGGCTTGCAATCTAGGTTGGGGAACAGAATATACAATAGGTGGGGGTGCTTTCATTTTTTACAAATGAAATTGCTTCTTACAAGTAACATTTCTTTTTAAATATTAAAATGTGTTTACATTTATTTTACCAATTAACATTGGTAATCAAATGGATGGGTGCATGATGAAGTAAAAAGTGCATGATTGAAACACACATTGATTTACAGTTTTGGAGAAACAGCATACCTGTTGGAAACACCTGATAAAAGTTATTTTTTAGTTTTTCTTTCTCCTTTCAATTTAAAAAAATATGTTATGGCTAGTGATGAGCGAACATGCTTGGCCGAACAAGTGTTCAGCTCGAGCATCCCCATGTTTGGCTCGAGCCAGCGCTTTACAGTGCTCTGCTGCCCACACTGTAATACCAGCAGCCATGTTAGCTGCTGGCAGGACAGTGATTGGATGGGAGGAACACATGGCCAGGTGCTATATAGCACCTGATCCCTCCCACTCAGCTCAGTGCGGTTAGGGAGAGGCGCTGGATAGGCAGGGAGCAGCTGTTCTGCTTTCCTTCACTAGCTGTAGCTTAGGGACATATACACTGTTTTGGGCACATCCACTGTGCTGTAACAGGAATTAATTCTTTCCCGACAGCCATTTGTTCACTAAACGCTCCCCTGCACTGTTTGGGACACCATTTTGCTCTTTTGGGGACATACAGTTGTGTTCAAAATTATTCAACCCCCAAGTGACATTCATTCTTAGTACTTAGTACAACATCCTTTTCCAGTTATAACAGCTTATAAACATGAAGCATAGCGTGACACAAGTGTCTTGCAGCGATCTACGGGTATCTTAGCCCATTCTTCATGGGCAAAAGCCTCCAGTTCAGTCACATTCTTAGGCTTGCGCGCTGCAACTGCTTTCTTCACGTGCCACCGTTGAGGTTCTCAATCGGATTTAAGTCTGGTGACTGCGATGGCCACTTCAAAATGTTCCAGCCTTTTATCGGCAACCATGCTCTAGTGGACTTGGAGGTATGCTTGAGATTATTGTCCTGTTGAAAGGTCCAACTTGCCTACTGTGAAGCATGGCGGGGGGTCAATCATGCTTTAGGGCTGTTTTGCTTCTGCAGGTACAGGGAAGCTTCAGCCTGTGCAATATATCATGAATTCTCTTCAGTACCAGGAGATATTGGAAGGAAATGTGATGCAGTCTGTCATAAACCTGAGGCTTGGGAGACGTTGGACCTTTCAACAGGACAATGATCCCAAGCATAACTCCAAGTCCACTAGAGCATAGTTGCAGATAAAAGGCTGGAACATTTTGGAGTGGCCATCGCAGTCACCAGACTTAAATCCGATTGAGAACCTCTGGTGGGACTTGAAGAAAGCAGTGTCCAACATCTTGAGCCTTCACAGTCTCAAGAAGACGACGGTGGGGATCAGAAATCATTCGTTCACGAAGTGGATGATGATAAGACACAGTTGCCGAACACTCAGGTTATGATGATGTCAAGTTAGGAGGATGATTAGATTGAGGAAGCGGAAGAGGAGGTGGTGGTCAGTAAGGTCACTGATCCAACCTGGGAAGGTGACAAGGATAGTAGTTCAGAAGAGGAGGGATGCACAGCATCTGGCAGGAAGAGGCAGTGCTGTGGCAAAAGGGAGAAGTCAGGCCACACCAAGTAGTTCTGCAGCCGTGACAGCAAGCACTACCCTGCGGAAATCTGCCTTGCCAAGGTCAAGAGTTCCGCAGTATGTTGTTTTTTTACGGACAACAAAAGAGTGGTAATTTGTAACCTGTGCAGCCCAAAAATGAGCCGTGGTGTAAACACTAGCAACCTCACCACCACTAACATGATCCTCCACATGGCATCCAAACACCCCAATAAGTGGGCAGAACGCTTGGGTCTACGGTCTGCCTGTCATACCACTGGCTCCTCCTTCTCCCGTATTGTAGGCACTGCTGGCCAATCCCCTGTCAAAGGTGCTGCCCCAGATGTCCAGCTCCCTGCACCCGCACCAGCAGCATTCATGTCCACTACCCTGTCCCAGCGCAGCGTCCAAATACCGATTACAGAGGCATTTGAGCGCAAACGCAAATTCCCACCAACCCACCTTCAGGCCATAGCCCTAAATGTGCAACTTTCGCGCAAGTTGCTGGCTCTTGAAAGTTTGCCTTGTGGAGACTGAGGCCTTCTGCAGTTTCCGGTCTATGGCCGTTCCTAGGTACACAGTCCCCAGCGACACTTTTTTTCCCGGTGTGCCGTGCCAGCTTTACACCAGCATGTGTCACAAAATATCACCTGTGTCCTGACCAACGCAGTAACTGGGAAGGTCCACCTAACCACGGACACATGGGCAAGTGCTGGTGGCCAGGGACACTACCTCTCCCTCACAGTGCACTGGGTGAATGTTGTAGAGGCCGGGAGCGAGTCGTAACCTGGGGCGGCACAGGTGCTACCCACCCCCAGGATTGCGGGCCCTACGTCCATCGGGGTCTCCACCAGCAGCTATGCTACTGGCTCCAACCTCCACTTTTCCTCCTCCTTGGTGGCGCTTTGGAGCTTGGCAACCTGACCCACATTCCCTGCCTAGTCCATGTTTAAGATTTAGTGGCTCAGTGGTTTCTCAAAACCTACCCCAATTTGCAAGGAGTACTAGTGAAGGCGCGTCGCTTGTGCGCCCATTTCAGAAAGTCCTCCACAGCTTCAGCCGTCGACCCTGCAGCAGCGCTTGCGGCTACCAGCTCTTCGACTGTTGTGCGACCTGAGCACGTGCTGGAACTCTAGGTTCTACATATCTACATATTGTCCAGGCCTTGTGAGCAGCAGAGGAAAATCGTGGTCGTCGCATTTGCAGTAAACTGCCACAATTTGCAAGCGAGAAGTCGGCACTGATGTCAGATGTATGTGAAATGTAAAATAATTTTGACGAACCCACAAAGATGTTTAGTGGTGATAACGCTATCATCAGTGTAAACAGGCTGATAGCGATACCACCAAAACTTTGGTTTTGGAGCTTGATTTGCAGCAGGAAGAGGAGGAGGAGCTGCTGGGGACTGTTCGCTTGGGTACAGAGGGTACTAGTACCCATGTAAGTTAAATTCCCTCAGTTCAGCGTGGACAGGAGGAGGAAATGGAGAGTCATTCAGAGGTGGACTTTGACATCTTGCCTGCTGGTACTCTGCCACACATGGCTGCCTTTCCCGTGACCCTCGCGTTGTACGCATTTTGGCTAATACAGATTACTGGGGGTGTTCACACTGCTTGACCCCCGCTACAAAGAGAATTTCTCCTCTCTCATTCCTGCGGCGGAGAGGACAACAAAAATGGTAGAAGGTACTTGTGTAGAGGTTGATCAAAACTTTTCTGTCTGACAACGTGGCCGTCACAGTCTGTACTTCCTTGGTCAACTGAGGAAGGGAGACAAGGGGAACGCATTGCAGTTCTAACAAGGGCAGGGCAACATTGTCTAAGGCATGGGAATTTCATGACACCCTGCCAGCAACTTCACTCTGAAGCGAGTCCCAGTATTACAAGGAGGGAGACATTTTGGAAGATGGTGAAGGAATACATGGCAGACCGTGTCACCGTCTTAAATGATCCCTCTGTGCTGTACAACTACTGAGTGTCCAAGCTGGACACGTGGCATGAACTTGCGCTCTACACCTTGGAGGTGCTGGCCTGCCCTGCTGCCAGCGTTTTATCTGAGCATGTATTCAGTGCTGCTGGTGGCATTATAACGGATAAGCATATCGCTTGTCCACTGGCAATTCCGACAGGTTGACAATGTTTGAGAGTGTCAGCTCACTGGCATACCTGCCATTTAATGTTTGAGAGTGTCAGCTCACTGGCAGGCCATGTCAATCACTGTTTGAGAGTGTCAGCTCACCGGCATACCTGCCATCCAATGTTTGAGAGTGTCAGCTCACTGGCATACCTGCCATTTAATGTTTGAGAGTGTCAGCTCACCGGCATACCTGCCATCCAATGTTTGAGAGTGTCAGCTCACTGGCAGACCATGTCAATCACTGTTTGAGAGTGTCAGCTCACTGGCATACCTGCCATCCAATGTTTGAGAGTGTCAGCTCACTGGCAGACCATGTCAATCACTGTTTAAGAGTGTTATCTATCTGTCAGCAATGCCATGCAATGTTTAAGACAATGAACTCACCTGCATGCACTGGCATGCAATGTTTTAGAGCATCTGCTCACCTACAGGCACTGCCGTATAATGTTTTAGAGTGTCAGCTCACCTGCAAGCATGATGTTTTAGAGCGTCCTTTTTTCTTTGAAATTTATTTTTGGGGATTTTGGGCATGTATTTTGTCAGTGTGTAAAAGTGGCATACAACTGGGAGAAAATGGTTCCCAACGCGACTGTTGGGATGCATGTATACATGGTCCCCATGCATGGTTCCCAGCGACTTTCTATCACTTTCTCAACTTTTTCCATGGACAAGGCACCCCCGCCCCTCATCCAAGCAGGGGGTGCCTGGTCCCCTACCATTGACTTGAATTGGGTTTGGGGGCTCGGTAGAACACTCGAGCATCGCGATGTGCTGGGACCGAACTCCTGAACACCAAACACTTTGGTGCTCGCTCATCACTAGTTATGGCTACACATAATCATAGCCATGATGTTAAATATAGGGTACCACATCCAACGGCAGTAGGAATAAGGGTAAAAGACAAAGAATAAAAGAAGAGGAGGATATGTAGGGTAGGGGTGGGACTATGGGTTCTCTGTAGACTGGGCACAACAGTATAGATGGTCTTTGGTAACAATGTTCAGTTTACTGTAAAAGCAATTTCGGCTTCCACAGAATCATAAAACATTGTTGACGTACACCATGTTGCAGTAAAGTCTTTTGACAAGTCGAGTCGTGTACTGTGGATCGTAAATCTTCCATGTGTTTAATGTGACTTAGCTCAGTTGCCCATTCTTTAACCTCTCTAGCGCTCTTGTGAGGTCCAGATTTCTGTACCAAACGCACACAATAGACTTTAATGGAATTATTTTAATGTTGTAGGCCTGTAGCTTTCCAAAATATGTCCGTACAAGGGTCTAATAGACATCCTGACTATAATATTGTTTGAAACACACAATTATGTGAAAAAAATTACATTAAAAATAAATAGATAAAAGGTATCATTTGAATGATAAAATCTCTTAAATACTTATTTTGTATGAAAGATTTTAAAGCGTATGTATTTATATTTTGTTTGTAATAACATTTTGTTCAATTAGAAATGTATTTTGTGTGTTTGTTTTTTTTTTTTTTGCTTTGAATTGTATTGGAGACAGTTATCACTGTATCCAGTACAATTCCCTTTGACACCCTCTCTCCCCTGGTATGATGAACACACGGGGGGAGAAAGGGTTAACTGCAAAGCGGCACATCTGGGGAATTACACTAAAAACAGTTTTCTCCATAGAAAAATTTTGTGCGATTTACTTTTTAATCTTCTGCCACCCCAGCATGACATCAACACATTATGGGGGGGGGGGAGGGGGTGTTGGTTTAGTGGTCCGCTCTCCTCCAGCAGCTTTTTCTTCAGATCGGAGCGCTGGGGAGTTAATTGTAGGGAGGTAGGGAGTCTCCAGTGTCTTGGGATTACCACCTGTACACACGTCAAGAAAAATTTAAGCAGTAAATGTTTAGTGGATGAGAGTGAACCTGGGATCACCGAGAGGAGTGCAATGGTGGGGCTGGGTGAAACTGAGACACCCGTTACTTTGCTGTATAACAAAGAAAGACGATCAGGCAAGACCACCATATGTGGAGGGGTGGGCCTTCATATGTGTTACACACGTTTGATACTACAGGAAACATCATGTACAATTGAGGGTGGGTTGTTTTTCCAAAATAGAAAAAGGACTTGTGGAGGTGCCTGTGGTTTGCAGTATTCTGAAAACTGAATAAAACAGCTCTCTGGCCACTTCTTCAGGATATATTTTTTTATGTATTTTTATCCATAAAAATCAGAATACTGTTTGTACACCATGGGTGCCTCGATAGGCCCTTTTTTTTGGGGGGGGGGGGGGGGGGGGGGGGGAAACCAACCAACCACCCTAAATATCTATCCAGACTGAGGAAAAGCACAAGCGCTACTGCCTGACTCATCCCCGGTACCCCAAAGGCAACAAAGAGTGACCACAAAGGAATACCTGAAAAAGAGAAATCTCAACAAAAGGCCTTTTTCTTCACGGCTGTTGGCACGAGTGTTTACTAGTGTCCCAGCAACCGAAAGGGTAAAACAAGGAACACACATGTAGATATAGGCCAGATTGATGGCCACTTCGAGAGTCATGCACGCTCATGGCTTTTTACCTGGCCCATATCATATGCGGCCAGGGACATCGGACATGACCGTAAACTACAGTGGATGTCCATTGCTTTGCATGGAGACCGCGCGGTCTTCATTCAAAGCATCGGCTGAGCAGTGCTGTGTCTCCAGCTCCTCCGATATCGGGCAGCAGCGTGATGACGTCATCTCGAACGGCTTCAATATCGAGCCGTGTGTTCCCTGCTTAAGCCACATTTTCCAAACACTTAGCCTAACCTTATCTGCCTGAAATATCCTAATCCTTAAGCTAGGAACACATGGCTCGATTTAGGCATACAATCAATGTAAATCAATGAAAATTTACATTGATGGTACCAAATCGTGGCCCGGACACATGGTACAATCGACAATAATAGTTCGATGAAGAACATTACATCGATTGAAAAGTGATCGGACTAGTTGGAAAATTATCGTCGAATTGTACCATGATCTAACTACTTTCGTGGAATGTTTATTTTCATCGTACAATTGTATTCGAGGAAGTGATAGTTTACTGTTTTTAGGGCATCAATGGCATTGATGACTTTAGTCAATAATCGATGTCTTCTACATCGATATTGTACTACGATTGTATGACACTATAGCGCACACGGTACAATCGATAAAATACCAAAATCAAGGTTCTTCATCTAATCTTATCGATTGTATGCTTTAATCGAGCCGTGTGTTCCTAGCTTTACCCTGACTTTGAAGCTCCCACCAGCTTGATTTGGGGATTTTAATCCCCCTTATTCCCATTTTATTCCGTTTTTCTGGGCCTTCTATCATGTACAATGGAAGGTGTTCTGTACCAATGCGTTAAAAAAATTTTAACAACATATATTGAGACTTTTAAAGTTTGGCCTTAAGAAACTAAAGATAAGTTTTCTTTTTAAACTCTTTTTTTTTTTTAACTGACATGCATTATTATTGTAGTCAAATAGCTCACGGTACAATAAGATCTGTTACAAGTAAGGATACACTTTGGACTTGAAAAAGAATATTTCATTGAAAAAAAATCCATAGGATTGCCCAGCTATTCCATTCCAGGTCAGTGTTCTATTACATATGGATGAGGCAGGAGCAGAGGTGAAAGGGCCCTGGGGACACTGTATTGGATTCCAGGAAGGGTTATGTTTGAATACTTGTGCTTGGCCGACAATGCCTTGCGCTGAAAGATACTAAATTATTAGAGTGCTTAAATCACCCTTCGCCTCACTATAGAACGGAGCAGTCTGGTCAGCAGGAGCAAAGCAGGGTGTTGGAACAGCAATTGTTTGTAAAAGAGACACTTATGGCCCCCACACAAGTACCGAGTGGGGGCCGACAGATCAGCGATGTAGTGCAGCGTGATGACGTCATCACACTGCTCTCCATCGCTCACAGCATCAGCGGGCATGCTTTGTGTGCTGGCTGTTAGTTTCAATGGGGACGCCAGTTCTGTTAAGATAGGAATATGGCAGCCATTCAACTGAAAAGTGGCAGAGCTGAATTAATACAAAAACTGTATTAATAATTACCTTTTGACAGTAATAGAAATTCTACCACGCATTTCAAATGTTTACAAACCAAACGGCATAACTAGAGAATGAAAAGCAATTCCACTAGTGTTTTTCCGGCTGTGTTTATTTAAGAGAGAGTATAAATAGAGCCTGTATAGGAAGCATGAATATCTTGGTTCCAGCCAGTTCACACAAACATACATACAAAGATTGTCAGTCCAATAGAAGTACATGTTAAACTGGCCATACCTTTAGATCTCTCTGTCAGATATCCTTTAGATCTACCAACAACTATGTAGTGCCGGCTCCTCTGCCATTGAACACAAGTAGACTTGATGGTTTAGAACAGTGGTGGGCAACTGAGTTGATATGGAGGGCCACAAGTGCGGCCCTCTGCATCACTTAAGGGCCGCACATAACTTTTTCAATCTATACTGACTTGTAGAACCATTTTATAATGACAACAGGCATAGATAGAAGACATAATTTTTCATTTTTACATCAAAAAATTATTTTAAATGATACTTCAAGCATTGGGTAACACTGTAGTATGGTAATGCACATTTTGATTCAGATGTTATGTGATGCAATATGAGTTCCTATGCATGAACAGTTAGGGGCCGCAAGTAGAGGACTAAGGGGGGGCTAGGGTTTAGAAAGTCCCTCATATTACATGATTTTGGTAAAACAAAAGGTGTATGGGGGGCCTTAACCTGCACTTCTGCAGAATGCTTGTTACTTCACTGTTATGCAGACACCGATATATATATATATATATATATATATATATATATATATATATATATATATCATGTCTCCATAGACATATATAGACATGCAGGGGTTTGTGGGGTTGAAGCAGCTAAATTCATTCCTGGTTCTTGAACTCTACCAAGACCTATAGCTCCACGTTCAGCAGTACGGGAGTGCCGGACACTTGCAAGGAGGCCACTGCTTCCCTAGATCAGTGTCGGTGAACCTTTTAGAATCTGAGTGCCCAAACTGGAACCCAAAACCCACTAATTTATCTCAAAGTGCCGGCTTGGCAATTTAACCTGGATTACACACACACACACACACACACAAACAAACACTCAGGGTTCAGTTGTCATAAATAGGGGATCAGTGCAGTTACAAGCTTCCTGTAAATCCTAGACTGCTGATGGACTACAGACCCCAGCATGCATATAGTCTTCTGTTAGTTTGTAAGATCTTGTATGGTGCCCCAGTCCGAGGGAGACTGAGTTGTCTTTAGCCTCTTAAATTTTCTAACAATTGCTCCGACTGTTCTATTTTCAACAAGCTGCTTGGCAAATGCCCCGTAGCCCTTTCCAGCCTTGTGGAGGTCCACAATTTTGTCTCTTGACTCTTGTCCATGGTAGTAGTTGGAGTGTGACTGTGGGGTGCACAGGTGTTTTTAAAGAGCTCAGACAGGTGCTACTACTTTAGATTAATGAGTGGAGTAGAGGTGGTCCCTTTAAAGGCAGAGTAACAGATCTTTGAGAGCCAGAATTCTTGTTCAAATACTTATGCGTAGCAGTGCAATACAAATCATGCAATGTGATTTTTAAATGCTGTCTCTCACAGTGGGAATACACCTAAAATGTGAACATGACCAGGGGCTTTTAAGTTACAAAATTGGCCAGTCTAAATCTCACAACCATTTTAATTCCCCACCCTAGGCTTATACTTAAGTCATTCAGTTTTTCCAAGTTTGTAGTTGAAATAAGTTACCTAGGTTTATATTCTTATCTCCGTCTTATACGTGAATATATATGGTAGGTTTCAGACCCTGCACTTGCATTGGTGGTGTGCTGTGCAGGAAATTGGGCAACATTGCAGTAGTGATGCAACGGATACTGGATGCAGAAAACCCCCTCTAGATGGCCACAATTGCAGTCCTGGTTCATAAAAAGACTGTGTGTGGTCAAATAAATCAAAGCTGACACTTCTACGTCTATGTCATTCCATTGGATAAACCAAGTTGCTGGTCCTGGCTGACTGTAGGTTACAAATGCACAATTTTTTTCATGTATTTTAATGAAATACACTAAATATTAGGCATGAATGATACAACTTATATATTATATATGTACAACAGAATATTATATGGTGTGTCAATGTCTAAAGTTTTCTTTCAGTCAACATAGTTATGTGATTTTTGTATGTCCCCTTCCAATCACTATGTATTCTATCAGGGAGGACCTGCCACTACATAGTTGTTGGTATATCTAATGGAAATTGTTCAGTGATTGAAAGGTGCCATAGCTGCATGATAGATCGGGACCCTAGTATTGACCAACTGTTTATTTCATATTTCATCACTACTTTACCTGTATGATGTCCTGAGAATTGTGTACCCAGAATCGAAAGAATAGAAGAAAACAGACAACAGCATAGCTAGATTTGTTCCTGAGATTCCCTAGAAAAGTTTATTCCAGTAGTTGTGCAATTAAATTATTACAACTCTCCATTTGATACAAAGATCCCACAGTTTCAAATAGTAAAACAAAGGTCTCATAATCACCCTCCCTCCCCATGCATACACAAGCACATTCACTCAGAAGAGCAACAAAAAAATTCCAGTGGGTACATTATGAACATACAGTATTGCCATACCCGAGACTGGGCACCAGCCGATCCTCAGGTGGGCAAGGACATGCACATAAAAAAATCACATTATCTGCTTTCCAGTTTTGTACCCCAAAGTGCATGAAGTGAGGGGAAGCAGGGAAGTGTACCGCAAACATTGACCATTTAAGATGGGAACAAGTAATAAAATTATCTTTTTTATTTCTTAGGAAAAGGATATTTCAATATATCCCCCCCCCCTCGTTCTGGGGTCCTTCTAATTTACTTGATTGATGGATGTGTGTATATATATATATATATATGTGTGTGTATGTATGTATGTATGTATGTATGTATGTGTTTCTTGCTTCCCTTGCCTTGCTTGGGCAATTGTCATTCTGCTGGCTCTAGGCACGTTACCCAGAGATGTCACTGTAAAGACAACTGTTCCTCTTGGTTAATAGGATCACCAGTCCTTGCTAACACTTGAATAGCTGGTCACATTTTAATACTTGTGGCATTCGGGAGTCAAGCCCGCAGCTTTTTAATTAGCTGTAAAAAATACATTTCGGCCATAGAGTTCCACTACCTGTATGACATTGCTATAGTTCAGTATACATAACAGCCAATTATAAAAATCGTGTAGATTTCTGAAATAAGATTGTCCATTATGGGGACTCTTTACCATCTATAGCTTTCACATTGCCTTACAAAATGTCTGGATCCCACTGAGCACAGGAGCTACCCAGTGGTTGGGTATTCTTGCTCATATAAGCCCTGTGGAAGGTTTTTTTCTTTTTGGTCTTTGGTCTACAGGACTAAATGGGAAGATATGTTAATTTTAGGGACACATTGCCTAATATTAGTATAAGAAGTGTTGAAATATGTTTTACTTTAATTTGAGAGGAAAAAAGTTAAATAAGTTAAATAACTTAAGTGTATTTTATATATATAAATAAAAAATAATAACTGGAATCACGAGGACCAATTTGGTTGATAAATAAAAAGGCCCATTCAACCTAATACAATATTTTAAATGAATTAAATGTAAAGAGCTTTTAACATTTTGCCAATACATTTGGAGTGTCATATACTAGGAGCATGGTGGGTATATCCAACTCTCTGACGGACAGCTTATCAGTCATGAGAACTAGGAAGTTGCCACTCAAACAGCCCTATAAGTGGTGGTATACTTTAAAGGCATCATACTACTCATGCTATTATATATTTGAATGTAAAAGCTTTTAAAAAAATAAAAACTCCACAATAACCTCTGAAGAAACACTATTTGTAGAGCAATTTAACTTCAAAAAGTCATGTTTTAGTGAGTTTCAAACATATTAATTGAAGGCAAATATTTGCTATGATAGAAATTACAGGGAGATAAGTTATTTCAGTGCTCTTGATATAAATTTTAACCAAGAATTGCTCCATGTTCCCTTCAGCTACAGAGCTTCAGCAACTTGAACTCTTGGGGGTTTATTTGAGTCTACTGATTTCTGTAAAAACCTTACTGATTGTATATGTGAAAAACGTCTATGTAGTCATACCCTCAGCCCACATTTGAGAATTATTATCCTAAAGCACAGGGTCCAATTTGCCATTAAAAAACAATTTTATTACACTGTTCCCATTTTAAGAGGCAATTCTATAATAAAAAAAGCCCCTGAAAACAAATAAAAATAATACATAAACATAAAAATAAAACACAGACCCAAAGATTCCCCAAATCAACTGCTGGAATGTGACCATATACTTAAGTACCTATTTATATTTAAAGCATATTATTCCCACAAAAAAATTACTGTATAAGAACTTTTACAACTTTACAGATTTAAAACATTTCTCCCTAAATATTTGAATTAAAAGCTTCCAGTTTGTTTCCATACAAAGATATACATTTTAAAACAAAAAAAAGTACAACCAGAAATGCAAACCAAAGAAAACAAAGGCAAGTATACAGTAAATACAATTAAATCATTACCGGATTACCTAGTTAATGCATTACAAAGATTATGTACCATAATAATTCCAGCTTGTCCAATCATCTACACGATTTGTTTCCTTTTTTTTTCCAGTCCTTTTTCTTAGTTAAATACAAAACTACATTTCATTACAAAAATATGTAAACAGCCTGTACAAGTAACGACCAATCAGGTGCTTAAGCAGAAGGCTAATCTGACCATTCTCAAGCAACCTGTTCTAATATCTCCATCAAAATCTTTGCTATTGGGAGGGGTCATCTTCCCCCTTGGGAGGTTGAAATGGGAGTAGTTCAGGGAAAGTAGACCTCTGGTTTGCCGTGTTATGACCTACAAAATGTTCTACACAGTAAAGGATATAAAATGTATCAGTTTGCACAGCAATATCGTGTGGGCCCTTGAGAATAAAGTTCTTCACTCTGGAAGTGTTCACTAGGGCGGAAATTGCAGGATTTTAACTTATCAGTATTTAAGCCTGTTTGTCGAATTGTCCTATGAACAAAGTAGCAGGCCTTTGGTCTGTGTGCGATGTGTAATAAAGGAGTACCCATGGTGTGCTGTAATATCAACACATCATTAGAGTTGTGTGGTTAAAATGTATATTGTTTGGTTTTCAATAAACAAACACAATGTCTTGCTTTATTAATGTATACATTTCCTTGAAAGGATTTATTGAATGATTTGCCAATGTCTGGAGAAAAGAACAAAACTAGGATACAAATATCAATGTAACCTTCATCACATCAGTCTTTTCATTTTGAACAGTTCATTCAAAAGTTCCCCTCACCCACTTTTACTTGCCTATCCCCACCACACTGTAGGCAGTTCCTCAGATGGAGGTGTTGTGCTTACAGTGTTGCTGATTTCTTCTGATTCGCTCCCTTAACCAACACACTACAATCTTTATATCCTCCTATGCATAGTGAAGGAGAAGGGTGGCGAGGGTCATAAGTAGGCTTTCATAAGACCTTAATTGACAAAAAAATTCAACCCGAATGGTAATATATATACGTTTGCCATTTTACTTGCTAAGAATTTCTCATTGTTCATACAAAGCCATGTACGCTTGTTATAAAACAATTCACCATCTGGCCCCTGATACTTTCAGCCATAGGGCTTCCTCACTGGAAAGCCAATCACTGTCTTATGACCGAAGAGCTCCTGATAATAATAACTCAAAAGTACAGATCTTTTAGCAGGTAAAATGGTCAACATATATGTAACCATCTAAGGGTCTAGAGGTCCTCTTTAAATGTTCATTAGTTCATTAATCCATCAACTGATAGAAGACCAGACAAGGCAAATAAACATAAATAAAAGCTCAACTAGGCCATGTATAAAAAAAACAAAGTCTACTGAGCAGTATGTGTCTGTATGTGTGTACAGCAAGTTTTAAAAAGTTACCTGAAATTGCAATATAACAATAGCATTGCTGTAAGATGACCTGCAGTTGTTAATTACATCCTTAGAAAAGATACATAAAGTCCTTACATTGTGCAGAGACATACCGGGGCTGCTGGACACCACTTAAGTGCATAGCAAAAGGGACAAGTGGAGTATCCTCTTCTGACACATTGGAGTGTCGCTGGAGGTAAGTATGGGGTTTTAGTCCAGATGAAGTGCATTCCCCACAGCTAACATAGTTCAAGTAATGAAAGGGATTAGAACCCCCCTAATAATAATGAAAAAAAAATAAAGTTCGCTTAAAATGTTCAGGTAAAAAACCATTGATAGGTAAACCAGCACACAAAGGAAAAAGTCCTCGTCTGTCCACGGACAAGTACTGTAATGTGTATCTCTACTGAGCGAACGTAAAATCTGAACCAAACAGTTACCATATGAAATAACATAAATGACTAAGTACCATCGAAAGTGATGTGTGAAACTACATTTTGAATTGGTTTCGTTACTAAATCTCACAGTGTCTATAGTAGAAATGCACAGAGTACCCGAACAGCTTCACACTTATCCACCATAACATTGAAGATAAATAGGGGTAGGTGGTCAAGGGTTATTACTCCCATTATGATACAGAATTATGGGGCAATTTCAAAGTACCCAGAAAGCAGAAATGTCTAGTTTTCAAATATTTTAGTTCATTTTAAAAGGAACTGACCCATAGCAACCAATTAGATTTCAATCTCAATGAAGCTGATTGAAATAAACTGAAATGTGGTTTCTATGAGCTTACTGCAGTTTGCTCATGTGTATTCACCTTATAGAAAAGGTTATATTAGGAAATCTACTCATTTGTATTGTATGCTTTTTAAAGATAATTTTGTTAACCACACATTAATGACTAAAACCAGCATGCACATCCTGGTTAACCCAAAAGTAATACCCATCACAAGAGGACCGGCCTCTCAAACAGGGTTTTCATTATTTTAAGTTTGACCTTAAGCACAGTTGTAAGGTATGTTAAATTTAATAAACAATTTGAGATATCAAATATCCATTTAATATACTGAATATTTTGAAGAAAAAAAATATCCACCAACTTCAGTATGGGCACAGTTGTCAGGAAAGGTCCAGAACAAACTATATTCAGTCTGGGTGGGAAGAATAGCATACTCAACTCAACTGGGTTAATGTGCCATTAGCCTAACTAATGTGGAGGCAGTCCTATTTACCAAAGGCAGTAACAAGTAAGCAATGGATGTATAGGTGAATGACCATCAAAACACAGTATGATGAAGGACATTTCCAGGAGGCCACCAGTAGCAGTCCCTTTAGATCAGGTGTGGGCAAACTAAGGCCCAGGGGCCATATCCGGCCGTTTGTCACCTTGGTGTCAACATACTCTGGCTCCCTCAGCTAATTTCCTGCAATAAATGGAGATAATACCTAGAGGATGATTATAAAGGTCTCCTGATAGAGGCCGTAGTTTGCTTAGAATAACTATCCAAAGCCTCATTTGTATATATAATTCTCTTTTAATCTCCCTGGTAACCAGTATGATTGTTACTTTTTTTTAATCAATGTTTACATTTAACAACCAGGGATCGGGTGTCCCTTACAGGTTCAATGCCCCCTCTGACAAATTAAAAAACCCATTGCGGCCCCCAAATTAAAAAAGTTTGCCCACCCTTGCTTTTGATGCACACCTTTCTGAAGGTTTACTTCACAAACTATACAATCAACTGTTTAACTCGTTGCTTTGCTAAGGGATCCTTTCTCGATACAATACTTTAGAAATATGTTGATAAACCAGGTCATCTTCTGCAGAAAGTGTAAAAAACATATATTTATATTCTGACTATGCTTTTCTGCATATTACATTTGTATACTTAAAGATAACCCGGTGTTGTAAAGACACATCAAGGACATTTTATAAGATCCAAGTCGTATCATACAACCAACAATGGAGGAACCCCCTTTAGGGGAATAAAGATGCTTATGTGGGAATAAATGTTTATCAAGATTTGATCTCATTGATGCAGTTTTTCTCTTTCCCTCAGGGACCAATATATCAACTAGGAGAAATTAGGAGAGATGATAATCTAATTCTATATAATAAAGAAATCTGGCAAGTGCACATGAATTAAATGCATGTGAGTGCTGGGTATAAAAAGACTTATGCTTAGTGGTTTTGTCCTACAGAGCTAAGGGTCCTGGTCATAAGCACTCCTATTACCTCCTTATTCCCCCTATACAGCAACAACCCCACAGAAGTATGATATGTATGCTTTGGACATCTTTAACAGTTAAGGGAAGATTTAATAAAGCCAATACACAAGAATAAAAAGAAGTATGGCCATTTAAGACAAAGCAATTGTTTTTTTTTGGATAGAAAAACCTTCATCCACCAGTACTCATCAATCCTTGTCCCCCCCAACATAATTTTGAGTCTAGCGACTGGTTGTACATGCCCAAATGCATCCTGCAAACAGCAAACAAAGGGGGGAAATCACATGATCACCTATACCAAGTATTGGGTAATTCTGAAGGCTCTAAAGATCCCCGTACGCAGGTCGATACCCGTTCAATCGATGAGATTGATTGTGCAGGTCATCGATTGCAAGCCACCAATGTGTGGAACAATGGGAACGCACAGGGAAGGTATCAGTGCATGGGCCTAAAAGACAACCCATCACTCTGTCCTGAACTGGCAAAGATACATATTGTATTTAATGTGCATGTGAGAGAAACAACACTTATTTAGAATAGGGTAAGATTTGTTGAAGGATTTTTTGCTGTCTGTTTGTTTGAGAGATTCCCCATACTTATTTCTGCAAAGGACTATTTTTATAATAAGAGAGACATTTTTGGCAGACACTTAGGCAGGTGTTGAGTATAATGTTTCAGTGACCAGATGGAGTTAACACCAATTTTATAGAGATTTCCTTGCACTGTAAGGAAAATAGCCTCTTTGCCACTTTAGAAAATCAAATTTAAGTAAAGTCCAAGCCATAGAAATAGCAGATATGTATATTATACAAATGTTTTCTGTTATACAGGAGTACCTGTGTTTACATTTGTTCATTAAGGCTGATTTGTTACTAGGTTCACTCATTACTCGTGTTTGTTCGGTCTATCTACCAAATGATGGGCTTCTGATGAAAAGAACTAAGGTCCATTTCATTATTATTCAGTGTGCATATTGTATTTAATTGATTAAATGAGGTATCATTAAAAACACAACCCACTTACATATCTAGAGGCTTATTCATATTCACCAGAAACATTTCTTCATAACAGTGGTTCTCTTTTGATATGAAGTGGTATTCACCTAGAATTTCATTAGTCATCTGCTTTGTAGGGCCAACTGCCATATTTATAAATTGGCAATCAGCCTGTTCACTTTAAAAGAACTCCCATGCCATACACTTAGGGGGCATTATGGCAACCACCATAAGAAAAGATGGAAAACAGCAGTGTTTCCTCAAACATACCATTTACTAACAGTAAGTGGCTGCAATATAAGTCCAACTACCTGTGCTTCTAAAAGTAAGGCTGAGGCTCCTCTATTGCGGCCAGAAAACATGTGCTTTCTGTGCGGTTTTCAACATGGTTTTAATTGTTTTTGGTCTTTAAAGAGCCCATTAAGCATTAGGTGGTTTTGGACATGGTATGGCTTGGAAAACGCTGTAAACCGTGCCTGTGGAGAACCACTGGGGACAATGGAAGCGGTTTGGGTGGGTCTAAAAAATGCACCCAAGACACTTCCAAAAAGCTCCATTGGAGCCTCAGTCTAATGGTCCTGATTGGAGATAAAGGTCGACAGTGGTAAACAGTTACTCCATTGGAGTAAAGAACTTCTGTTATCTTATGTTGCAAATGTAGACTAGAAGGAATCAGTTAGCAATTGTATACCAAATCCCATAGTTCAGAATTTACTTTTTAAAGATACAGGTGTATTAGTCATCTGTAAAGGAACACACTCAGAATCAACCATGCCAACATACAGACCATTAAAGACCAGCTGCCAAAACATTTCTTTTTCTACTTCAAAATAGTGAAGAGGGGTTAGAACCATCGTTGGGTTGTAACTACTTTAGATATCCCTCTAGAGGACCATTTATTGTACAGTCACCAGAACCAGCACCAGGTCATTAAAGTCAGCACAGACAGCAACAAAAAAAGACAAACCCTACTGTTTGAAATATAACTAAGCTCACTCAATTAAGCCAGTCATAGACGTCTCATTTCTTCTTCGATTTTTCAGCAGCTCAACCATGCGTGATGATGTCTTTTGCCGAGAATTGGCCATGCACCCTTTGTGGGACACTTGTTGATCTGCGAAATCGGGCGCAAATCAAACGTCTATGGCCATCTTCAGCCAAAAAGAAATGTGCAAAATAGGTCATAGCAGTTAATCCAAAATCATCTTTTACTAGTTGATGTAAGAGGTAATCTTGGTTGCCAACTCCACTTTGCATATTTCCAAAGTTTCTTTTGCCAGTTTATAAAATAGATGTCAAGCTTATATGAACCAACACTTTTATGTTAATGGGTTTGTACCATGATCTATAACATAGAGCATATGTGAACAAAGCAGAGACTACCAATTTTTTAAATACAAAATTCTTACTTAGTTAAAAGAAGGCTTTCCATCCTTTACATTACCATAAAAGTTGTCTACTAGCCATAGTTCTCCCAAGGCTACATTTAAGCTACATATTTTATACTGGAGATCAGTTATTGGATTAAAAGTACACATCCACATCCAAGACAATTACAGCAAACCATGGCAATACCAACAACTGTGGTACGTGCATGTGCCCCTCAAACAACCTTAAAAAGAAAGAAAAAATGCATAAAATGTTATGGTTTTAGTCAAAAGAAAAGTTGATGAGTAAGTGCAGTATTCTTCATGTGCAGGTCCACTTCACAGTAGGACTGCTCCAGTTGCAGACTATTGGTAAGGATGCTCCCCCCGGACAATGTGTGAAGAGAATTCATAGCGGTCCTGACTCCTGTGACCACAAATGTTACATTCTAGAGGGTCCCGATATCCATGGCAGCCCATATGGATAGTATACATGACGTGATCAAGGAAAAGCACACGACAGTGCTCACATTTAAAGGCTTTGATCTGGTCTCCTTCACCATTGAAGACGCGGTAGACATCTTTGGAAGAGCTCAATGTGGCCTTTGTGGCATCTAGAGCTTTACCGTCTTCCTTAGGATACACTGGACTTTGCTTTCTCTTGGGATTTAAGGCATGGTTCCCTTGGTATAACTGTCGATCATCATGACTGCTTTCTGAATCAGTGGTATCCAAACAGCTGTTGTTGGGTGATGCCTCTCTCTCCTGAAGGTGACTCTTTGGTCTAATGAGGGAGATTGGGCCATCAATATTATTGTCATTGCTGTCCGATGTTGCCCTGCTGGTTGGCCGCTCCACCCTGCTTGGATGGTAGACTGGAGGGTAAACTGGACCAATAACAGTGGGGACTTCAGCTATGGCCCCAGTGGAATGGTGTATGAGGGGCCTTAATGCATCTGCTCCCAAGTAGGTGATGGCGTTGCTAATGGCCTGGTCCATCATTTGAGACTGCATTAATTCTGCTTCCTTCTCATAAGCCAGACTCATGTCATAGTGCAAATCTGGATAACCATACTTCATTAGCTTCTCACCTGCAGACAACAACACTGACAATGAGAATATATTATAAAACGTAACATGAATTACAGATTGAAACCAGTGCCCTCTTTAGAAAATTGCCTTTTCTTTAATACATCTTATCCACTTTATACAGTTTTAAAGGTATTCTGTTTTCTTCCTAAATTCTCTAATTACTTTCAGTTTCTGAAACCATCACATCATGGTCCTTGATGATGGCATAAAAACCAAGTGTGATTACATCTAAAAATTATATTGTTGGATGGAAAGCAACATAGATAGCAGATGCTTGTTTACCTTGAAGGTAAACAAGGAGAAAAACCCTTGGCATACTACTGCAATGCACCCAACCACAACCACAGATGTTCCCTAAAGTAAGCCTTGAAATATGTAACCGGGGGGTTACCTTTATTGATAACCATGATTCCAAACAATTAGTAAACCTACAGATATATGCATCTCAAATTGTCTTTTGTGTAAAGATTAGCAAAGGGCAGTCTCTCAAATCTTCACACAAGTAAAGCAAAATTTCCGCGGTTGTTGCCCAGGCTGCTTCTAGTCTGCGGCAGCCTGGTAAACGACCGAGTGCTCCTGCTGGGAAACAATCTTTTACGAGCAGCGGCAAAATTGTGCAGGTGCTCGGGGGTCATTTAAAAAACAACCCCATTACAGGTCTATCGGGTTAAAGCCCGAAAAACGGCTGGTGGACACCTAATGTTGCGTCTGCCAGCCCGTTGAGATAATGGCTTGTTTACCGGGCAGTTTTTTAACTGTAAATGAGCCCTAAGTGAGCTGCCCCCTTCAAATAAGGAAACCAACAGGACAGGGCAGTGAGAGAGGTTTTTTGTTTTAGTAGTTACTGGTGGACTAAACCTGAAGTTACAACAGAGACTACTAGACACTCCAACCTAGTAAATAACTCCAACGTGCAGAGTCCTAGCAGCCATCTGGAGAATGATGTTACAAAATTGTAGGTTAGCCAATAAAAAAATTAAAATAAAAAAAAGACGGGCAGCCTACAGAGGATGCCGTCATCTGAAGAACTCCTAACTGCAGTTCTAGTTCTAAGGTTGTTTATGGACCTAAACAGAGAAGATGAATGATATTCAAACTGCAAGCAGACTGAAGCGAAGCCAAAAAAACTCTGCAAGTAATGTGTTTGATTGGCTCCGCTTTACTCAACATGCAATGCATCGTAATGTCCAATTTGTACATAATTCACCTCTAGACCTAAATCGAGCCCAATCTTCCCCAGATGTCAGAAGACATATAGACATGATCAGATCATGTGCAATCTGCCCTAGATTGCAAAAGTTACCAGCAATGTGAATTACCCCAACCCAACTATTTTACCTGTCTATGGTACCCCTCTGCAGTATGCCTGACTGATCTGTGTGTGCCTGTTCACGTAACCATCTACACAAAATAGTCTTTGCATGATGTATGTACCACCACCCATTAATGCCTAAAGCAAGCTTCACGGTTTCTAGTTGATTAGGTATTTCTAAATGCTGGTAGGTATATATGCAGCCTGCCAACTGATAAGTTCCTGAAATCTTTAATGAGAATGTACATAGGATACCTTCAACTGACAAATTTACCAGAATATCAGTGTTATTTTCTGATGTGAGATACACACTTCAAAACCAATTGTGTGTAAAATATGCATTACTGTATGTATGCGAGTGCAAATACCATTTCAGTATGCACACAGGGACTTTCCCGTGCTTGGTTGCTGAAAGCCTTGTCTGCTTCTTTCACATTTAGGAACGTATGTAAGATGGATGTTATTTCCTCTCATAGGAAATAGTGGTTTACCTGCACAGAATATTCATATTATATAACTGTTAAGGGGAAATGTAATGTTACTGCCTTAGTAGACTGAATTTAGCTACTTTTAGCTAATTATAATAAGTAATTTAAACAAGCTAAATTATTTGTTTTGCATTCCCTTCTTACCCTATTTACAGAAATATATTTTCTATAAAAATCTAGAATCTATAAAAAGTGTAACAAAAAAATTACTGTATGTTTAAACGCAACTGGTGTAAGTGACTGTGTGTATGTTCTTTATATGTTGCAATTCAAGGAGCAGTAGAAGTTATGTAAGTCCATGATATATGTACAATGAGAATAACCTTTGGGACCATTCCCAATGACAGGAACAGAAATGAGAGCTGATCTATGGAGAAGAAGGGTGGCCAGCATTTTACCATAGCAAACACTGCCAGTGATGCTTTAAATTTCAAAAGGAACTATGAGCTCTGTGAGGCTGTGATGCAAGCACATGCGGAGACAAGGGGCATGTAAAGTGTGATCACATTTTAGGGAATGGAGGTTTCAAAGTTGTATTGCTCAACAAGTGATGAAAATGTAGGTCACTTTCCAAATGTAATCTTTGGGAAAAACATGCATTGTTTTTAGTGGAACTTCAGCATTTATTAACTACAGTTAAAGTAAAGTGCATAAATAGTGAAGAAAAGTAGGTTTTCCACCCTAAAACTAAAGTTGGATTCCAGAAAACTGGGGTTAGGAAACTAAAATCAATCTTTAATATTATAAATGTGTTTCTAACTTTCCTTTTAGATACATTATCTACTCTATGATCTTGAATCTTGATGATTATATTATTAGTTCATACCTCCTGATGTTGTAAAATCTAAACTTCATAAATAATTAAGCTACATCCTAACCAATACACCGAACTCCCATATAATTCCAAGCATTTCTGCAAATCAAAGCCTCTTTAAGCTCTACCAATTATTTGATTTCAATTTAAAGACTGTCCTGTCACAGTAGGGTTTCTCGGAAAGCATGTTTCCATAAAAATGCTGAAATAAATAGCGATTGATCAAGCTGTACTTATGCATGGAGTTCTAAGGAAAAGAAAGTAGATGCTTACCCACAAACTTCTGTGGGGTGGAGCTCTTACGCTTCCCCATGTTGCTGGCAATTCTCTCTATGACAGCTGGTCTTTCAAAGGATATCAAAGACATGTTGTTCTCCATCAGGATCTCTGGATTCTTACACTCATCCATAGGAGACGCTATATAGAACCAAAAGTCCACATCAGAATCACTTGCTGGCATTAAGAAACCAAGCAAGACACATAATAAAACTATTCTAAAAATAAAAGACCCTCAGGATTTTGATGATGCCTATCAACAACTCTTGTAAGTTCTCCAGGTCCTGACAGCTGCTAGAACTCTGCATAGATTCCGGAGTTACCATAATTTTTAAATCTATTGAATCATTGTAGCTCATGGTAAGCATTTAAAAAAAATACCACTGACTATAAACCAAAAGCCAACTTTTAAAACAGTTCAATGATAACTAAATGATGAATGTATTTAAAATGAAAGTTATATAAAGCAGATTTCATATCTGATATAGGATTTATGGTGTTCATAAATCTGAGAGGTCATCTATCTTAAAATGTACCTAAATGTTTTTGTTTGTTTTTTAAACCCCCTAACAAACAATGCAATCTCATTGCTTGGTAAGGGCAGAGAAATACAGGTTGATTCCTCTGGCAGTGTGGCAATCTCAGTAGGTGCTGCCCCAGGGCAGTGCTATTTAATTGAATACAGTGAGTAGATACCACCCTATGACAAGATAAGAGTTACTGGCAGGCACACTAGTTAAAAATGAAAGATAACATACCTAAAAAGTCAATGATGCCTCTACATCTAGAGACTGCTAAGCTGCAATCAAATGCAGTTGTATTATTGGGTTTAAATAATTATTAATTGCAGGCACCATGGCTGACATCTTGGTTTTACAACTGGAGGAGCAAAGGTCTTAGGACAAGTATTCATTATGAAATGTCTATATTCTTGCTGAAGACAGGATCACAATGGCAGCCATAAACTCCCATATACAGTATATTACCTCAGCGTGCCTCTCTAAAATCGTATAAACTAACATACACTGTAGAATTGAGCAACCAAAATAAATGCATATTTGGGAATAAGGGGGAAAGGAGGGCTAAGAAAGTGTGTGCTTGTCGCTGTTAGAAGTGTCTTAAAAGAGAAATCTCTTATTACGTATGATACTGGTGACTGTAGTGATCCCAAAACTACTACAACACTGCCAAAAACTACCACAACCTTCAAGAAAACATCCCTCAACAACCGTGCAGGGTAAGATGATGTAAATATAAAAATTCCAACAAGGCTAAAGCTGGCCATAGACGGTTAGATTTGTGGCCAATTTTTCCGCCGAGCGCAAAAAGGTTGCCCGGAGGATTCTCGGCAGGAGTGGCCGCACGTGATGATGACAAAGATGCCGGAAAAAAAAAGGGAGGAGAATCTGTCTGTGGTCGGCATTAGAGATATTATGCCTATGAATGACGACCACCATATGTCAGATGTAGCAGGTTGTGTTTATAGGCATAACATTACTGGCTGGTGAGATCACATATGGTTGGACATAGTGCTGACTCAATGTCTGCCGATACCCTGACCTAGTCTAAGGGAATTTGTTGACTTTCTCTCTACTGCTGGTTATTAATCTGATTAAGAGATTTATCAACATCCATCGGTGAAGTTTTTACATAAAAGCACACCACATATTCTCATGAGCTGGGTTTAGGAACAGTTTGGTGGCACATGTTGACTAGAGATTATTCATTTCTTGGGTCGATGTACAGTCTGGTAATTTTGGGAGTTTGGGTCTATAAACAGACTGGTTATGGTACATGTTTCATGTTCTTTAAGTACTGGGTCAGTGCCCCGTATCTTAGTTGCGTATGTTGTGGGTTGGGGCCCAATATAGTGCATGTTCTAGGTAAATGCTCAGATGGGTGTTAAATATGCCAAATAAGAGTTGATACCCTGTCTGGTTGATATTCTCACTAGTGAAGTCAAACTTCTTGAAGTGAAGTGTTATAACAGCAATTCATACATTTGGCGCTGTGACTTACTGCTGCCTTGGTTACTGGCACTATGTGAGTTATACAGCTATATAAAAAGGATGCTGTGTAGTTTTCAGTGCTGTACTATCTTTCTGAAGCACATCAAATGCAACACAAGCATTCATAAAAATAACTCTGCATTATGTTTATGGATAACAATAAACAAACATTCACTACAATACTATAGGGCAGGCAACATCAAATATACTCTAATTAAATTACATGTAAAATCAACTAATAGTATTGCAGTCCTACTCCCCCTCCAAGCAATAGTAAAAAAGCAAGATTTATTCTAACTGTGAACTACATGTTAAAAGTGAGGGATAACACTGATGTATACTCACCACTGTGAGGCCCTGTACCCTGGCCACCCTCTAGTCCCGCATTTTGTAGATAGTTGTGACATCGCTCTTTATGTTCTTCAAGGGAACTTCGCTGCTTGTAGCTCCGGCCACAGTAGTTGCACTTATGAGGTTTACCTACTGCAAAGATAACAAGATGTCAGGTTATTACATTAACTCCTATTTCACTAGATTACTTGGTAAATTATCTGAACACATTAAAAGCATTATAATGTAAGACATATGCACTAGTTAGTTATCAATTCTAGGCTGACTAATTTAATTTAGCAACATTGAAACAGCAATTATCCAACGCCAAACACATTTTGAAGGCCAACAAGTCACCTATAATGAATTTACAAACTGAAGACTGAGACTCCCTGAATAAACCAATTTTCAAGATTCACAGCATGGTCACCAAGTCAGACAAGTCATTCTGTAAGTCAGCAAATTTTCTTCCCATTTCTAATGTAAATTAAAAATAAGTAGAACCAGTGGTCTAGGTTAGGGGAAGCAGGTCGAGTTGAGCTGAAGTGACTTTAAATGCTCTTTAAATTTATTTTAAGAATCAATTGCACAGCAGAATCTAAATCTACAGAGGTAAATAAGTAGGATATAATTGACTTTTTTTTATAGGAATATGTAATTAATTATATGTATTTGGTTTACTCTATTACCAAGAAGTATTTCCTAGAAAGTCATGAAGGTTTTCCAACAGGACGACATGTTCACGGTTCGAAAGTATTCAGAAAATTGATGATCTGACCAGAGAATACGAAAAAAACACTACGAAGTTGGGCTGGTTTTAACCTCCCTAGCGCACTGCATAGGTACAGATTTCTGTACCAAAAGCGCACCATAGACTTTAACAGACTTTTATGTTGTAGGCCTGTAACTTACCAAAATCTGTCTGTACAAGGGTCTAGTAGACATCCCGACTATAAAAATGTGTGAAACGAACAATTATGTAAAAAAAAAAAAATGTTTTAATGTCATTACATTTTTTTTTATAAAAGGTATCAATTGATGATGAAATCTCTAAAATACTTCTTTAGTATGAGAGATTTCAAAACAGTGTGTATTTATATTTGTTTATAATAAATGTTTAATTCAATTGACAGTGTTTTGTGTGTTTTTTTATGTATTTGATTTGTATTGGATACAGTTATCACTGTATCCAGTACAAGTCTTGAATTTGGCGCTCCCACCTCCAGTGTGATGTTCTCTGTACTATCACACTGGGGGTGAGAGAGTTAAATGACAGAGAGGGGGGGGGGGCTTAGGGGGGGGGGCTTTATTTCAGTGTGATTTAAACTTATGGCTTGTTTCCACTACAGCGGTCAGATGCGGTTCTAACCGCGCGTCTGCTACCAACTGTGGTTTTGCATACGGTCACACGTGGTCGCCCGCGCAATCGGATGTGCTTCTTGTGACTGCCCTTCGACCGCGCCCGACCACGCCCATAGGAAACGATTGGACGCTGTAAAAGTTAGCGTCCACAGTGAATATAGGTATCAATTGATGATGAAATCTCTAAAATACTTCTTTCGTATGAGAGATTTCAAAACAGTGTGTATTTATATTTGTTTATAATAAATGTTTAATTCAATTGACAGTGTTTTGTGTGGTTTTATATGTATTTGATTTGTATTGGATACAGTTATCACTGTATCCAGTACAAGTCTTGAATTTGGCGCTCCCACCCCCAGTGTGATGTTCTCTGTACTATCACACTGGGGGTGAGAGAGTTAAATGACAGAGAGGGTGGGGCTTAGGGGGGGGGGCTTTATTCCAGTGTGATTTAAACTTATTGCTTGTTTCCACTACAGCGGTCAGATGCGGATGGATGCGGCTCTAACCGCGCGTCTGCTACCAACCGCGGTTTTGCATACGGTCACACGTGGTCGCCCGCGCAATCGGATGTGCTTCTTGTGACTGCCCCTCGACCACGCCCATAGGAAATGATTGGACGCGGTAAAAGTTAGCATCCATAGTGAATATGGACGCAGTCAAAATCCGCTTCCATATTCACTGTGGACGCTAACTTTTCCTATGGGCGCAGTCAGGCACGGTCGAGGGGCAGTCACTGTAGTCACTGTAGTGGAAACAAGCCCTTATTCAAACTGAATACAACATTCTAAGTAGAAAGGTGTATTCAGTCTAATTTGAAAAATCGTGCCGTCTGTCTCCGCCCCCCGGTGTCACCTCATTATGTCTGTGACACCGGGAGGGAGAAGGAGGGATCC
>CM070039.1:37026714-37041551 GCA_036250615.1 Ptychadena robeensis | reverse complement strand
GGGGGGGGGGGGCAGATAACGAATAGTCAGGTCAATATAATGATTACTCTGAATTGTTTGGTTCTGTAGTGTCTGTAGTTTCAGTCCCAGGCCAGGTTACATGAACAATTGGTGTAATCAGCAGTCTGATGAGGGTGTGGAATCCCCAGCTCACTCCAGGAATGCTGCTGGACAAACACTCCCTCCCAGGCTGGATTTTTTTCCTCTCTGTTGGGTTTAAATCCCTCAGGGATATTGCTCAAATATTTTTTTTCTTATTTTCACTAGGTGAAAGAGCTGCGAGTGAACCATGCTAGAACATATGACATTGAAAAGGTTGATGTGATTTCGATTGTACTTACTAGAAGATATCAACTACTACTGTCTCTTGTCACAAACCAAAGATGGCCATATCCTGCATTGATTCAGCCAAGTTTGTTAACAAGGAACTTAAGGTGCAAGTTTATGTAGTATTAAACTCTCATGTTTATATAAAAAAAAAAATTCAACCTTCAAGCAATGCTCTGTAGATAAAGGTAATTTCTTTTTTTTTTAACCCCATTATTCCTTTTATTTTATGTTCCTTCCTCTGTTTATCTGTACCAGTGCCTCCTATCTATACAATGACCTCTTCCCTGGGACTACATGCCCCAAAACCACTTGTGGAGGTTACTTGATGCACATGCACACTGGCACAGTGGTGGCTTCATACAGGACTCTATAGAATTCCAAGAGCTATAGTAGTCGCCGTAGCAAAGGAAGTGCCCAGTACACATATTATGGCTAATTTATAAAGAGGAACAAATACAGTAAGTTTAAAGAAACACTTTTTAACAAAGTTATTGCCTGTACATTCTGCCTGTTCATTAACATTAGAAGGTATGTGGTGAGCTTTAGAGGCCAAGCACATTTATGGCAGATAACCAGAAACTAGGATAGTAACTAGTCACAATCTTGTGTAATACACAGGGGCGGTCCTAGGGATATTGTGGCCCCCTCCACCCCCGGCCTCCCTAAGAGAGATCCCGGGAGGGGGGGAGGTCAGTGCTGTGAAGAAGAGTACCGGCAGCCGTCCTCCATGCCTTCCATGAGAGAGATCACTCACGGCCAGGGGGAGCGCTGAGGGAGAGCTCTGCCACCCGTAGAGAGCTCCTGCTCTCGCTACAAAGCCACTGCCCCCTCTGTTACAGACAGACAGTTTCACACATGGGCATTAACGGCGGATGCCACCCTGGGCAACCACCCATAAGGCCCATTTGTAAATACTTTCCCTTAAAGCAGTGAATGGGATGGGGGGACACATACCATTGTGGTACACATATGAAACTTAAAAATGGATTCTGTGAACTAAAAACATCTGCATAGCTGAATGAATATTCTAATTTTCATTAATCATTAAATATCCAGATTAAAAGAAAAAAACGACAAATACTTTTTAAAATGTCTAAAGACAGACAAACATTTGCTGGCTGTGCGATTGATCTAGAATCACAATAATCATGGAGTAAAAGATTAACTTTCCTGCAGCAATTAAAGCTCTTTGATTTAGAATCATAGCAGGGGTGGGGGGCCTGGGGTACCATGCAAATATCCCACAGGATGAAGAAAGATCTGCGGGGGTCCCGTCAGTTCTCAGAATATAATAGACATGAGTTGCATTCTAATTTTGTGATGTTATCAAATCAGAAATCTATCTGATAATGTGCAGGTTGCTGTCTATGAAACTGAAAAGAGGAGTAGCATTTGGCTCAGGAGATAGGAACCTGATAATCTTACGCACATAAATGACACATTATTTTTATGAAAGCCCTGAAAGGGCATGTTCTGGGGAAGACGTGAATTTCGCTCCTGAACTTCCTTGATGAGTAATGTAAGTGGCAGCCAGCCACGCCACACTGCACTGGAAAATCCAGTCGAATTGACTTCTCGCTTCCAGTTAGCACCACACCTCCACCTTCCAGCACAGCACTGACAGGTATGTGTGTCCCCACCGTACAATACAAGATAACACAGCAACGGTGGGGCCTTGTAGAAACACTGGAAAAAAAATCTTTACGTTCTTTTTATATTCTTATTTACACTTGTGTAAATAAAGAAAAGAGAAAAAAATTATTTTGTGTCGGTCCTTAAGGACCAATCAGGTTTCTAAATGAAAGGTGGGGAAAATGAAAATGAAAAATACTAAATGAAAGGTGGTGAAAGGCAATGCCTATATATTTGCTATATATAATACTTTTGATTTTATATTGTCGAAACATCTTAAATTGTCCTGAAATCCAAAATGTATTTTGTCATTTCATGTTTCCACAGTATGATCTGGCACTTTGTGTGAGTGTTGCAAAGCGGTATCCCAGAGCTACACTCAGGATGGCATTAGGTGACCCACACAAGCCAGCGGTGTACTCCAGCTATGTCTGTCCTGCCACCTGTGTCTCTGTTGTAGGGTCCTCCAGTGTTCTTTTGTGGCGGGGGCATAGCCAGGTGGGAAAATCAAACTAATCACATTTAATTTGTTTACATTTTCCATACCACTGTTTTGCTTCCTAGTTCATGAGACTACATAAGCTGCAACCTTAAATAAAGCAGTGATGTTGCAGGTTATATTATCTGCTTATATTAAGATTTTCTGTTAGGTTTCTTAAACTTAAAAGCAAGAGGGAAACAGATTTTAAGAGAGCATTTTGCAAGGTGAAGAGACATTAGGCAAATGCAGTTGGTGAATATAATATCAATCACTTCCTAAAACGCTAAATCCTACAGACCACACTACACAATTCAAGATCTAATGCCCCTGGAACTCAATTGGACAGTCAAAGACAAACCACTTACCATATTTTTCGGACCATAAGACGCACTTTTTCACCCCCAAAATCCGGAGAAAATAGTGCCTGTGTCTTATAGTCGAATGCGTGACCCTCCGCGCCTGGCTTCTCACCAGCTCTCTCGAGCTCCCGCCAGTTCTCCCGAGTCAGATAAGAGATGAGGCCACAGCCAGATCCCTCATCTGTACTGTACTGTACAGCAGAGAGACATACATGGAAGCTTCCAGCCAGCAGCTTCCATGTATGTCTGCTTGCAACTGTGATTACCGTGCAGCTCACAGCTGGCAAAAAGGGAGACGAACAGTGCAGAATCCTCTGTTCTCCCCCTCCCCTTCTGCCTGAAGTGTGCTCTCTAGTGACACCATTCTTGTGGCTAAAATTGGGTATTGCAAGGGATTTTTTTTTGACTGAGAACATTTCAAATTTTTCTGCTCTAAAAACAGGGTGCGTCTTATGGTCTGGTGAGTCTTATAGTCCACAAAATATGGTATGGGCAACAACATTAAGGATAGAGGGCTTAGAGATCTGAAATTTTGCCCCATGACTTTGGGGAGCTGAAACCTAGTCTACATGAAAGTGGGTACATTCAATAAAGAGGACTATATTGGGACACACAAATGAATATCACATACTCAAGTGCCATGATACATACATACACTATACAATAGATACACCACATAAAGGTAACTTACCTGAGTGTGTCCTGAGGTGACCAGTAAGTGCATCTCTTCTTCTGCAGGCATAGCTGCAGAATGGACATTTAAAGGGCTTCTCCCCAGAATGTAATTTAATGTGACGCAAGAGATTGCCCTTTTGAGTAAATGACGCTCCACATTGGTTGCAGTGAAAAGGTCGTTCTCCTAAAGAAAAGAAAGAAGGATTTAGTAACAATTATCAGCAGCTACATTCCATAAATGTAAGCTGCCCATACAAAATACAACTAACCTTTACATTTTTTATATGAAATCAGATAGGCCCTTGCATTTCACAGGGCACAACTAAGGGATAAAGTGTATAGTTAGCCTCCAGCCCTCCACAGACCTTTCAATTTCTCTGCACCATTCCCTTTAGATCTACCAACAACTATGTAGTGGGAAGACCTCATTAAGGCACAGAGATTTTGGTGAAAGTAAGGTTGATGGAAAAAAATGTACAAAGATATTGTAATGTGAATGGTAATGGTAAAGTGTAATCTAGGAAAGTGAGATATGAGATATTTGATTCTTTGAGTCTTCTACAATAAGATACCACCATACCAAAGACTAATTCCTACACTGGGTAAACGCATTGTCACTATGAAACATGGTCTAGTCCAGTGGTGGGCAACTGAGTTTTTATGGAGGGCCACAAGTGCGGCCCCCAGCATCACTAGAGGGCCGCACATAACATTTTCAATCTATACTGACTTGTAGAATCATTTTATAACGAAAAGAGAACCAACAAATCCTTGCCCGGGATCTTCTTGAAGCGGAAAGAGGAGGAGAGGCAAGGGACTTGCTCAGAGGCCTTCTGGCTCATTAACCCTGAGCGAGTCACTCGCCTGTCCTACTCTTACCACTCCCACAAGATCCCAGGCCAGGACGTGTCAGCCGGGGATCGGTGGACAGGTGAGTTCCTATGCTCTATGCATTAACAGTTAGGTTTGGGGGGCTGAAAGTAGAGGACAGGGAAGGGCCGCTGAAGAATGGCCAAAGGGCCACATGTGGCCCCTGGGCCGCAGGTTGGGCACCTAGGGTCTAGTCAAAGGGAGATGTAGGAAGAGGAGCCTACAAATGTGGGACAAGTGCTCAATCAACCAATGGAAGGTGGGGACACTGCTATATAGTCAATGCAGTGGGTCTAGAGAAGTCACAGCTAGATTTTAATTATATATTATAATGAAAGGATGCACACATTTTTTGTTACTAGAGGAGGCTTTCAGTGGCTGGAAAGAATTGTTTTATAAAAAATAAAAACATTTGGTTTGAGGCAAAAAAAAACAAATTCAGAATAGAAACTGTTAACAAAATACAAATATTGTTGATTTATATTTACCCTTTCCTATTCCAGACTGTGCAATGGATGACAAGAGGCCGATACCAAGAAGGGACTTACATTAGAAGACTTTAAGAATACTCTCTCACTAGTGTTTTTGTATATTTTGTACACAATTATATTAAAACTATTCTTGAAACAGAATGAATTCATTTAACTTGTTCCATCATGAATTCCAAAACAAAGGAAAATCCTCACTTCAGGACAGTGGATGGAGCAAGGCAAATCATTAATTTACACCCCACCAGCCAAATGCAAATCCAACAGTGCAGATATAGCCTTATGGTACAGAGCCATTTATTCCAAACTGCATACAGCTGTTGCAGGCTCATTGGCCATCATCAGTGCATGGAAACAATGAAGTAAGGGGTTGGGACATGAAAAAACAAGTAAAGGATGATGTTAATAAAGGAATTTAACTTTTGAGATTTGTCATGAAATAAGGCATGTTAATACCTTATAAGGATTTGACTGTGCTACACACTGCTCGAGTAGAGGGCTTTTTGCTCCCTATATACCATCTCACCATAACCTTCATGGTTTTTCTAAACACTAAAACATATTTTCTTATAGAGCCAAAGGACTGGACTCAGCAGTATAGTATAGTGTATGTATTTAAGCTTTACAGGATAGTGTGACATGATGCTAATAAGGGGTTACAGAAAGACTAATGAACACATATTACAGTGGCCTCTAATTAACAACAAAAAACCCAAAAAAGGGTTTTCACATCACACCACCTGATGACACAACTTATTCAGAGCCATGACTGACAAGGTGCGCCCCTGGTCCTATTTAAAGTAGTCCCGGATAGTCCTTTTTTTTTGTTTTCATAGGACAAATGTGATGTGATTCATGCCATAAACACAGAAACACTAATACTTTACACTGTAGAACTCCCTGTTAAACAATTAAAGACTTTTCACTTTGCTGATGCTGTTCATTTTGGTACATTTCATTTGATGTAATTGGGTTTGGCTGCTCCAATGCAAAATGCCTGAAGGATCTGATTGTAATATTACCTGAGCTATTGCAAGTACACGCATTACAATCTTCCCATTTCTTCATTCCCAGCAACAGATAGCATGCCACAATAACAAAGTCTTTGCTGAACCATTATGGTAAGTCTGTATTTAGTACTGTTAGATAAAGCTCTGTACCCATCTATTCCATCAGTCAAGTACACACAAGTTTCTTTACACTCCTATCAGTACTTCATCAAAGCTCCGTCAGAGTAATTTCCTATACCTGACATATATACTAATTAAACAATAAATAACTGAAGCTTTAACTACTATAGCAGAAATGTTATATTGTGTTCATGACTGAACTGAATTAGATTGAGTAATGAGCATGATAAGCATAATGAGTTTACCCCAATTTGTTCCAACAAAGTGGAACTTTGAGCATGAGGTCTATCATAAATTTAGACTTGGGTAATAATTTGTTTACAGCTTCATATCCCCAACTACCACTATGTTTTTCTCCAGAATGTTACGCTTTGATGGTTTTCTAAAAGACAACAGTAAGACTGCGAACTTTAAAAGCTCATTGTGCATGCAAAATCATATAGGGTACCCAATGCCCACACTTGTCAACCCTACCGCTTTGGCAGGGAAAGTAGCGTTTTTTATGTGACTTTCCTGGCCAAATCGATATTTCCTGGATTTATCGTCTCCCTCCTAAGTTAGCTATCCTCTCCCTCCTAAGTTAGCCAGCTAATAAAAAGATGGAAGGAGGGGATGGGGCAAACCTCTAGATGCTGGTAATTATTTAATGTAATTGGAGCACAGACAGGCCGAATTTCAAATACAGGAAATGACCTCTGTGATGTAATTTCCTGTAACTTTTCCCTAGTTAAAAACTATAAACAAGGGTGGGGGGACTTAAAATCCTTCTTTGCATTGGACACTTTAAGTACTGTATATTTTCATATTGCATAGATGTGCCTATATTCTTATTTGATAATCTTTTTGATTTGATGTGGGTTGGGTCTGCCAACTAAAAGCCCCAAATTGAGGGTTCATTGTTTTTACCTAATTAAAAAAGGGAAAACTTGAGAGGTATGCATAAGCCTCCCTAAACATTACCTCCACCACCTCCCCATTTGACCATATTTGGACATTTATTTAGGATCTTAAAACTGTGACTGTTAGGATATAAGTTTACGGTTAATCTACATAGCAGGACCATAAGAAAAGTCTAGAGATGAGGTTACTGCATCTTTCTGGATAAAGTGCAACTGTAAGTTCCAGAAAATAAAACCCCAGAATCATACAATTATTAACTTTATTAAGCTAATCTAAGATTTGCAAAGTCTTGAGTTAATCCCATTCCCTGTGGTAACTCATGGAATCCATAGATTAACTAATCAGCAAAGTTAATGCAGATTTGAAAATTTAGGGACATACCCACACCTAGGACATTGTAAAGTTGCCAGAGGTGGATCTCTACTAATTTCAAAGCAAGCCCTTTAGAGATTTAAACAACTTTGATATTTACTGTTGGAAATATATCTACTTAGCTGTGATAATGAGCATAAGAACTTGATAAAAAAAATGTTCTGCAAAACGTATTAAAGGGATGTTCGCGATTTTTTGCAGTTTAAAATCCTTCTCAATGTACACTTATTGTCTAAAACATTTTAAAGGGCACATTGTAGTAATGTTACCACTCTCATGTTTTGCTTACCGAACAATTATGCATACAGACCATCGCATATATTTAAATGGGTAATTTAATTTAAACCAACACTTTATCTTTGGGTTAACAGAATACCATTGACTTCTATAGTAAAGCTTATTATTATTTTTATTTTTGTTGTGGCTGCCAGGTTGTTAATATTTGCCGATTTCTAAACCCAATGGATGAAAGAGAAACCCATGAGAACATTACAAGCTAACAAAAAATTATCTTCAACAGCATATGACAGACAATTTTAGCCTTATATGGCAAATACATACAAATCATTAAGGCCTGTGCTTCTTTTCCCTTAGAATTAAGCTGAGGCATGAGTATAGTCTCCACAATCCTATCATCTGTATTTTTTTACTATTTTAATGAAATGTGTACCTGCCTTATACAATGAACCAGGCAATAGTATCAGGTAATATCAACATCAGATTCTACAGGCAGTTTGACTTCTGGCTGCTTACCCGTGTGACTTCTCTTATGGACCATTAGCACATTGGGGCCAATGCAAACCATGCCACAGACGTCACATTTCAGTTTACCATTCGGAAGCCGGATTCCCCCATCGAGAGACATCTCCTGATTCATGCGACTTTCCGAGATCCCATTGGTTTCTGCCATAGGTTCTTCTAAGCCGCTCTCATCATCCTGTGAATGGATTGGAGTACCTCGACGAAGGGGCTTCCTGTCTCCTTCTTCATCACTATGCATCTCCATCTTTACTGAGTTTGCTAAAAAGAATAAGACAAGGTTTTCAGTATTCAATACAGTCTTCATTATGTATGGGCAGTAGTGAGGGAAATAGACAACAATTTTCTTTCTCTAGATATTAATACTATAAGAGTAATTCATGGAGCAAAGAGATAAAGTAAAATCAAAACTATTGTTATAGGCTAATGACGTCCAAGAAAAAAAAAACATAATAGCCACAGGACAAGTTAACGTTGACAGCCTCCATATTAGGCTTAAATGTTATGCAACATTTGAAACTGAAAAAGAAACTAACATTTATCTCATGCCTTATATACAGATATCGATGGGTTTCACGGACAACCAATCTTATAAAAAATTCAGTACCAGCAGAGGTAAATTGTTGATTATTTTCCTTACCAGTAGACAAATGTAGAGTGCCACCAAAAACCAGAAAGAGCTGATTTAAAGTGAAACCATTTGATGGCCAAACCACATGGTTTCTTTTTGGGTAAGACACTCATACTATAGTCTGGCAAGAAAACCAAGTAGTTTCAAAACCTTGTATGCAAGTTCGTATATGGTAGGGTTGCTATGCTTGACTTGTGTATATTATTTAACTGATCTGACCTTACAGATATATAGACCTACATTATATTCTTTTTATGCTTAGAATGTTTAATAACGAAACCAAATTCTACCCTACCATCTAGTAGAACAATAGCTGACCCAATTTCTGGAATCCATTAACTCACACTTACTGTCAACCAGTGTTTGACTTAGATAGACAAAACATATAAAACAATGAACAAATCATAGGGCAACTAGTTTGAATGCAGTGAACCTATATGAAAATAATCATACAGTAACAAAGGGTTAGATTCTTTAAATTTCCCATTGGTCTCTTATGACTTTCAAGCCACTGCTACAAATTGACTTTATCTTTCCCCTCTTCAGGTAGCATTATTCATATATACCAAAAGAAAATTTTAAGATGCAACTTTAAACATTATAAAGTTTTTTCTTCAATAGGACCTACACAACTTGCTTCTATCTTCTGTAAACAGACCAGTTACACTTCAGTGAAGATCATCCAGCAGCAGCCCCACCATCTTCACACCTGACTGGTTGTCATTTGTAACCAGCAAGTGAACATTACAGATCACATAAAATGTATTACATGTTACAGCATACAAATGCCCTTGTAGTGGGGGTAGTCCTACACTGAAAAGGTAAAAGTTTTGTCTAAAAGCAGAAAAAGAGGCTTACTTATCACCTCAGCCCACCCCATTCCAACTCTACTAGCCTGGTCTCCTGCTAGGAGGTCTTTAATCCTCAATAGTTTATCTGTATTAACTGTTAAAAAAATTTATAGCCAAACACTGACACATTTAAGCCATCTACAAGAAATGAAGATATCTCCAAGGTGCCATATGTACCACTAAGTAGCGCAATATAGAAAACTATAATTTTATGTTAGTCATAATTGGCTGATTTTTCTTCCAAACTTCTCACCATGTGGTTTCATCTTTCTTCTTTCTGGCTCTTATCCAGCAGGACGAAACAGCTGCCAGGTGTTCTCTGCGAGCTGTTTGCCCCTCTCCTTGTGGTTCGTCTACATAAGCCCACAAACAAGGTTACAGGGTCTCTTCCAGTACAAAAGGGAGCAGATCCCCAACCTCATGCAGCCCTCATCTCCTGCTCAGCACATCTCCATCCTTCCACTTTTAGATCCTGCCGTCAGTACTTGTTATGTGCCTGTATCCTCTCCCACAGGGATGGAACGGCGAACATCATCTCTCCATAGAGGATAAGTGCTGCAAGAGGGATCTCCTCACTGCTATTCAGACCTGTATATCTACCTGTATAATAATACAGTCACAATGCTTTGTTGTTGTGCATGTGATCAGCAGTCACTTACAAGTTATTACAATATTAGACTATGGCAACAGAATAACATATATCCCAGAATTACATAGAAGAATCAATTTCCTGTAAGAATGTATTGGTTGATGGTATCTCGTTAACCCAGTAGTTGTTAAACCAGGGATTCTATTTAGTGATATGCAATGTGAACTACTATTCCCTGTTGGCCTGCAGGGCATGTAGTTCATAACAGCTACAGAAGAAGTTTGCCAAACAATGGCATGACTACCAGAGCATGCTGGGAATTCTGGTCCAGTGCCATGCTTGAATAACTTGGTGCCCTGCCTAAAATAGTCTGATATCTCCAAAAAATTTTGATCTTGCCCACCCTACTCATCAACAATGGCATCTCTACTTTCCCAAGTTTGTGGGTGGGTAGCGCTCTTTCACATCAGGACTTTTTCAAACCACATGAAATAAATGTGTTGCTGTGCAGCTTACTGTGTGTTTTTCTGTGCGTTTTGCTTTCCTATTAAATACGCAGAGTACTCAGAAGTTTTCAAAAGGGATCAAAAGGCTTCACATTAGCGTGATTCTTTTAATGCAAACCTGGTGTATGCTCGGATGGAAGATGGCACAGTCAATCAGAAGAAATTGCTGTCCTACAAATACAATTGTTATTTCTAAAAAAATATTTATACTATAGTATGTATTTTATTGTTTTAAAATGCAGTTTTATTAACATGAAAATTAAGCTTGCCCTCCAGTGCTCTGCAGTGGCATAAGTGTGTAACAATCACAAATGTTCCCAAAGATACTTGTATTGCAGTAGATCAGTTCTGGACCAGTATTGGAGAGAGGAAGGGGAGGTCATGATGTCACAACTAGTTGACTCGACCACGACATAGTGACCGGTGACTCGAATGTACAATTAATCGTTTATGCCCTACTACCTATTCAAAAATTGATTCCTCAAAGGATGGTACCAAGTGCATGGTCACACTTTGATCCAAATAGGTTTAAGGTATGAAAGAATTTGCCGTTTGTTTTTTTGTACCATGCATGACCAGCCTCAACTTGTCTGTATTGGATCAAGAGAAAGAATAGTGCCATACCATATATATTATGGCAGCACAGGGAAATTATTAGGTTTTGCAACCCTTTTGTGCTCATCCTTTGATAAGAATAGAAGACAAGCAGCACAGCATTAGCTAACACTATCTTTCTTTCCCTAAGTTTGTTTTGCAATATTCTCAGTAACTGCCTCTTCCTACATTCACAGCATTCAGTATAGAGCTTGTTCACATCTAAAGCATAAATGCGCTTCTTAAACACAAAAATATCACCACCTATGTCTAGCTACAGAAAATGGCACCCTACAGCTTAGTACCCCTTAAATTCATGCTGGTACTTGTAAATATTAATGCCCTTATTTGGGGAAAAAATCTAAAACACAAGAGGATTGGGCTTCTGATGGAAGGGAGCACAGAAGAAGTTTATGGGTAGGTCTATTTGGACTTAAAGAAAACTGGTCAGGGCCACCAGAAACTCCATTTCCAGTCTACCTTTTTTAAGGTGGAGAATAGATGACATAACTGCTGTTAACAACTGCCATCATAGATTGAAGGGGGCAATGATGAATTTAATCAATGGGATACAAAAGTTCAATATAGGCATGCAGAATTCTATTCGCTAAGTTGCATTTTGCGTGGTAATGTAATTTTTTTAAAATTTCCTGTGCGTGGGCATCATTAAATATTAAATTAAGAGTCTCTGACCCGCACTTGCAGCTAATCTTGGATCCCCACACAGACTTCCTCTGCGGCCAAGTTGATTAGTGGTGAATTCCAGTTGCTCTATGAATAAGCCCCAGTGTTAAGGGGTGAAATGCATCAGCGAGTAGAACACCCCCCAAGGAAGTCAGTATTTTTGCTGTGTATGTTATAATTTTCAATAAAGAAATTGGACTTTTTATCTGGGGTGCAGAATTCTATATATTTTCATCCTTTGGCAAACTTTTTTTGCAGTTATCATTTAAGAAAAAGAAGCATTTTCTATTAAAAAAAAGAAGCATTAGAGATTAAATCTACTTAACCTAATTCACAACATTTTTCTTGGCAGAAATGAGAGAATAGGTTATTCCCTCTTCTGGGTATCCCGGTTTTGTTCCACAAATACAGATAACTCCACCCATTTCCCTGTACACGAGTATTTCCAACAAAACATTTTCAATTCAATTGGACTATTTGTAAAAAGCAACACACCTTCTCCCCTGCAAAAGTCCATGTCAGACAACTCAAACTTAACAGAACCGTAATACAATGTTAAAACTCCCCTGGAGATTCCAAGAGTAAATATCTCTTACAGTACACACACACATAGATAACAGAATGGTACTGAAGTGTGCAGGAAAAACCACAATGCAGTCTCCCAGCATATCCCAGCTGTAATATTAGGAAAGTCCCAAAGGTCTCATTACTCATGTGTAACCCAGAAGACAAGCTATCTTGACCTTACAGTGTTTCACATCAAGAAATCCACAACCAGGCAGAGCAAAGGAGGCCTCTTAGAATGAGTGCTGAAAAAAATATTGTACGTAGAGGCGATAAAAGTACCATTTACAGTCAAAGCCAAGGCTACATGTATATATATTATTGTATTACACACTGGCATTGGTTAAGTTATTTGCCCTAACTGGTGAAATTGGGCAGATCTAGCAAGAAATGCGCTGCTAACTTTTATTGGAAAGTGTATATTTATTTGAATCCTGCCAAGTTAATTTATTCATTATGCATATCTATCACTGGAATCGTCCCTAGTGAAAATGACATTTATATTCAGAGAATGACACAAAGCAGAGTCAGAATCCACCCACACAATAACTGTGTTGCTCTCACTGATGTCCATTAGTGTAGTATAAAGGCTCACTGTTCATGTGTACGGTTGAGGTTACCTACACTGTAGTGTTGTTAGTTTCAGAACATATGTAAAATCATATAAAAATGAAATATATACAATTATTTCAATTATATAGAAGTCTTTACAGTTGTTTGGTGATTTTCTTCACTTCCTGGAAGGCCAAGTGAGAGAAGGTCTCTCCAAACAACATAGAATTTTCTCTTATCCATCACAGAGCAACTGAATCCTATCTTTCTTTCTATTCCTAATCCATCAATAAAAAAAATACAAATTAGAAATTCTAAATTTGCCTCCCCTTTCAGTTGTGGCAACTATGTCACCAGAGCAAATAAAAATTGCAAATCTGTCTACATTTATATAATCAATTAGATTCTAAGCAGGTTTGTTTGCAGATTGTTGCAACCGCTATGTAAAATGACAATGGGGTCAGTATGGTTGCAGTGCTATAACCTCATGATCACCACGTAGGTTGCAAGTGTTGGAAGGAATGAACACAAACCAAATTAACCAGTAATTTGCGATGTATCAATAATACAAGGGGTGTGTATACTGTATGTAAAAAGTATTAGTGGCGTGTTTCAGTTAACCAGTTATTATATTTAAGTCTATCTATTCTTGAATCAGTTCTCAACATAGCACCTACCTCCGAGTCAGGTTATTTTTTCTCATTTCTTGTTGTTCCCACATTTCATGCTCTGTTCTCATAATATAAAAGAATATGATCCTGATGCTGTGAGTTTGGGAACAAATATTCAGACATTGCAAAAGTGAAAAGCAAAGACTATTAGGTGGTTTGGATTTACAGCAAAATAACATTTCTGGTGGACTGCTCTTGTGATAGGTGATGGTGTAAGTTATTTTTAGTCTGTTAGCAGCTGTAGTTTCATGTAACATTTGCCATACTCAAATATTATGACAGTTCAATGTTTAAGAGTTCTTTAAAATCAGAATCAGGGCTCCATAATACATTTTGCAATTTGTTAAGATAGCACCACAATTGTTCTTTTGGGTTATTGACAGGGTGGATAAAAATCGAAGATTTTTTTTAAAAAAAATCTAAAAAATTGGATTTTTTTTTATTTAAATCGGATTTTTTTGATTTAAATTGAATTTTTAAAAAATAAAGTGTGTTTTGAGGAAAATCTATTACCATCCCAAGGTTATTCCATGATGAAATAAAGATTAGTTTTAATTATGTAGAATAAGGCTGTTTATGTAAATTTTTTTGGGTAAATAAATTCCATGAATCCATTCACAATGTCAGGCTTTTCCAGGGTTTTTTTGTAAGATGTTATAATCAATAAATCTCCACTCTCAGATGTATAGTGGCCGACATCCCAAAAACAATAGACAGAAGTTGATGATGGCATAAACACATCACCCCAAATTTCCCCTAAATAGACAAGGGTGAGGGGACGGGCCACTCAATATGTAAAAGCCATACATGTATTATACACTGTGCAAACTATGAAGTAATGTTGCGGATGTACACATCTGTACACATGCTTAGACAATTAAAATAGTCCAAATGGCGCAAATTTCCGCCAATGCGCGTTTCGTTGAAGACGTCTTCAGGTGGTACCATATGCAATTTAATTGGCCAAATCTACATAACACAAACCGCCAACACAAGGGGATCAGTCATATTGAATAACCAAATCGACATATAAGTGGACATAGACCCTCTCACGTCCATAGATCAATATAGGTCGAATCCACTGCACTGACACCAGTGGAGAACGGAGAGACAGACTTCAACCACATAAATGCCATGGCGATCTGCGTACAACAAGATCAATTTTTAATACATTTACTTTGGTAAACATGATCAGTTGA
>CM070039.1:37002414-37017823 GCA_036250615.1 Ptychadena robeensis | reverse complement strand
GCGCCGCCCGGCTAAAAAAAAATTCTGGGGAGAACACTGAAGCCCATGCAAATATAGGAGTATAAGGGCTTGTCCCCACAGTCGTCCCCGTTCCCCCCAGTCGCAGTCGCAATTTCAAACGTGGCATATACATACAAAAGGTATAAGTTTTCTTGATGTCAGCATAAAAGATTTCCCACACATTCCAACGCTATGTGGAAAAGAGGCTTGAGATATTCAGAAAGGTATATGGATATCTCTTGGAACTAAATGTTATAGGTTTTGTTCTAGGGAAGGCTTCCTTCGTCTTAGTCAATATCCCTCTGAAGGCATATTTGCAGCCCTTTCATGCTGTAATACATACATGCTGTGTTGTTCATTGGTTAAGCACATTAGTGTTAATAACAACATAGTATATTGGAATACAATTCAATATTGGAAATGCTCAGGCTCAACAAGTGTGCATACTAAAAGAGTGAAGGTAGAATAGGTTTCTTGTGCACTAATTGCCACAGTGAAAGGACCCTAAAGATATTCTTGAAACCAAAATCCACTTTTTTAGTAGTTTGGAAGAAAGGAACAGCTGCCAACTTACTATGGAAATGGAGGGCAGGGCAAAGATAGAAGAAAAACGATTGTGGTTGAGGTTGTGTTGTGGCCTTGGTACAAGTAAAAACATTTTTTTTCTAGTTGTTATGAGCCTTTACAAGTCATATACAGTCAAGCCCATAAATATTTATACCTCTGGCAAATGTCGCTACTTTTATTCAACCAGCAAGTAATATTTTGATGGGAAAGCACATAGGTGTTTCCCAAAAGATAATAAGACATTTCTCTTGCTTTTATTTACATTTGATCAAAAAGTGTCTTGTCCAAAATCATTCATAACCTTCACAACCCGTCAGTTTCTGTGAAAATCCAATGTTCTATACCATTCCAAATAGTCCAAGCTTTTCTAAAGCATTCTAATAACCCTGATTATTTGGGAACAGCTGTTTTAATCAACTCAACAGGTGAAAAACAGCAGCCCTCTGTAGTTGGTTTGTGGACAGTCATGGCTAAGACAAAGGAGCTCAGTGAGGACCTGTGGCTGTGCATTGTGGCTGCTCACAAGTCACGAAAAGGGCTACAAGGCCATATATAAATGTTTTCAAGTTGGCTACAGTGCAAAGTATTATTTAAAAAAACAAGATGTTCTTCACTGTACATGGACATGGTCAGAAGCCAAAAACAACACGTGCTGGCCAGCAGGATAGTGAGAGAGGTGAAAAAGAATACAAGGATCACCAGCAAGGCCATCTTGGTCAATCTGGGCTCTGCTGGTGGCAATGTCTAAAGGCAGACAATCCAATGGACACTGCACACTGCTGGGTTCCACGGATACAAAAGCTTGCTTGGCCTTTGCATCATCTGGACAAAGAATTAAATTGTTTGGTCACAATGATGTTTCCTTCAATTGGCGTAAAAAAGGAGAAGCCTTCAAACCAAAGAACACCATCCCCACTGTCACACATGGTGGTGGGAACCTAATTTCAGCCAATGGACCAGGGAACCTAATCACAGTAAACGGCACCATGAAAAAAGAGCAATACATGAGGATTCTCAATGACAACATCAGGCAGTCTGCAAAGAAACTTGGCCTTGGGCACCAGTGGACATTTCAGCATGACAATGACCCAGATCACACAGCAAAAGTGGTGAAGTAATGGTTAGCAGACAACAACATTAATGTTTTGGAGTCACCCAGTCCTGACTTCAAATTGAGAATCTGTGGAGGGAGCTAAAGATCAGGGTGATGGCAAGAAGACCCTCCAACCTGAAAGATTTGGAGCTCATTGCTAAAGATGAATGGGCAAAACTACCTGTGGAGACATGCAAAAAGCTGGTCTGCAATTATAGGAAGCGTTTAATTGCTGTAATAGCCAACAAAGGCTTCTCTACTGCTGATTATTGAGAAGGGTATGAATAATTTTGGACATGACACTTTTTGCTCAAATGTAAATAAAAGCTGAGCAATGTTTTTTTCACAAAAATGTCTCGTGTACATCATCTTATTATCTTTTGGGAGACACCTATGTCATTTCCCATCAACAAATAACAAGCTGGATGAAAAAAAAGTAACTTTAAGTCTAAATTTGCCAGGGGTATGAATAATTATGGACTCGACTGTACATATGGCAATGGTTATTAAAAAGTATTGCCAAAGAGTATTTGGCCCTTGTTAGGATGGTAACAGCCAGCTAGCTCTGAAGAAGACAAACAAGTACAATTTCAGGACAGTGGTCAGAGGAGCCACCTTACTCATCAGAGAGATACCACCCGGCCTAGAAGGCATAACAAAAAACTGGTGTATGAAGCAATAGCTCAGTCATGTGACGTGTCACCGCTCCTTAGCTGCGAAGATGAAAGCTTTTATCTAAGGTGATCTTGGCTGAGCTGTCTGTCAATACACACATAACTGCTTGGAGGTAGTGGAGAAATTCTGTTTCTCAGACTCCCAAGCAAACAAGTCAGCTTTCCAATCCTTCGAGGTCAAGTTTCTCCCTTTGGCCGCCTTCCCTCCACTGCTACCCCACCCAATGTCAATTAAAGAACCAAGAAACTACCATTAAGGTCAAAAAGAGTCAGAGTCAGATATCTGATAGGGTTGCTACTTCAATTACCTCTAGACTTAGAGCAGTGTAGGGCTAGCTGAGCCTGGTCTGGCATCATATTAACTTGCTCAGACTGTAAAGAAACCCTATAAGACTTAGGAAAATAAAGTCATAGAACAATAAAAGAGGACACTCTGGTTAGTTCAGATACAGCTAATAAATAAAACAAAATCTAAATGCAAAATACATTTTCATAAAACTCCAGGACTAGCAGAATGATTTTCAAAGATCTCTGGTATCCCTCCTTAAAAGTTGTAATGTACTTTGCTTCAATGGTCAAAGTCCTCTTAATCTTTTTTATGAAAATGACAGTGCCAGCAGCAAAAATTCTATTATACCTGTAGTTGTTGTTACCAAAGGCAATTATAGGAAAAGACAGATGGATACACCTAGACACACAGATGGCTTTAAAGAAGATTTTCTAATTGCTTAAAATGTAAACTGCAGCCCTAATGACTGCACTGCTGGAAGGGGTTAGAGGAAAAAAATACTAAAAACAAAAATCTCCAAAACCATGGAATTTAGATTATTTCGTTGATAAATCAAAGCCGGGTTTCCTTGCCTTCCTCCCCCTAACCTGATCTTGTCCCAAAGACACTTCTTTGAAATATTCCAATAATTGGCTAGCTTTGAGCAGATATTTGCTAGCTTACGAATTCCCAAGTATGGAAAATTCGTGCCGTTCAATGTGCTTCAACGGTTAACTAAAGCTACAGTCTTATAGATCAAAGGCATCCAGTATGATATAATTAGAACAATTTCAACTAGATTACTGGTGATTTAATAGAAGCATAGCAAAAGACCGCATGCTGAAAACTGCACTTGAGTTTCATGCAACAAGTCTGGTCTGAAATTAATGTTTTCTCAGCAAAGGTCTAATACCCAATCTTCATACTAAAACAAAATAAAATAAAAACTTTATTTAAGTTCCATTCAAAACATTATTTTGTATTTTTATATGCAACAATAACTCACATAAAAAATATAGATATACAGTTCATAATACCAAGTTTAACCACCCAAATGTGATATTCTAGTCATAGACAGAGCACAATGGGCCAGGTCAGCAAGATATGTTTGTACAATTTATAACTGTAATCTGGCTACATAAATAGTTATAAATAGTTATTATAGATTAATGGTTGCATTTGATTGTGTGCTCCATTCTCCATGAAAAAAGTTATATTCAACTGGAAAAGAGGAACCCCCAAGATGTCCAAAGCAGATGTGGGAAATCAATGATACATAAGAGAGTTTTCAAGGAATATAGACTGGTGAGTCAATACTTCAGCACGTAAAACTCGATACTAAAATGTAAAATATAAAGTTACTGTAAAATAAAATTAAACTCTCTTAACACAAAAAAACCCTGAAACTGGATGGACACCACCATATTGGTGTAATGCCAGTATCAATCATCAACAGACAATTGACACTCAAGTGACCCTCTCGAGAGCTTCACAGCCATCTCCAGCTCCAAAGTATCTCCACTGCATGGACTATGAACAGTGTTTACACGTTCCAACACTACAATACTATAGTTTGGCCATATCCTGGACCAGGAGGGTGGAGTATGCCTTGGGCTGGTCATCTCTCTTTATGTGTAGCCTGAGGCAGGCACTGCTAACTTGTTTTCAGCTTGCAGATACCAGCCTTTTCTAGTACTTTGACAGCAGTACCGTCAACACTAAGTAAAGGTCAAATGCCACAGGGAAAATGGAGGGGTAGATGGGAATGGAGTAACTGTTGCCAAAGCAGACCACATGGATAAAAATAAGCTTGGTAAGTTTCAGGCACAATAAAGAGAAATGCAATAAATGTGCACTAGGTATATGTTTTTGAGCATGTGCTGCCATATTGTACACCTACCAAGAAATCATTGCAACTTTTAAAGCAATATTATTTTTGTTTTTAAATAAGACATGAAGTTGAACACTGAAGACTTCCCAAACTATACATGGTTATAGATAGGTCTATAGTGTCATCCTCTTTGTCCAAAACTGAGCTTGATGGACTTTTATACGAAGCAGCCCTATGTGTGAATCTGTTTTATATATTAAATCAGCAACTGGATGGAATGAGGTGGAATTGTTTCTGCAACTGCTGATGTATGTGGAAATATAATACAGACGTCTACGCTCTAAAGCTGGTTTACGTAGACTGACTCATAATTACATATGGGTCTCTCTCTAAACCTACCTCAAAAATTTGTATTATGTGAAAACTATTCCGATAACATTAACATTGTGCTTATAGCATCTAAAGAGACAACCCAACATAAATCTGCTATTTATTCATGAAATTATTTTTTTCTATCTGCTCATTTAGAAAAGGTGATCTCCACTTAGTGTTTACTATTTATATAAAGCTATCAAGCCTTTCTTAAAACAGAAGGTATTTAACATGGACCAATCCGTCATTAATCCCAAACGTTTAGGTAGAAACCCTTGTTTCAGGACAGTGGGTGGAACCATACAAATTATTCCTTTAGCATCAGCCTTTTGCATCAGCCAAATGCACATCCAGAGCCACAGGGCTCTATGTGGGAGCCGAACATAGAGAAACAACCATGAAGGTTTGGCTTCCAAGCCCCACACCATAGAGCCATGGTTTCCATGTACAGCACTGATGATGGCCAATGAACCTGAAACAGCTGTATGCAGTTTGGAATAAATGGCTCTGTACCATAAGGCTATATTTGCACTGTACACCAGCGGTTCTGGATGTGCATTTGGCTGATGGGGCGTAAAGGAATAATCTGCATGGATCCACCCACTGTCCTGAAATGAGTGTTTCTACCTAAACTTTTAGGATTTGTGATGGATTGGGCCATGTAAATACCTTCTGTTTTAAGAAAGTTTGACTGTGCTATGCACTGCTCGAGTTGAGGACTTTTGATTCCTTCAATCTCTTCTCACCATAACCTTCATGGTTGTTTCTCTATTTATATAATGCAATAGTTGAATGTCAAACCGTGTTAGCCATCGATGTATACAGAGAGTTTGGAGTTTAAGTGATACAGTATATTGGCTAACTGAAGTCATTCGAGAAGCAAGCTTTCGGGATGTCTTCTGTGCAATAGTAGAGTGTTAAAGACGTGTTAGGTGGTGCGCTTTTGGCGCCTCCTTTTTTTCATCTAGAACGCATTGATTGGTGCATCTCAAACTATGTGTTCTCTATGGGCACGTTAACTTGCCAATACTTGCGTTAGGCTGTGTTAATTAGTGATGGCGGAACTTTGGCCAGGTCCGTCCGGATCGTACTTTTAAGGCGGATCGTACTTTTAAGTGGATCGTACTTTTAAAAAACATCAATTCCGGTACACGTAACGCACAGTTCCCAGTTTCGATATCCGGACGTTTCTGGTGCAAGAATTCTTCCACTGGTCGGATCTTTCTGCTCCTGATCTGGCCGGCGGAAGAATAGTAAGTAACCTTCTTCCCTCCTGTGAACAGGGCGGGTCAAACACCTGTACTGTTTGCCGGGGGTAAGAAAAGCGAACATGTTATGTTCCCGGCCAAACTGTCTGCATCACTAGTGTTAATGTCAGCATGGGTCTCCATGTTGACATTTCATCAACATAACGTGCATGTATAGGCACAGCTGCTAAATTTCAATGGATGTGCCAACATCACTGCATTTGAGGCCCCTCAAACGCAGGCATTTTAGCACAGTAGATCTAAGCTGCTGTTTTGATCACAAAAACAAACTGGCATGGTAACTGATGCGTCTGTTTTTTTGTATTGATTGGTGCGTCTCAAACTATACATACTCTAAATAACATACTGGCACATTAACAAGTCTTCTCAAGGAATTGGTCCTCAGCTATGTATACATGTAAGAGGGCCATTTTCTTAATAACTACTAGCAACAAGAGAATAGATTGAGTGTGCCAGTGTTGTTCTACAGAAAGGGGTGGGCGAGCAGGTTGCACCCTGCCTCATCCTCTCACTTAGGAAACAGCGCCCGTCACTTGGGTTGGCTGCTGTTCTTAACAAAATACCATTACATACAATAAAAAATAACTGGGGTTCCCAAGGACTTCTAAACTAGCAAACAAAATACTTGTGTTTTAACAATTACACAACCAATTAAATCAAACCATAGGTTTTTAGTATTGAGTGGAATACTCCTTTAAGCAGTTGTGTACTTGAACAGAAATCAAACAGTCACATAAACATATTCAATACATTACTTTAATAGCATACTTTTAACAATCTTATGCAAATGGAAAGACCAATCACCAAACAACCTTGACACGCCAGTACAAATTACAACAAAACAGCAAGGGCACCCATCTATATAATTTCATAATTGTGCAAGTGGTTGCTGAAAAAAAAATCCCACAACGCTCTGTGTTTGGTTGAAATAAAAGTAATGTTTCTGAAACAGTAATCAAGGACAGCAGGCAAGCATACGACACCATGTGATGAAGCCAATTATGTTTTTTTAAGGGAGGTGCAAAGCATCCATTAACCATTGTTAACTTGGGCACTGATAAAAGCAGGCTCAGGGACCTGGACACGTAAAGAACAAACATAAAAAATTTACCAAAAAACAAGAAAATTAAAACAGATTTAGAATTTGCCTTTTTCGAGGTCTACACCAATTTAACATGTGATGTGCCAACATGATAATTAGGGCGCCAGCATCTTGTATATATGTGTTTACTTTGTACCAAAAGCTAAAAATTTAAAAGTCCCATCCAGCATTAGCGGACACTGACTGGGTAATGTGCAAATTTTAAAGCAAAAAAAAAAAAACATCCACCCCTATTAACAATGATTTAAACTATGGACTAATGCACTGGGTGCCAGAGGTGGCTCTCGGAGGGCATGCAAGCTCTGTCAGCCAGCACAAAGGAAAGAACTGCAGCCTATTGGCTCTCAATGCTGTCAGTTCTTTTCCCCCTCTCTTCTGATTGCACACAGAGCTCTATACCCTCTCCTATTCTATCTTTTAAGAAAGTAGAGTGTGTATATGTTGTGTATTTGTAAATAACGTTCAATTGCTATGCTTGCACTTAGAGTTAAATCAGTGGGGTTTTGGTTTCAATTGGGGCACTCAGTCTCTAAAAGGTTCGCCATCACTGGCCTAATGCTTGGCTATATAAACAGAAAGAATTCCAAGACTTTGCTCTGGTTTGCCATGACAAAAAAAGTTGTTATGGTAGTCTTGTAACCATACGCAAGGTTTTAGTGTGAGTAGTATACAGCTGGATCTCAATTATTTTTTCCAATGAACACCAATAGCCAGAAGCATCCCAAATCAATATCTCTGAGATCATGCATCACTAGGAGAAAAGACAGCCGAAGTTCTGCCACACCTCCTGTTCAGTAACAATAAAGAGACATCATGTTTTATATATAAAACCTTCTGACTCTCCTCTCTTCTGTAAGAAGTTCAGTGATAGGCCTGAGTAAAACAACGGTATCCTTACATAATATGACATTATTGAGGGACACATATAATTATGGGAAAGCCGATTCATAGACAGTTACCTGATAGTGGGAAGATATGGAGTGAGAGCAATTATAATAGAGGATTATAGGCAGTGATTAGAGAAACAAGAATTTTTTTTTTTGGACTAAATGTGCCCATACATGGGTCGAAACCCACTCGATTGACGAATGATTATATGTGGCGTGATGGCGATCCAACAGGGATTTTCCAACATGTTGGTTCCCTGTTCCATCAATCCCGATGTTGATTGAACAGGGAACTAACATGTTTTCGTGTTTGCTGAGCATCTCGACACAAACGTGCATGGCGATCGATTGTTCAGGAGTGTTTTGGAACCCGTGTATGGGTACCTTAAGATGCAATGATTTTGTGATGTACTAATGTGAAGAAAAGTTTGAACCAGGTCACCATCCTGCCAAGAACAATCTTTCAGTGGCTCAATGGATGAAGTGGTCACTCAAGTGAAAATGAGAAAGGTTTATTGGAGGTATATCTACTATAAACAAGAAAATAAACGTTATTTAATCATTTAAGGAGAAGAAACACTACCTGTAGATGTTCAGCAAAAAATAATAATCCATGTGATTATATACTCTACATCCAACCAAAGCTGGTCCATTTATGTATGGGTAGATGACAGAAATCAGAAAACCAGATACTCCTCTTAAAGTCTGCAGATCAGTAGATCAGGGTGGTTTAGCGGTTTATACCTACGAACTGCTAAGTAAGCGCAGAGTTTGGATTGCCATCTTTGTTAGTAATAGGTCTGCCTTTAAAATAAAGCAATGCCATCATGTAGCACAATGCAGAGCTCAAACACATAATGATGAAATATGGCTGCCAATAGGGACCTTTTTAACTGCAAAATATAAAATTGTTAAAAGAGTAACAAATATCAGCACAGCGAATTACATGAAATTTAAAACGCTATTGAACACACGAGATATTCCCATAGGAGATTGAGGTTTTAAAATCATTAAACACACTTTTTTTGAAAGGGGAAAGAGCCTTAGACTAAGAGTCGACTATAAAAATGTTCCTAACATTCCCTGCAGCAGTAATATTTCGAGGAAACCTTTGCCTTAGTTTGTGTTCTATTTGTCTTTGTCTTATGTATATAAAAATATGCAGCACTACAACATCATTGCTGTAGTCCCATTAAACGACTTGTTTTTCAACTCCCTTTTGTTAAAAGTTGACACGGAGAAAATCCAGCTAGGCAGGGCCATTTATAAAGTACAACTGGATCCTGTCTGCTTGGCTATTGTACATGGATTTGTATGAGAATAAGGTCTACGGGGAAGAGACTGGAACTTGGATACCACAAACAGACACTGAGAAAGCAGCTAAGCAGGAGTAACAATTACTTCCTCTACAGTAACCGACAAAATTCTAACCTGGAGTCTCCCTTCTTATAATGAATGAGGTAGGTATCTCATATGAAACACTGAAGCTTCTCACTATAGTTACACAAACTAAAATGTACTACAATAGTGCTCAGATAGGGAAGCAAAAAAAAAGTCTATACAACATACTCAGATTAACTTCCATGCAAAACCGAAAGGAGTCCTTATCAAACAAATTCAGTTATCCGTTTCCTTCCAAAGAGCGTCTAAAAACATAACTGTATCCCTACTTAGATTGTATGGATACATAGATCTGGTCCCTAGTGCTCCTCAGTCCATGCCATGTCATCTCCTACCTAGGAGAGTGATAGAACATGGCAGACAGGTGGCCTAAAAGTGTAATCTTAGAAAACCACTTAGCTTTAAAACATCGGCTTTCTAGGAGGTCATGTACAATAGAAGAGCAGGTTAGTAGATTTGAACAATTTGTAGGTTAAAGATAATAACTAAATGGTTCTAATGGATAAATTATTTAGCATGACCTTATACAGGATGGATTGTGATGGTAGTAATGTTTGACCAGCACATAATCCCTGGTCACCTTACATATACTACTGTATTTTTGGGACCATAAGACGCACCCTGTTTTTAGAGCAGGAAAAGCTGAAAAAAAAATTTGAAATGTTGTAATCAGTTGGAAAATCCCCTGCAGTACCTGATTTCAGCCACAAAAAATGTCGCTAGAGAGCACACTTCAGGCAGACGGGAAAGAGATTCTGCACAGTTCGTCTCCCTTCTTGCCAGGTGAGCTGCACAGTGATTGCAGTTATAGGAAGACATACATGGAAGCTGCTGGCTGGAAGCTTCCATGTATGTCTCTCTGCTGTACTGCCTCTATCAGCAGGGCCCTGGTGGTAGAAACAGTACAGATGAGGGATCTAGCTGTGGTCACATCTCTCATCTGACACCTCGGGATAGCTGGCAGGAAAACAAGGCCGGGTGTCACGTATTTGGACCATAAGCCGCAAGCACTTTTTGCTCCCCGATTTTGGAGGTGAAAAAGTGTGTCTTATGGTCCGAAAAATACGGTATATTATTATTACTAATATTATTATTATTGTCATATTTATAAAGCATATAACACAGCACTTTAGAGATTATATATAGTCATATCACTAACTGCCTTTTAGGAGAGCTCACATTTCTAACGCTGCATTGCCAGAGTGCTAACCCCCTGAGCCTCATTGCTGCCTCATGTAGAAACTATACTATCTTAGATAGATTTGGAAATAAGCAGCACATGGCATCTTGAATATTGCAGATTACAACTCTTTAATGGGTTTAAATTATTTTATTTTTTTTTAAAACAACCTATAATGGCCTACCCACATCTATACAGGTGTGCTACCAATGACTTTGCCACCAATGTACAAGAACAGTCCTATAAAGCTACACATCCCAGAGCACTATAGAACAATACTTGCCACTCTACCACTGTTACATCAAACCGTAAAATTAGAAAAACTTTTACAGGTATAAAAAATAAGTTGCTCAGATTGCACATGATTAGCATAGAACTTAAGGAGAATCTTGCTTTGTACAGTTAGAACACTCCTATAGATATTAATGGATAAAGAAGTCACATAGAGGTCCTAATAATTAGATTATTTTTCACATTTCCCCGATTGTTAGTTGGAGGTGAACCTCATAAAAAGTAATTGCTTTTTTACAGAAAGGGTTATAATTTTTCAAAAATTCGCTGGAATCATGTCATGTGGCCAATTTAAATACGAACAGTGTTCAGTGGAGTTCTTTAATCATTAATAAATAGTCTGTAGTAAAATAGCAGACCCTCCTCAAATCCTCCGCTTTCACTTCATGTACATTCATTAGTGTACAGTGATCCCCACCAACATTCCTTTCTAACAAGCAGAAGTTTATGCTTGTAAATGACAAATCCCTCAATAAAACTGTCTGTCGGAGGATAAAGTATTCATCTGACAAACGTGGAAAGCTAGCAGCACGGCTGAGCTGCAGCATCTGTGCTGGAATCACCTGGCTTGGTTATCTAATGCTTGGCTCCCAGGAGAGAGCCATGCCACCGTTTCACAAGACGAGGTGTTCAGTTCTCTGGAGGCAGCCATATAATTGTACGGTTTTGTTCAATTGCAGGGAAGGCCGACTCTGTCGATATTATTGCTCTGGGTTACATACAGCCTTTAACAATGTGCGTGGCATGCACTTATGAAGTAAGAGAAGTATAGAAGGTTTCATAGGACTACATTATACAGGCAAGTCCTGGGTGCTATCTTTGTATGCAGTTTCCATCAAGACAAATCGATTTGTAGTACATAAATCTTGTCTAAAATGGAACATGTGGATGGAAAATATGTAGATCTGAACAAGGCTAAATCTGTCTACGCAAAACTTAACAACTGCAAAGCGTATTAATAAAAAAAAGTATTACAAAGCCCAATTTGTAAGTGCACACAGCCAAAAGAACCTAAATCAGAAAATATATCTACTGATCTGTCTATGCCAAGCTGAAATGATTGATGATATGATTGAAATGATTGATTATACTGAAAGGAGAAAAAAAAAAAGAAGTCATTGCTCATTATGAGCAACTAACTGCATCTTGCACATCCTCCTGTCTTATGGCTCTGATAGGACTAGAACTGACAGTGTTCTAAAGTGTTGGAATGATGTATAAAAAATATAAGATATAAAGCAATTATGGTAACTAACTAACTTATTAACGAGAAGCCTTCTTTCATTCTATAACTTATATCAGCTGGAATCCAACGGGCTGTTTGGATGATTATAGATATTGAGGATAGCAGGCACACATTGGAGGTGTGGATTGTGCATTCATTTCAGTATAGACTTTATGCCAAAACCCAAAAAACTTTAAACCATCCGTCAAGTTTTCTGCAGTCTGACAGAATTCCCCCGCATTATAGGTCATAGTGGCTATTATCCCTGGGACAGAGGATCAGCGCCAGAAGCGGGCAGCCGATCAGGGGGGCACGTCTAGGTCTCACAGAGCATAGGTAGGGGCCCCAATCGAGCAGGCATGCCAACCTGACTTGGTGGGCCTGGTCCCATAGCCCATCCATAGCACCAGTGCTGCTGGGAGAGAAAGTGATGAAAAAACTAAAATTTTTAATATTCTTACATAAATAATTTGGTTAGCAGAAAACACAAAGAATAGTAAATCCTCCAACCGGGGCATATATAGCGACGGTGGAGAAGGGAAGATATTTTTTTTTATAATTTAATGCCATGTATCCACAACACAAACCATATTCACTTTTGGCACACTACAAGTATCAAATAAACTAGGGTTTTAATATCTTCCCTACTTAATTTTAAAAAGGAAAAAAAAAAACACTATACGTATATTTTAAGATTTTGCTATAAGTTCACTTTAATAAAAAACTTAAATATTTAATGTCCTTCTTCCAGCAGCCTCTCCCAGGCCATCGGACCAACAGGTATGGAGCTGCAAAGAGCCACATCAAACATAGCTCAAAGTCATAGGTGGCTCCCCTGTCACTGGCCTGGAACCAATGATGTACTGTTTAGTCAGTGCACATACTGCAGCCTTCCCTATCTTATCCAGCTATGTGTATTAGATCAAAGTATTGCTGACCACAGCTAGACCGTTACTTGAGACTGTGGTGCATTTTATCGGACAGCCCTGGAACATTTGTCTTGTTGCAGAAGCTCTGGAGGCCTCATTAGAATTTCAGAAATTGAAACAGTGTAAAACTGTAAAACTTAATGCTTCCAGCAAAGTGGAGCCATCAATAGAATGGTTTTGCCGCAGTAAAAATAATTATCCAGCACACTTTCAATTTAAGTATTTAAGGCACATGGAAATAATTACTTGACCAAAACCTAATGGAGCGATGAATATTTGAATTACATTTAACACTAAATCTGAATTCATGATCATTTCATGTAAAGCCAGCACATATGCTCAAACAGCTACAAAGGGCGTCAAATGAAAATATAGAAAGTAAGATAAAAAATGTTTAGAATAGAAGACTAAATATCAATTTCATTACGCAGTCACCATTGAGAGATGCAGGATTTAAGAAGACACCATCGTTTTTCATTTCATTTTTTTTTCTATTACACGTTATTATTTGTTAACTGCAATATAATGATTATATTTAGTAATATTTTACCTACCCTCACTACTGACAGAATTAATTTATACATTAATCATGAAATGAGAGCAATAGAACATCCCATGTAGGTTTTTTTCACAGGTCAACAGATTGGTAAAATTTGGGATCTGATCTCAGGGGGCACATGGATGAGTAGTTCAAGACAAGTGTTGAGCAGCATATGGTATATTCGAAATCGTGTAATTTCGCGAATATACAAAGAAATACTCTAAATTCATGAAATTCGATTTGTCTGTATTCTATTGCCTTACATTGCGCGCGGCCGTGCGCGATGATTCGCAAAGATTCAAAATGCAGCTTTACAGCTTCTCTGCTTCATTCTGTGTTCTTAGCCAGTGCCAGCAAAGTGTGTATTGCGCATATCCATTCTCAATGCGCACACACATGCGCGATGTATGCCGGTAAACAATGTTGAAGCATAATATAACGAATATCAGCCATTGCGAATATCTGTGCGCACATTCGCGAAATATTGCGAATTCTCGAATGACGGATATTCATCGAATATATTACAATTTCGAATATTCTCGCTCAACACTATTCAAGACTTAAAGTGGACCTACAACCAAAAGTTCATCTTTGCATCAATGGCACTAGAAGTGGTGATAATAGGGAGGAATTTAAAAAAAAATATGTACCTGTAATTATTAAATTAAGAAGCCCCTCCTCTCTCCCTGGATCTGATGACGAGCGCCACAGCACTACCAGAAAAGCAAGACGTGTCTAAGCACAGTGAAAGCCAGGTAAGTCCCTACTTTTGGGTCTGCACTGAATTACACACTGATCTCCTTCATAGAAAATCATTATAAACTGCACTCACGAAATTGCACTCAGAGATAACCCCTGAATGCCTGGCAGATAAAGATGGAAACATATATATGATTCCAGGGAACAGGTAAACATCTTATTTTTGAATTTTGGAGTGCCATCATACCAGCTAAGAGGTAAGTAAAACTTGAATTTCATATATATATATATATGTGTCAAAGCCATGTAATATGAGGACCTTTTTATACCTTCCAATCACTATGTATTCTATCAGGGAGGACCCGGCACTACATAGTTGTTGATAGATCTAAAGGGAATTGTATGGAGTGATCCAAAAGGTGCATGGGGGGGTTTAAGCTAAACTAAAAGAAAAAAATGGTTTGTGTGCTCCATAAGGCTCTTATATTGCTTGCATGGGACACACTTGCTCATGTATTATACAGCCTACTAAGCAAATACAGATCATCCTCTAATATGTCATCAACGTATTATGATTGTATCACCACATTTTAAAAGTCTCTTAAACCGAACTCTAAAGAAAACAAATTTATTACAGAAAACAAATCAAAGTGTACAATATGCCTACGTACAATATTTAACTGTAAAAGACCTTCAAATGGTATTGAAGCACTATATAGCTTGAATAGAGTGGTAGCAGGAACATTTCCCTTGAAAACAATTCAGCGGACTGTCTCAGCAGAAGTACATCATGCCTCAGCATTGTTGCACCTTAGGATAGTGTCTACTAAATTAAGCATAATCTACACACACGAAACAAGTCTTTGTACTCTACACAGGAATATGCGGGTTTGCATTGAATTAGGATTTTAAAGCGGAAGTAAACTCAAAAAAAAAAATCCCCCACATACATTACATGGACATATTACACACCTGTCAGCAGTATACATCTGTGAAAACTGCAACACAGAGGAAAAAAAACGGTACTTACAATCTTCACTTCCTCATTCCCTAAGGCACCATCTCAAGTACTGGCGCCTGA
>CM070039.1:36970468-37002314 GCA_036250615.1 Ptychadena robeensis | reverse complement strand
CAACGTCACAGCATGGGAGGTGCTACCTCGGAAAAACTCGTCTTTCCTGCTTTAATATTTATTTTTTTATATTTTTGGACAGTGATTGCCCTATCTATTGGCAGTCTGATGCCAATAGTGCAAAGTGACCTACAACGTGGTAGGTCCGCTTTAAGTGCTACAGCACAAAGCTACTCAATATAATACGTTTGTGTGTAATGTATTCGGAGTGCAATATTCGATTATGAATCCTCAATTTTTTACACATATACTCTCTGGATTATTCAATAAAACACCTACTGATATGGTACAACCATATAACAAGCACCCAACTAAATTTGTTGCCCCGCTCCTGTACCAAAGAGTGATGACAGATATTTCCTTACTTTTTGATGTGTTAAAAGTCTAATCACACTTAAGGCTGCCATACTCGGGTCGATGACGTGAAAAAGATCAGCCTTCGACCTTAGTGCGATGATGCTAATGAAGGAGCTTGGGGCGCAGCACTGCTCAGCCCATGCTTTGTATGGGGACCCATGGTTTCCATCCAAAGCAATGGACATCAACTGTGATTTATGGTCATGTCCGATAACCCTGTCTTTGAGCAAGAATGATTGACACTCAAAGACACCTTAAGGTTTCTTAAGTGGTTTCCTAATGAACCAGCCACCCCATCCACGGTCCCGCCAGCCACTAGCTGCTGTCAAAGATCACAAGCGGTTGCTAACGGCTAACTACATGTTAATGGAGCTGCTAGCGGCCAAAACGCGGGTGCCAGCATTTCAAATTGCGTCCGCAACCGCTGCCAACCGCGACCGCAGGCAGCAATCCATGTGGAGACAGCCCCATTGAAAACAAAAGAACCGCGCGGCAAAATTCCCTTGTGGGGACAAGCCCTAAGAGATTCTACTCCTTGAGCCCTACAAGCAAAAAAATAAGTTTGGCTGTATATCATTAAGTTTCTGGATAACTTTCTATCAATCTCTGTAAATCTCTTTGGTTTCCAAAAAAGAAAAACACCCATGAGCTTTTACTGCTTTAACAGAGGGAATAAACTTTGAAGAAGGCAGCCGTTTTGTCAAAGATTGTCTCACTCAAAATATTCAGTTAATAAAATGAACAATTTACATAGCAGTTCCTGTCTTTATTAAGGCCCCCATACACCTTACAATCTTACCATACAATTTCTGTACAATCAACATTTCTTCTACCAAAACCATGTAATATGTGGACCTTTCTGAACCTGCCAACCACTATGTACTCTATCAGGGGGGACGCTATACCACATAGTTGTTGGTAGATCTAAAGGAAATTGTATGGAGTGATCTAAAAGGTTAATGCATAGAAATGTACAAAGTCTTGATGCCTTTCAACTTGACACTTTCTTTTTATAGATCACAAAGTTTTAAAATGTCAGACCATCTACAAACTCTATTAGTTTTGTGATACCTGCCACATATATCACTAACTTCATTCCCAAATCTGCAAGGGGTTTCACAGTGGATTTATCCATATTAAGGTTTTTTACCTTTTGCTGGATTTTTGATGAATTTTAGTTTACAGATTGTTTAGCAGTAAAAAAAAGTAACATGTTTCCTGTCTATACAATAGCATTGGCCAAGAGTAATGCTAGAAAATCTGGTGTAACTATCTTGCCACTGAGGTTCCCAAGAGCTATAAGCATCCGGTGCACAATCCAGCACATGAGCATTATCAGTTCCGGGACAACTGGGAGTTTTTTAATCTGATAATCTATGCTTTGTGGGTATTAAAATCACCAACAAAGTTTTTGCTGAGCTGTTGAGTCAGCTGTCAAAAATTAACACACAGCACTATATCTGCCTTTAAAAGAGCTAATGTCAGGTCTGATGGTACATTTCACTCACAGATGAACAAGCCACAAAATGTTCCTCAAACCACACAGTTATCGAATAGAAGAATAAGTCTGCAAAAAGAAAAATCAGCCATGGTATTGTAGAAGTAGTGCCGATTGTGATACATTAGAATAAGTTCTTATATACAGGCAGCACCAGAAGTACTCTGAATTCACTGAGTGCACCCATAGTTGAGTATTATGTGTGAAAAGGTGTGTATCCAGCAACAGAAAAAACAGCAGCCAGAGGAACGCGACATTAGGTATCCCCCAGTTGCTTGTCAGTTGTTGGCCCTATAGGATTACATGGGGCTGCTTATCAATATATGACAAACACCTCCCTTTACACTTTGCAAGTGTCCACCCACAAGGGCAGGCCGATTTTCAGACTGCTGTCTGTGCGCATGTAGCCTAATCCGAACAGGAGACAGCACCCAGTTGAAGTCTGTTTTAAGGTCTCCCAAATAAAACCAAGGTGGCAGTGAACAAAACATAAGCGTATCTCCAGCATATAAAAAAGGAGAAATGTCAGCTGACCACTAAGCTTTAGCTTGCTGCGATTTTTCTCCAAAGTTTTCTAATCCTGCTTGGCATAGCGCATGAGCTTGCTTAGGAGCTATACGTTCAACCCGCATAATCCAGCACCCCCCTACATTTCAAATCCCATCCCAAAGTCTGGGGGCCAGTAACAATTAAGCTTAATTGCAACAAGAGTAGCACCCAACAATCCTGGACTCCTTTGTCGGGAAATGAAAATGGGATCACAACACGTAAAATAGGTAGATATGTCCAGGACCGACCTATGGAATTCTCTACCATAATATATACATTATAATCATTTCTAATAGACCAGTACCTATTAACTGGAAACCATCATTACATAAGTGCAACTTTAAGGGGACTGCTGAGCATTATGAGCCCTCAGGAACATGTTTTTACACTTGACTGAAAAAAAATCTTTTACTGGACTTTACAGTTTGTGGTGTGGCACTTCAGTCCTAAATCTCCTTTTTATAAAGAATTAGAAGTGAAGATAAAAAATATGTTTGCTTGGAATTTTTTACACTTTAAAATCAGAACCAGCTACAGTGCTATTTGTGAAAATCAATGATCAATTTTCCACCCTGCTAGTAGAAATGGTGGGAAAGTTAGGTGGGAGGGGGCGTTTCTCTCACTCAGTGACCCCTGTAAAACTGTCATTCACCCACAGGTTGAGAACCACTGCTGTAGAAGATCAGAGGAGGTGTGAAGACAAATGACCTCACTACAAGTGAGTTGTGTATATGTTAAAAAAGCTTTTCCCATTATATCAAAAACCACTTACTTAAACACTGTACAACTGGGTCAAAAATGAAAAACCTAACTAGCTCTTTATTACCAGAATTTACAAGGTGTTATAAGCCAAGATGCCCTGACTACATTAAGCAGCACTGTTACGAGTCGGTTAACACCCCAACCGCTCTGCGACTACGGTTGCTGATTTACAGTGGGTCAGAGAAACAAAAAAAAAACACACATTACTAATTATTTGTTTCAAAATGAATGCAAAGAAAATAATTATAATTTTTTGATAGAGCATTAGAAGACTAGAACTTCTGTCATATTGCATTTGCTATCCCTGTCACTTCTTTTAAAATGTTATGTCTCATAAATCTAAGTTCTATCTCATTATCCACTTTTTTTTATGGCTATGTCTTAAGTGACCATTTTGCACTACACAACACACACTAGACATCCTCATAAAAAAGTGTTAATCAGTACTACAACATTAGAAATTGATATAGTAAATTCAGAAGATCTATGCAATAAAACATTTAATGTGAAAAAAAATGTTAATTAGTAAAAATGACAAAACTTCTATAGGACATACTTTCAATTATTACACTTACTATAAATAATAAAAGTACTAATAATATTTCTTTCAACTGTGACAAAAGCAAACATGACTTACTGCTTGCCATGTGATTTGGGGAGGTATGCTGTCCATTAGGTGTGCAGGAGGTCAGGTCTATGGCCATGTTGGAGTGATCCCTCTCGGGCACAAGCTCATTATCACCTGAAAGCAAAAAATAAATATTATACTGACCCTTTGAGAAGAAATGCAAAAAAGATTTTTTTTTTTTTAGGAAAAAGACTATTGGAATGTTTTGAATATTTTACAATTGATCACAAATGAATAATTATAAGACTTGGTTTTAAAGGGGAACATTGTATTGGCATATTGTGTGAGAAATTGAGGAGCTCCATGCATTGGAATTGGATTGCATTGGAATGTGTATAGGACCCATACCAGTCCCAGGTAAGATTCCTTGGTCTCCTTAATTCTGCTCTAATGTTCACAATCTATAGCAATGATGGAAGAGTAGGTAGAGCTTGCAAATACTTTTGGTGCAGTCCTTAGACTGTAGTCCGTAGTAAGAGTATCGAAAGGTAAAGGGAAAAAGAGCAGAGCATTGTACTAACCTCAGGTACTGCAGTCTTTCACTATCACATGTCTTTCCATTCCCTTACCACACCAATAGTATTTCCACAGTCTCTGACCATAATTTTCCTATGGTGTCTGTCTGCCTTTACTATTATAGTATAGCATTACAGATCATGAAAATTAGGTGCAGCACTTTAGTGGTAATATTGAGATCAGCTTAAGACAGAAACAATGCAGACTGATTTCTTTATAAAGGATAGCCAAAGCTAGGACCATTTTTTCAGTTTAGGGATCTGGTGGAAATTTTAAGGTTTACTAAAGGACATTTTTGGGTTGGAAAACTGGTTAGGTTTTTATTGCTGCCCGTGTCCCTACTGGGTAAATTCTCTATGAAACCATTAATTTTAGCAACACCAATTTCTCCTGTCCCCAAGACATATCCTTTTAACATTGTACAAAGTACCTAACTTTCCCAGAAACCTTTGATGAGTTACCTTGGTAACCAACAGAATATGGAAGAACATAGGAATATTGAAACCCCCTGGACATGATCATTCTAAAATGTGCTAAATTCTCACTACACGCTCCTCTCATACTCATACTCAATTCATACTCAGAATTCAGAACTTGAAGACATCCACTCAAATGCCCTTCTGAAAAAATAGCAATACAGGTTGCCTATGCCTAGTTTATAAAAAAAATACATTATCTTCATGCCAAATAATTTTAGCAACTCCAGTATAAACCTTTGCAATTTCCAGTGACGTAGCACAGTGGGTAGGAATAGTTTCCAATAAACAATAGCCAATATTCTAAAGTTTAATATCTCGGTTTCTACATCAATGTGGAAAAAGTTATTTGGTTTTCTGGGTTATTAAGGAGAAGTCTAATAGCCAGCAAGAGTGACTCAATGTTGTGTTCTACGACACAAGAACAACCAAGAGAACCTCAGCAAACTTAGCACACAGAAATCTCCATGATGCCTTCCAACAACAAACTCCTGAGGAATATTCTATCTGCAACAGGATCCCTCTCCTTCTCACAGATTCTTTTCTCCCAGAGTCTTGACATGTTCTTTCCTGTGGATGCAATTCCCAGCTAGAAGGGCATTCCATTGCTTAGGGATTTTTATGACTTTTCATTATCAGAGAGAACTTTTAAAGCAACCAGTTAAAATATGGAAAAAAAAGCACACAACTATCCAGATGCACAAGTCGTTGAGTTGTAAACTGTTTTCGAAATAACTTTCTTACTTGCCCAGATAAAACTACACAGGGAGTATATGTATATGATGGCTTTCCACCAATCTCTACCCTGACATCTACCCTTACCATGGTATCATTACCAAAATAGAAGGATATATAGTACAAGTATTCTTTGCATAGGTTCAAAATGAATTCACAACTTTGAGTCAACTTAAATTTCAACTTAATTTATGCAAAAACATCATTGTTTTGTAATGTTTCCACAATCCGTCCCTTTATCTCTAATGGTTTTGGAGACGATACCATGTTCAGAGACTTGACAAATAAGGCCTTAGCTCCACTATCCGTTAAACTCCTTGCGTTGAATGCAGGGGCTTTAATGGAGTGCATGAGCCGACCATTGATGCCAATGGGGCTATGACAGGGCTGTCTCCACAGCCCATCAGAGCCCTGGATCTACTGGTCCGAGTCTCTGTTGCGTTCAAATCGAAGCAGCAAGCTGCGTCTATGGGAACGCATCGAAGGCTTCAACTGACACCAGCGGATGCCAGCACACAGTGTAGCATAAGCCTTACTCACAAAGTCAGCTGAAAGAAATTTTGTGCCGATCAATTTTTTGGGTCGATCACTTAGGGTGGGGAGGAACTGATTCCCGAATGATCTATCGCAATGAATGTTTGCTTTAGTGGATTGTTCAGGTATCAAGTGCAAAATCATTGTGTGTATGGCTACCTTCAGTCTTGCCCTAACAGGTAGTACTTATGAAGGATGGGAAAGTGTCTGGTGCCATTATATCTGCCAGGTACCTTTTGAAAACAAAATGTATTTTTGAATAAGTAGACTCTAAGAGCAATGTAGAGAACATGAAAAGTACCGGAAGATGGAAAAAATAAAACACGGTCCTTTTGCCATGTAGAATTATATTGTTACATGTACATGATTGTTTAGTTTGACATGCAATAATTTACCTTCTCATTAGAACCTGAAATGGTCATAACACACAAAAAGTTTTAGATTTGATCAATTTTTAACAAATCAGATCCATGGTAACTAATAGTATCCCTTAGCAGACAAGTGTATGAATATATCCCCAAAACACATGAAACTTCTAAGCTAGGCTCACAATCATCTCTTTCATAGAACTGTGACTTAGAAAGACTTCCACTAAATGCGATTCATGTACTACAAACATAAGTATATATTCACCTATACTTCCATGTACAGGAAAGTATTGCAATAATAATAATTATAGAAACAGTTTGTGGAAATGCAGATACAATCAGTATATCTGAATCCAGATGTCAGTAAATGCTTAGTTTAGCACGCATTTATGACTGGGTGATGGACTGATAAAACTTGTATTCCCTCCTCTAAGATAACTATTAAGAACTTTAATTTCCTGTAATGTGTTTTTTTTTGGCAAGTATGTTATAAGCAATTTCAAACTGTCTAAAGGATGACTGCCCAAATACACAATCATAAATACAAATAATAACATTTCTCATCTGCACCCTTTTACTGCAACATAAATGGATTAAATATTCTCACTTCGTCTTTGAGTAAACTCTGGAAAGTACACACTGACAGAGTTTATCACTTCATTTTTAAGATTTAATTGATTAGTCAGGAAACAATGCATGCTTATGAAGTTTGTAGTCTTTGCTTACAATCTGTGCCCAGTTGATGTTGGAGGACTTGTCTTCAGGATGGATTTTCCTGGTGGATTAATACTTTTTTGCCAAAACAACAGACATCTGTCTTTTGCTCTGTGCCCAATAGTCATGTTTAGTCACCACAAATATGTATGCTAATGCCATGGCCACTGAACACAGCACCACTAAAAGCCCCTGTACACTTTACAATCTTACCACACAATTTTTGTACAATAAAGTTTTCTTCTACCAGAACCATGTAATAGGAGGACCTTTCTAAACCTAAATCACTATGTATTCTATGAGGGAGGACCCGGCACTACATAGTTAGTAGATCTGATGGAAATTGTTTGGAGTGATCTAAAGGTGTATGAGAACTTTAAGGCTTAGCTCACATCTATACATATTGGATAGAATGTACAGTACATTGGCATGCTTCAACAAAGTATTAAAAGGGAATGGTGCGAATAGGGTCTAAATGGCCACTAAGTTGTTCGCCCAATATTAAAAGAGTGTGAACAAGGTATAAGAGCTTGTTTGTGATCACAGTGGCAACCAATTTATTCCCCCAATATGCAGGTGCAAAGAGTGTAAAGCCCCCTATAAACCTTTAGATCACTCCATATAATTTTTTAGATCTACCAACAACTGTGTAGTGCCAGGTCCTCCCTGATAGAATAAATAGTGAATGGAAGGATTAGAAAGGTCCTCGTGTTACATGGATTTGGTAGAAGAAAAGTTGATTGTACAGAAATTGTATGGTAAGATTGTAAGGTGTATCGGGGCCTTTAGAAGCAAACTTTCAATCCCCCTTTCCTCTCGGCTCAACAACACCAGTTATTAGATGTCACTGTTGCCTGTAGAGATTCTAATATAAAAGTAATAGGAATAACATGTTAAGTATTGCCTGACACTAGCCTCCACCAGGTTCATATTGTGCTGTGAAAAGTTGAAAAGTGATATATATATATGTGTGTGTATCGCACACATATATATATATAGCAAGTACAGAATAATTAGTCAATTAAAGGATAGCTTAGTCCACATGTCTAATGTATGGACCCAGACAATGGTGCATTGCCTCTATAATTCTAAGGAAACAAAAATATTCTCACATCTACTGTTCAAGGTTTATCAAGATGGTAAAACACTGTACATTTCTTGGAACAACTCATTGAGATAAGAGGATGACAATTTCTTGCAAGTAATTGCAATACATTTCAAACAGGCTTCAACTTAAAACCTGATTGGCACAGACAACAGATTACAATATGTAGAATAATAAAGGAAAGCTATTTGGGTTGCAATCGCACTGTTTCATGTAAACGAACAGTGTTATTATATATCCAGAACATCCTCTTTTTACTTTGGATTTCTTTGGTACATCCATGCACTCAATATTTAGGTATGGATAGCTATGGGTGAATGAATTCACAGTTCTTCATCTTTGGGTGTCCTCGCATATCATTTTAATCACAAATAAAAATATCCCATGCAGTAAAGTACCAGCTAATCATACAGACACTTTGATTAATTTGATCAGGGAGAAATTCCTGTTTGGAATATATCTGGAAAGCAACAACCCTGTCAGGTGGGTGCTTCTACTTCCAATGACACAATACCAGCAGCAGAACCACAAAGACTTCAACAAACCCAACTGAGGTCCCTTCCAAGCCCAAAATGCTGCAGAATCTCACTTGTGTTCCAGGGAGTAGCTAGCCAGGGACCTGCTTGCAATGTCCACACAAAAGTGGTCTGCTGGGGATCTTGCCACTGAAAATGTACTGGAATACTTGTGTGTGACCTCAGCCAACAGAATAGCCATCAACAAGGTCTTCAAATGTGATAATCAGTCCTGTGTAATCTTGTAGAGTGAAGGAAATCCATGGAACAGAACTTTTCAATAGTTATAATAAAATAACTGAAAACCATTAAAAAAACTTTAACATTTTTAGCAGAGCTCCTTTCCATGAATGTGTTAGGTTTGAGAATTGGTACAAAAAAGAATGTTACAGAGGTTTTCTATAGAAGATCCTTGTAATTGCAGACTTTAGGCCAAAGTGAGCGAGTGCCCTAAAAGAAGGGCAAAACCACAGTATGGGTTTACAGATTGGATCTACAAAATGGCATCTACACAACATATGCCTATCTAATCCTAAGAACTACACAACAATGAATTTAACAATGAAGTTAACAATTGGTGTGTATATGATCCCATATGATGCAAATGGAAAATATTATGTTATTACGTATATATTCAAATGTAAGCAAATTTTATGGCACTTGAGATGTGCTCAAAAAATTAAATTCGGCTTATATTCGGGTCACGTAATGAAAATCTCAGCATTTTGTAGGTGGACTTTATGAGTCCCCCAAAGCCCCAAACATGCTATCATCACCAAAATTTGCTGGAGATGAAGTAAAGGGTTGTGGGAACATTTGGAAAAAAAATATTGCTCTGGCATATGTAGTTTTTGAATATATTAGGTTCAAAGTCAAGTCAAATTAGAACTTTTTTGTGCAAAAACATCATATGCTAGAGCAGTACTTTTTTCTTTACAATGTTCCCACACCCTTCTCTACTTCTCCAGCAATTTTGGTGATGGTATCATGTTCAGGGGCTTTATAATTACCTTACAAGTCTACTGAATTAAATAAACTACAGCACATTTGCTGTGTGTTTCTGAGCCTTAGCTGTTCCCCCTAGGCTTATACTCGAGTCATTCATTTTTTCCGGATTTTTTTTCTAAAATTGGGTACCTCGGCTTATATTCAGGTCGGCCTATACTCAAGTATATAAGGTAGGTTTATTTAAAATGAAACAGGTCTGGTTAAAGATTCTCCTGAGGAAGCCATCACTCAAAACATAAAACACCTAGACCACTTATTCACTGATTTATCTAATTTTAAATACTATATGTATAACATTTGTAAATGTTATCTATGGATTGATGGAACATGAAAATTGTATGTAAATAAATCATTATATCATATATTGGCCTTAAAAGTCCCCTAGTCTCCATTCAGAAGAGAAAATTGAGGTGTATGGAAAATTCATCCTTTATACACTCTCACTCAGAAGAGTTTGGCGCTGTACAACTGTGATAATGCTAACTGCAATTGCATGATATTATCAACATACAGTGAAAGATCTTCACATTTGTTCTTCTCTTTCATTATGTGTTCTGATATTAGTTGGACTGTTAGCTAGAACAGATTACAAATTTAAACCACCAGTCTGACGCATAGCAGAATTACAATAAACAGCTTAAGCAACTAAAAGTTTTGAAGTATTTGTGCGGAGTTGAATCGAAGGGAACAATTCCTAAACCCATTGAGAAGTCAACCCAAACCCACCAAATGTGTCTCAAGTTTTGAGAGAAAAAAAAACGCACATTTCAACTAGTCTGCACCTTTTCCTAAAGCAACATATATGACAATCTCCCTTTTTTGTCAACTCAACAAGTCCTCTAGGCATCAACCAGAAGCTTTGTCACCAACAAATGTGGTGTGTTATATTCAGCAGAATCCAATATACTTGTTGATGTCAACCTAGCACCAAAAAGCTGACACCACAAGACTGGCTACCTGGATATGGACAAACCTGGTCATTAGGATATACAATCAGCCAGGAACGCTGGCTCAACAAGTTTTTTCTTCTCTTCAAGCTATGTTCTCTAATAAATGAGGTTAAGTGTCAGACAGATTCATAAATACCTAAAGGAATGTCTGTTTTGTGTAATGGAATAAACTAGAACTTCCACTAAAAAGCACAGATTAGTAAGTAGAACAGCAGTTCAGGTTTTTAGAGACATTTTATAGCTAGTCATCTAAAAAGTTTTTAAAAACAAAAAAACTCCTCAAAAACTCTTAGCATTGTATAATTAATAAGAATTATTTATGGAATTTTACTGTAGAGATGAATTTTTTGTTATTAGAATGAACATGCCACCATAGGCTGTCCAAGGTACTTCCATTCTTAGATATACCCACTAATAAACAATAAGTCTTCTATACTATCTTCTCCATCCCATTTTCCTATACAAAAAGTCCCCTTATGTATATTAATAGAGAACAAACAATTGGGATTTCTCCACAGGCAGATTGAGTACAGACAAAAAAAAGCAGGGCAAAACTTTTCCAATAAAATTGTCACTTACTAGTTACATATCCATCGGTTCTCTCTGTTTCCATAGTCAAAGAGCAGAGCTGAAATAGAAAAATAGGACATCTTCAAAAAAAACTGGAAACCTTCCACAGGCAATAAATGTGAAATTTGTAGCAAAGTATTTACATTTTTCTGTTGCCTTGGCTGTACTGTACATATATCTGGGCCACCTGCTGAGATCCATGCCTTCATTTTTGTATGATGTACAAATCCAGAGGTAGGTGTCTGTTTTAAGTGTTTTGAAAACCGACAATCCCCCTCGTAAGTATTCTTTTTGTTTGTCTGCGTGAATTGCATTGCAGTTCTTTTGTTTTATCTCTATAACTCAGCAAAAGCAAGATTTACAAAGTATTTCAGTAACTAGTGTATACATCACCTTCCTATATGCTATTTTGCCACCGTCAATTGCCTTAAAAAAAAATCTTTAAAATATATGCCCCCTTCTTGAAGTCAGATTTCCAGATTAAAATTAGTTTTAAAAGGGAGATGTAAAAAAAAAAAAAAAGCCAACCCGACAGAAATGAAACGGAATAAAAAATTGATGAGGATACAGACACTGTACAAGAACACAGCAGAAATGTACCTATGTCCCCACTGTCAGTCGAGCGCTTGTCACAAACTAAGGTTTTCCTGTGTTAAGTGATTAACCCCTCAGGAGCCGACCAGAGGTTTTGTACTATACGTTACACCATTATCAAAGGGGACCTGACATCACAGAGTTAACCTGTTGTGTACCAGCTGCTACAAGAGGAGGAACATTTGAAGGGTGAAAGATTTGCTGAGACGCCCAACATCCTACCACAAAAAAAAGGAATGGCAATTCAGCACCAAGATTTAATGGGGGTGGGGGGGGGGGCACAAGTCATTGAAGTATACTATGATTCAAGACATTTTAAATAGGATTTAAAGGATTTAAATAGGATTTAAAGGTTCCGATCTACCAAATAATTTCTAGCTGAGCAAACAATAAGCTACTAGAGAAAGAAACAAGTGTCTTACCTTACTGATCACAAAAAAAGGATGTGTTTTTTAGTTTCTTCTACCCTTGTTTAAACTACAGTGTTGCATGTGAGTCAGTTTCCTCTACTTCTACAATACGGTATGTGTAATATTAAATGGACATGGAACTGGTGTGTGAGATTAAATAATACATGCACAGTGCAGCAAAAACTGACTGGACGCGGCCTATAGACCGAAATGGCTGTGCGGTCAATTGGTGAGTGCTTCCTGGGTTGGTTCTGATCTCTTGGACATTACATTAAATTAAAATGCTTTTGGGGCCATCTTAACTGCTTGTATGCACTTGGCTTCCCGAGTCAGACACACAAAAAAGTTTGACAGCTGGGCGCATTTTTCTACACATCTGCGATCTTTTAACATCTGTGTGTGTGTGTGTGTGTGTGTGTGTGTGTGAGAGAACTGGACAAAGGGGGTCATCATCAAAGCTTGCCCTTGACAGTTAACTATCCAAATAAGAAAGCCTGATAGACAGCACTTTTCTCTCTGTCCCGAACTGCATTTTATAATTAAAAGCTTTATTAGAATGCAAGTGCTGTAGCAACCAATTAGCAATCACATTACAATCTTGAAACTTTTCACTGATGTAAGCAATTTTCTGATAGGCAGCTATCGGTTCCCGCACATCGTAATGCTCTTTGTTCTGGATTATTAAATATTTTATAAATCAATAAAGTTCCAGGGTGATATTTTGACGACAGAGTGTTCAATACATCCAGTACACGGATAGGATAGCTCTATTGCAAAGGCACAGTGTAATATAGGAAGAGAGTGATCTGGAAACAGCACATGTCAGAAAAAGAGAGTAGAATTAACTGTCATTCCACTGTAGGTTGCAAAGTATAAATAAGATGAGAAGAAAAAAACTTGTCAAGATCTACAGCCCCGATCTACATCATAGGCCACAAGGAGGAATTTTCTTGTCACCTCTTCCCCGTTCGCTTTTAGCTTCCAAACTGTTCCAGCATTGCCAGTTAAATTATTCACAACCAGCCATTTCGGTATTGATCCACCAAGTATATTTAGCTCCTGCTCCTGGAATTTCTACATTACTTACTGGAAAGTAGGCTGCTTCAAGTCTTGTCTCCAAATCACTTCCCAAAAAAGTAAAAAAAAAAAAAAAATAATAAAGAGGACTAGAATTCTAAATGCTGCATATATTAAATAAGCACATTTTCCTCCCTCTCTCCTCTTCTCTTTTTCCTTGTCAGACAGATCAAATTGCTTTCACAAGTGACAGATAACAGGTTTGTTTCAACATGTTACAGACCAACCATGTAGAAAAAAAAAATCTTAAAAACTTTTAAATATTGGGAAAGCGATAGGTTTTAGGTTCAGTAGCTCTTGACCTGTTGGTCAGATGGTCGGTGAAGAATGAGCCTAGATTTCATCAGGGTCCGTTGGCAATTAAAATAGACCAGGAAAAGACAAAAAACAGGTCTGACGGTCTAATCTGAGAAGATCCAACAGATAGCACGCATCTACCATACAGATACAACTGACCAGCCAACAACGGAAATTCTAAATTGCCAAATGTTTCCCCAGATAGGGTAATTTGTATGCATTGTATGCAGACGGCATATAATTGTAGAATACAACCTAACAAATTGGACATACAACAATGTTTTGCAGTAATATTCATACATCAAAAGCCACCAGCTACCTTTTTAAGTGTTTTCCTTACAGTCAATTATTTTGTTTTATTTGCGAGATATTGGAAATCAGACTTGTTAATGCTTTAAACCGATATAGCAGCATCATTGTTAACTGGGCAAATGTATTCGTAATATCTGTCTAAGATACATACCATAGTTACATTTATACAGTAATCCCCACTATGTCGTGAAGTATCTATACTATATGTTTACTCCACCAAAACAGTTAGATGAATGATTAGGGGAGCACATAATATATGTTGCAATGTGCTTCTTAAAATGGTTAGAACTATCGTTAAGGGTACATACACTGATGGATGCTCCAGTTTGACGTGTGACAATGTACCCCATCAAACTTGTCAAAAAGACAATAAATTGTACAAACTACAATGAAATCCTCCTATCTGTCACACATACCCTAGTGAAGCTTACTACATGTTATAAAGAGCTTCTCAAACTTTCCAGAAGTACACCAAGTTGTACATACACTTTATATGACAGTGGGCACATCCAACCTGTTACACGTCCCTTAAAGCTGGCCACACACAGATCTTTCTGTCAGATATCCTTTAGATCTACCAACAACTATGTAGTATAGGGTCCTCTGCGACTGAACACAGGAAGACTTGATTGTGTAGAAAGTTCCTCATATTACATGGTTTTGGTAAAACAAAAGGAGATCTAAAGGAAATCTGACAGATAAATCTAAATGTGAATGGGGGGCCATTAGAGATACATAAGCTTTCGCCATCAACCTTTTACAAGTAGAACATGTTGTATATATAGCACACATTACAATGGACCCCTCAAATCTGTCACACGATAGGTACCCCATCCAGGCTGTCACCCCTACCCTTGCTATTTGGAGTTACATACATATTACAATGTATGAAGATTGTCAAAGGTGTGCATGGCTTATACATGCACTACCATTTACAACATTCCCCTAAAGACTGTCAAATATACTCATGGAGTAGAGAGACAACAAATTAAAAGTTAAAAAGTCAGACTATCAAATAAAACTCACAAACCTAAACAATTACTGACAAAGAGAAGCACTTTCTTGTGAGCACACTAAATAGAAATAATACAATGACATATAAAATACAGGACACTACAGTGACATTCATAGGAAAACGTAGAGATTTGGGAAATGTAGGATGCTGTCAGAGGAAATACAGGTAAGGCAGATATCAGAGCTCAGATTGGAAATGTGTGGTATAATGAGAGCTGGCATTGTAGATACCTCAGGTATGGCTCTGTTCCATTGATTTCAGTTAGCAGGTGAAGATGAGGAGGAACGGGGCAGTCCTGATAATAGGGGGCAGTCCTGTAATGATGAGCGGGGTACTTCTGACCAGAGCAGTGCAGGAGCAAGGAGGATGAGCGCAGGAGAGTGTTCAGCTCTTGGGGTAGACTACTGAAGAAAGTTAGGAATGTCACGTACTTTCAGGAAAGAGAAGGGAGAGGGAGGTCATCGCTCCAGCAATGAGATTAACAAGAAACAGAACTGGATCCACCGGTTATTTCTGAAGCAGCTGAGAAAGAAACCAGGGGAAGAAAAGGGGAGGAAAGGGGAGGAGGTAGGTTTGAGCAGAAAACAGGGAGGGAAACAGGGAAAGTGTAGATCCAGGACACGATGAGTGGGATGAGGGTCAAGTCAACACTATTACAGAGGAACCACCATGCACCTGTCATAGAGAAACACCTTGCTAGTCTGGGACTGCTATGCACAACCATTACGTTACTAGTTAAGGAATGTTACTGATCAGAAGACGGCTACTGGCTCCAAGCATCTCCATTCAATAGCAAGGTCATTTACATTTTACAGCTTCAGTAATTATATACTGTGAACAGAAACAACCAGTTCCGAACTTATCCCATTCAATGGGACCGCTCAGACCACATTATCACAACATTCCATGGTAGGCATCTCTATACCAGAGACAACAAAACCCATCATTACAATATGATTGTGAAGAAAAAAAAAAAAAAAAAAAAAAGGAGGAGAGGGAGGGGGGTTCCCTAGAACAACCACAAAAAACACAAAAAAAAGAGATTCTGCTTGAAGGATATTAAGCTGGGCATACATGGCTCGTTTTGTAATAGATTTGAGCACAATTGAGCGCTGTGCGCGTTCACATCGCTCAATTGTACTCAAATCTATTAACAGCAGAGCCGCCCAGCCTTTCTTTAAGCTGGATCAATCTATCCCACTCAAAGAAAGCTCAGTTGAAAAGGGAACCAACATGTTGGTAAACCCCGTTCGATTTCCAGTACTCTGGATGGGGACCGAGGGTACTGAACAGGATTGATGACGCAAAAGTGCGGTTAATATGACATTATTAATTTACGCAATGGGTATGTACTTGATGCCTTGTACCTTTTCTCTGAAAACTTTGAAACTTAATAAAATATTTTGGAACAAAAAAATATGACATTATTAAATATAATCAAATATTTTTTATGAAATGGAATGGAAGACTTTCCTGCACCATTTTGGCCTTGTGTCATTATGAATGGTGCCAATGTTTGCCAATACTTAGTTAGAATGAGCTCAGGGTAAACAAGTATAGCTACCATAGGGGCTGGGATTTTCCCAGTAAAAGAAAAAAATTTCTTTCTCATAAATAGGTATTAGCAAAGAAACCATTATCATAACAAAAAACATTAATCTTATGGATGGTTGACCTCCCATATGTCTGGTCTTTGGACAAGGAACATTGATAAACTTTGATCAAAACATCATGTACAACATAGGTATCAAACTTTGGTCCAGGGGCAAAATTTGTCCCTCTGAGCAAATATTTTTGGTCCACGGCACATCTGATAGATATGCCTTTTCAGCAGCCCCCTACCAGTTATACTCACTGCCCTGCCATCCCCTCACTCTGGAAATAGAGAACTACTAGTCTTGGCTGCTCAGCAGTGCGTTCCAGTGATGTCACAGTGATCACCCACTGCCTGGAGTATTTTGGAATCCGCAGTTCTCTACTTAAATACAGAGTTGGAGGACAGAAGCATGGTGAAAGCAGCTGGTAGGGGGCATCAGGAAAGAGAGAGTCAGGGTGAGTGGTACCAGGATTGGTCTGGGGGAAGGCAAAGTAATCAAACTGCACACATAAGGATGGAGCATACATGGACTACACACACGGTTTGTATTGTAATATATTGAACAGTTTATATGTAGTCCATGTGTGCCCCCATCCCGGCATGTACAGTGTGTGTAGTCGAAGGGTGTCAAACTATGACCAATGGATCCAGTGTAATTATATTTTTAAGTAAATATGAAGGTTAACCCTTGACTTCCTCTAAGTTTAATACCCCTGATTTACACCATCACTGTCCCGCACTCTTCACAACACTAGATCAGCAGTGTCTATTAGCAACAGCGTCCTGATGTTATTCATTACACGGACAGACACACTGCCATCCCTATCCTCTCATCAGAGCTGTACTTCTCCTAATACTTCATTGTCCCCAGGATCCTTTCTTCACTATTGGCATCTGTGTTACAACATTCCCGATTTCAAGCTGTCAATTGCTCCACAAAGACCTTTATTTAATAAGGGAAGCAGTAATTACTTTCCATTATCCCATAAAAGGCTAAATTGCTGCTGCTGGTTTACTAAATGTCATTGCTTTGTCATTATCTAATTAAATAAATAACAACAAGCCTTATACATCCAAACCAGATAAAGGAATGTGTCTGGGTTGCCAATAGCAACTGCACCCCAATACTGGTAATACAGTCCATATAATATTGATAGCCTTACCAATAAAATATCACCAGCAGAGTTGATTAGCTGTAGTCAATAAAGGAGATTGTAAGCGCATTAACCCTTTAAAACCTGCCTATAGTAATCAAACTTCATCAATGCAAATTTTGATTGGTTGCTATGGGTTACCGCACCCATTGATACATACTTTATTATACTGAATAAGGCCACCTAAGTCCAAAGTGTCATTATGGTTTCCAGTAACACACTCTTCCCACTTCCCTCCGATCATTGCAGTCCTATAATAAATATTACACCTCCTAGTCTGACATATCTTATTATCCCACTGTTATTCCTTGTCATACCTCTAATTATCACACCCACAGCCAGGTAAGACATGTTCCTGGTGCCAGATCACACTGATTGTGTGCCAATAATTACTATTTCACAATGCCATATGTGCAATTAGAACTTCATTTTCCCTTCTCACGTCTCCTATTATATTGATGATACGCGTCTGGCCACAACACCGAAATGTAAAATCACAATACTGCCGATGACAATGTCAGTGCCACTATTGTCGTGAATTCCCAAGGACAGTCCAAAGTTAGAGTGACACTGTAATTGATGGCAATAATAACATAGTAAAGTGTCTGTGACACATGACTAGCGGGCATACGACATGTCACTGGGCTGGATCACCAAAAGTCATCATACTGATGATTGAATAATGGCAGTTACAGGAATCCATAAACATCAGGACGTGAGAACACTTCCTATGGCCATATTCCAAATCACTCCACCATCAACATACTGCCACTGAAGATGCAATCTAGATCACAAGAATCAAAGTACATGGATGGTTTATGCCAGTTATATGTGCTTATACTGCTGCTTGGCATCACTTATCTACTTTAAGTGGCACAATGAAAGGGCAGTGCCAGTGTAGTCTTAGTATATTGCAGCACCATTACAGTCATTAGAGATTTATTGCTGCGGATACAAATGTCACATTTATATCCATGTACAGGTGACATAGTGACACGGTGACAGTACCAGTATAGTCAGGATATATCACAGTATTCATATAGATCTCTACTGATGACACGTCACACTTTTATCAAAGTAATAGAAACAATGGGATAGAACTACAATAGTCACGATATATCAGTTTCCCAATATACTTAATAGATTTCTTCTGCCGAGATGTCATACTTCTATTCATATACAAGTGACAGTCCCAGTATAGTCAGGATATATCACAGTATCCATATAGACATTATAGATGTCTACTGATGACACGTCACACTTTTATCAAAGTCCAAGTAATATAATGATGGGATAGGACTGAATATATCACAGTATCCTGATAAACTTTATAGATTTCTGCTGGTGAGATGTCATACTTTTATCCATGTACAGGCTGCAGTCCCAGTATAGTCAGTATCCCAGTATCCATATAGACATTATAGATCTCTACTCATGATACCTCACACTTTTATCAAAGTCCAAGTAATATAAAAATGGGATAGGACTGGTATAATCAGAATGCATCACAGTATCCCAATATACTTTATAGATTTTTGCTGCTAAGATGTCATACATTTATCCATGTACATGTGACAGTTCCAGTATAGTCAGGATATATCACAGTAGCCATATAGATATTACAGGTCTCTACTGATGATACCTCACTCTTTATCAGAAGCCAAGTAATGTAACAATGGGATAGGACTACAATAGTCAGGTTATATCACAGTATCCAAAAAAAACCTTATAGCTATCTTCTGCTGACATGTCATACTTTTATCCATGTACAAGTGACATGGTGACAGTCCCAGTATAGTCAGGATATCCATATAGACATTATAGATCACTACTGATGACACATCCCACTTTTATCAAAGTCCATGCAATATAATAACGGGATAGGACTACAACAGTACAGGATATATCAGTATCCCAGTATACTTTATATACCGGTATGTCTTCTGCTGAGATGTCATACTTTTATCTATGTTCATGTGACAGTCCCAGTAAAATAAGAATATATCACAGTATCCATATAGAAATTATAGGTCTCTACTGATGATACCTCACTCTTTATCAAAGTCCAAGTAATATAAAAATGGGATAGGACTGAATATATGACAGTATCCCAATATACTATATAAATTTCTGCTGCTGAGATGTCATACGTTTATCCTTGTACAGGTGACATTCCCAGTATAGTCAGGATATATCACAGTAGCCATATAGACATTATAGATCTCTACTGATGATACCTCAGACTCAAAGTCCAAGTAATATAAAAATGGGATAGGACTGGTATAGTCCGAATATATCACAGTATCCCAATATACTTTATAGATTTCTGCTGCTGTCATACTGTTATCCATGTACAGGTGACAGTCCCAGTATAGTCATTATCCCAGTATCCACATAGATATTATAGGTCTCTACTGATGATACCTCATTCTTTATCAAAGTCCATGAAATATAACAATATGATGGGACAGGTAAAGTCAGGATATATCACAGTATCCCAGCATACTTTATAAATTTCTTCTGCTGTGATGTCAGCAAGTGACACTGGGATAGGACTACAACAGATCACCACTATGCCAACACTCACCTTAAGTCCAAACTACATGACAAAAGCAACTATGTAATCAGGATATATCATAGGATTCCTATATACATAAGAGATTTAGGTCACACCTTTAGCCCCATCTAAGGGACAATGTGATACTTTGGCAGGATACATCATAGTACATAGACCAAGATGTCACACTCACATCAAGTAACATAACACAGGGATATCATCACAACAGTCAGGATATATCACAGCATCCCAGTGTACATTATAGATTTCTGCTGCTAATATGTCACAATTTCATCAATGAGAATGGGACAACAGGATAGTAATAGTATCCATATATATCATAATATCCTGATTATAGATTTCTAATGCCACACTTCTATCCAGTATGTCTAAGTGACCTCATAATGAGATAATACAGCTATAGACATGATATATTTCTCTGTACATTCTATTTATATAGATATCTGATAAATACAGTAATAACTCACACTTTGATCCAAGTGACATGACAATTGGAAAATATCGCTATAGACAGGTTATACAGCACAAAGACTTCTCTGGTAATGTGTCACACTTTCCTCCTGGTTTCAGTGACAACGGCATAGTACCACTAGAATCAGGATGTATCATACTATCCATATAGATATATAAAGACTTTTTGACGCTTTCATCTTCAGTTCATGGCAATAAGATAATAGCACTATAGACAAAACATATAGTACATAGACCTATGCGATACTGTGACCCAGGTAAGTGTTCATATACACATTATAGATATTCCATACAGATATGCGACACTTTGATCCAAGTGACATGACAATGCTATAACACCTCTTTATACAAAATACATCTTACAGTATTGGTAAAAACAATTATACATATCTCACACTTTCATCCTCAAGTTCATTAACCTGGGATAATAGCTCTATAGACAGGACCCACCCAGGTCCCAATGATGTGACAATGTCATAGTACCTCTATAATTGGCTATATCATAGTATCCATATAGAAAATATAGATATTCCATGCGGATATGGAGCACTTTGATACTAGTGACATGAGAGTGACCTATATACAGAATATATCGTACAGTATAAAGATATTATGTGACACTTCCATCTTTGGTCCATGACAATAGCACTATAGACAGGACATAGTACATAGACCTCTCTGATATTATGTGACAATGTTATAGCATCCATATAGACAATATAGTTATTCCATACTGCTGTGATACTTTAATACTAGTGACATAGTAACTAGCTATACTGTACAATATATTCTGTATAAGAATAGAGTTACCATGTCAGTAGTATCACATCAGTATGGAATATGGATATTGTCTACATGGATGCTATAACATTGTCACATAATATCAGAGAGGTCTATGTACTATGTCCTGTCTATAGGGCTATTGTCATAGACTTAGGGTGGAAGTGTCATGTAATGTCAGAAAGGTCTTTAGCTATACTGAACAATATATTATGTATATAGAAAGACATTTCTGACATTACATGACATCCCAGGTCTATGACAATAGCACTATAGATATACGGTAGTACATAGACCTCTCTGATAACATGTGACAATGTTATAGTATCCATATAGACATTATAGATATTCCATACTGAAATGTGACACTTTCCTCCAAGGGACATGATAGTGACATAGTATCACTATATACAGAATATGTCGTACTGTTCAAGACATTACAGATTTCTGACATGATGTGACAATTCCATCCCAGGTCTATGACAAGTATCCATATAGACATTCCATACATGTATGTGACACTTTGATACTAGTGACATGATAGTGACCTAGTACCTTTATACACAGAAGATCTGACATGATGTGACACTTCCATCCCAGGTCTATGACAAGTATCCATATAGATATTCCATACATGTATGTGACACTTTGATACCAGTGACATGATGGTGACCTAGTACCTTTATACACAGAAGATCTGACATAATGTGACACTTCCATCCCTGGTCCATGACAATGGGATATCACCCCTGTAATCAGACAGATGATGATGTACATAATGGAGGGGTCACGGATACTATTGTGTTGTCACATGTCGGACACACTGACAGTACGATGCGATCCTGCTGCACATAAACTATGACAGCCGATGTGTACACTGCGATGTGATGCTGCCACTGCAATCCTGTGACACCGCTAAGACACCGAGCGCAGTCAGTGGCAATCTGCAGCCAGTGTCAGTGTAATCACGACATGATCAGTGTCCTTCCACATGTCCCGGCTCAGCAGGCAGGGTGACAACACCCCCCCCCTTCTCGTCTTAGATAGCAACAAGTCCCCGGCAGGCAGCGCAGTGACACCGGTATACACAATAACAAGTTTGTCTCCCCCCCCCCGCATATCCTGCCTTTACCTTAGCAATGCCTGCGGGGCCACCCTTCCATCCCTGTGTGTGGCCGCCCGTGCTGAGGGAGAACTAAGGCAGGAGTGCTGTGTGTGAGGGTAATCCAGCCTGTACTTCCTCCATCTTCAGCTCTGGGGTTAGCCCGGGACAGCTGGTCAAACGCAGAGAAACGGATCAAGCAGCCGAGCCAGCCATCCCCAGACACACGGCCAATATCACAGGCTCGCGGCTCCAGGCGCTCGGCAATCGATTACAGGACAGTGCACTTGATCCGCGGCTTGTCTCCAGTGATCTCAGCAGCCAGGGGTGGATCCAGGACACCGTATCCCCGGGATCTGCAGCCCCGCTCCCACTCACAGCAGCAGCAGCAGCAGCATCATCATGTGTGTGTGCTGTCACTGGCCACTTTCCTGTCACTGCTCTGCCCCATCACCCTCTTCTCTGCCAGAGGAACCACCACACCTGGCATCCTCCATTACCTGTGACGGATGGATGGACAGGTGTCACTCACCTCTCTGCCACCATGTGTGTATGTCCTGCGCTCTACCAGTCCGTCCATGTGTTCCCTGCATTCATTCTCTCCAGTACAAGTTGTGCAACTACACAGAAATACCTGTTGATCTTGCCAGGATTGCAGTCTACTTGTAACTTCCTGTATACTTCTAGGATCTAAGTGTCAGACAGCTACTAAACACCTTGTCCTTGTTCACCTTTGTGAAAGAGAGGAAAAGGTGCTTGTAGTTCAGAGAGCAGACCAGGATGGCAACAATGGTTCTCCAGAGATAACTGCCTAACACAAACAAACCAATAGTATGTTTTATTATAAGAAAAGAAAATAATAAACAATAATCACACAAGACACAATGTTTTGGCATATATGTGGCTACAGATGTTTGTTTGGTGTTAAAGTTAATATTTTTTAACTATGTGAGGGCTTGTTTCCACCGGTGCGATTTGCTGCGGCTGTATCCGCCGGCACCCCAAGCTGTTTTCATGCGGATGGACGCGTATGTCCGTTCGGATGAAGACCGGGGGCAGCCCCCATGTGAAAGGAGGCGCCATTGGGTTGCGGTTTTCCCCACACAGAAACGGCTGAAGCTAGCATTCGGGAAGGAACCGGCACACGCATCCCCAGTGGGGGCGGGCAAACCGCACCCATCAGCCGCACCAATGGAGCCTGGCTGATGGTTTTGCCTATGGATGCGGTCGGAGGTGTGTCAGCCCGCAGGCAGGATACAACCAGCGGGGGGGGCAAATCGCCGTCATGGCACCAAGGCCCTGACGTTAGAAAATATCACCAGGGGTTTACTTAAACCAATGTTCCCAAACTTTTCGATTTTGTAGGACATTATTGAGGGCCCCCGCCGCGCGAGCCCACCCGCCGTGAGCCCCGGCCCCCCCTGTAGCCCCCCCCGGCCCCCGGGGCGGCGCTCCCTCCCTATTTAAAAAAACACATTAGACGAAGGTTCTGAAATGCTGGGCCGTGCCCGCATATAACTGAATACCTTGTGGCCCCCCAGTTGGCAAGCACTGGCTTTAACACCAGACCATGAGAACCAAAAATATTAGTACTGACACGGACTTGCTCATAAGACTCCACGATCATTATTTCATAAGCCTTGTGCACATGCCCTCATAGTCTGATCAATACAAATCCTCCAAAATTAAAAAAACCGTCAGATACGAACATCACTGCAAATTTACCACCATGTCCGATCACGCTCGATCCCAATTTTATTCCATTTTCAGGGGCCCCAGTCCTAGACAGATCAGACCCCCCCCCCCCCCAAGGAAAACATCTATAAGATACCCCATAGATGCTTCCAATTTGTCACCGATCGATCACGATCTGATCATCCCGCGGCAATCCTGGTTAAGACATCTCCATGTACTCGATTGCCAAACCGACCTATCAAAAAAAAACACCAACATGTTGATTTAATGTCCAATCCAATTTTTAGTACTTTTTTTACCTTTTTGGAGTTAATCCCATTCTAGTGGGCAGAACTCAATTGAGTGCAGATCGATCACCAATGATTGAGTGCGGTTATGATCGGTCCCCACCATGTATAGAGCCTTAGGACTCGTTCCGCAACAACACACCCACCGGGAAAGCATCTCATCTCCCGGGGGTGCTGAGTCTCCTCTACTCCTTCCTTGCCCAGGCCCATGAAGGATGAGACGCGTGCTGGGGGAGACATCTGGACATCGCAAAAAATGGCCCAATGCTGCCCTAGGCACCTCACATGCCTAAACCCGCCACGCCCTTGTCATCAAACTTTGGTCAATATACTCAGATAAAAGTTGACAGCCAGCCTGTCTGGGAGGACAACAAGGCCTATGAAGAAAAGAACACCTTGCCTACTGCGAAGAATGGCGCGGGGGGGGGGCCAATCATGCCTTGGGGCTTTTGCTTCTGCAGGACAGGGCAAGCTTCAGCGTGTGCAAGGTACCATGAATTCTCTTCAGTACCAGGAGATATTGGAAGGAAATGTGATGCAGCCACCTGAGGCTTGGGAGACCTTGACCTTCCAACAGCACCCAGATCCCAAGCATACCCCCCAAGTCCCACTAGACATGCGTGCAGATTAAAGGCTGGAACCAATTTGAGTTGCCATCCGCAGTCACCAGACTTAATCCGATCTGAGAACCTCTGTGGGACTTGACGAACGCAGTTGCAGCAACGCAAGCCAAAATGTGACCTGAACTGGACTCTTTGCCCAGAAGAAGGGCTAAGATACCCATAGATCGCTGCAAGACACATTGTGTCAAGCATGCTTCACATTTACAAGCTGTATAACTGGAAAAAGGATGTTGTACCTAAGTCTAAGAATTGAATGCCCTTGGGGGTGAATAAACCTGATATGATGTGAGCACAGAAAAGACATTTGGGGTATTTCAATTATTAATGTTATGTTTTTTAGGTCTGACTTAAGCCCCCCCATACAGTTCCCGATTTTTACCCAACCGATTTTTTCGTCCGATCGGTCACCCGATTTTCACCCTACAATGTATGGTCGGTCGGCTGGCACGAAAATCGGATTCGAATTATCGCACCCGCTCTAGCGCCCGCAACTATTTATTAACAGCAGATCGACCAAATTTTACGGACAGGTCCAAAGCGGTCCCTACATAATTCCGTATCCTATTAATCTTCCGATCGATTAATCTCCCGACCACGTTGGTCGGTCGGGCAAAATTTGAACGAAAAATCGGAACGTTTTTACAAGTTTACAAGTGCCTCTTTGGTTTAATTGTAAACAAGATGACTGTAATGATCAAAATCAATGTCAAAATGGCCAAAACACTCATTTCAGTGGGGGTTGAATAGTTTTGAACACAGCTGTACATCCTTGTTGATGGTACATATTTTTTAGGGTGCAATCTATTTTAAATATGTGAATACAGGGATGTTGGCAAAACCATTACAGTATATGATATTATATATGCGTTGGTATCTCTATTGGTACCCTATTGGTACCCTATTGGAATAAGGTTTGGTATGCCAAGGAATGTGGTCACAAAGGCTTTGTTTCCACTTGTGTGGAAGCCGGCGGCGCGATTGCCGCTGCTAAGAACCGCCGCCGCTAAGAACCGCATCTCATGCGGTTTTTAGCGGCGGCCATTGACCTCTATGGCCGCGGTCAGTGCTGGGCGGCCGCGGAATCGCGTGGACCGCCGCCTAAAAACTCGGTCGACCGAGTTTTTAGGCGGCTGAACTGCGCGATTCAGCGGCCGGGGACTAGCCCATTGAACATAATGGGCGCGGATGTATCCGCGCTGTGCACAACCGCGGGCTTCCGCTTCAAGTGGAAACAAGCCCAAACAGAGCCCCCCTAGAGCATACCATACCACCTGCCTGGAAATTGGGTGCCTTGATCAGTGTTTGTTACCCATGACACATGAATACCAACACTGAAGTCGGGGGACCAGTCCGCCAATTTATCTGCATTAAGTCATCGGATCATCACTGGATATAGAACAAAGCTGAAGGGACTCTCTATATCTTCTTAGGACTGTTGACTTTTAGTGATGAGCGGCATAGGCAACATTCAAATTCGCAATATTTCGCGAATAATTCTAACATATAATTTTTCATTGCGAATATACACTCGCCTCGCAATTACCTTCAAAATGCTATTGATTTTCGCATTGCAAATATAAATTGGCAATCCATGGCTATAAGCATCCCAATGCAGAATATTGCAAATATTCAAAATTGCGAATATCTGCCGCCATATTTGCGAAATTGGCCTATGTTCGCCTAATATATTCGCAATTCGAATATATTCGAGCGCAACACTTTTGACAATTTGTGGGAATAGGGAAGAATTCCATGACATACCTCTCTACTTTACATACATTTAAGGTTACACTAAGAACATATTTTCATTGATATGAGGCACTGCCTAAGCTCTGACAGAGACCACAAAGCAATTTGATACTCTATGTAGATAGGGTTTGTGTGAATGGCGTGCTTTTCTTCTGGGAAATATTGGTGTTTGGTTATCTTTTTCTGAAGTCAATAAGTCAAAGCATGTAGCTGTTGGGGTCATTTTAGATAAAGTCCCTCAATTGATCAATAAGTAAATGTCCATTTCACCAAAAAATTAACAATATAATAACATGCAATCTTGTTTACCGTGGAAAAAGTCGCCACCTGAATTTAACTAAGCATATAGGTCTGGGGTTGGTAAGGTCTATGTTCAGCAACAGTATGTACTCCAAGAATGAGGTTTGCTTTCCTCTGTAGATACAGAGGCTGGGGGACTTCAAAGGCCAGTCTATTTGGAAATCATGTAAACAGTATGTACTAAGGTTTAATAAGGTAAAAAAAAAAAAGCTGCTATCAATGATATACAGCATAGACATACAATGCAATACACAGGTACAACCATGAATATGCAAGTAGAGTATAAACTTAATTTAGCAGCAGACTCAGACTCTACCTCTACGCCTGCCCACGGGAGAAATCAGCCGACCAGACCAGACTAACCTCACACTAAAACTACTATTTGCTGACCTTATACGTGACTACCTACCTTACCAATTACCAAGCTGCGTTGTGCGGTCGTCGTCTGTCCCCGAAAGGTAGGGGCCTCCCGTTCCACCTAGCCCAAGGCCTATGAGATGGGATAACCTCTCCTGCTATCTGCACGCCGTGATGATCCGCTAGTAACCCGCAAATGCCTCCAGTGATCATTACCCCCTGAGGAAGTTTATCAACAAACGAAACGCGCGTTGGGGCATATTGATCCCTCAGGATACCCCATGTGCGGTGTATGAGCGGCTGATAGTGCACCAGTTATTGTTCTGTTGTGTTTTTATACTCTACTTGCATATTCATGGTTGTACCTGTGTATTGCATTGTATGTCTATGCTGTATATCATTGATAGCAGCTTTTTTTGTTTTTGTTTCTTTTACCTTATTAAACCTTAGTACATACTGTTTACATGATTTCCAAATATACTGAATGATCAGGTTATTCCATCAATGGATGATTTCTCCCCTGATGGCACGGGCGTATTCCAAGATGACAATGGCAGGATTCATCTGGTTTAAATTGTGAAGGAGTTGGTCAGGGAACATGAGACATAATTTTCACACATGGATTGGCCGCCACAGAGTGCAGACCTTATTGAGAATCTTTGGGATGTGCTGGAGAAGGCTTTGCACAGCGGTCAGACTCTACCATCATCAATGCAAGAGCTTGGTAAAAATGAATGCAACACAGGATGGAAATAAATCTTGTGACATTGCAGAAGCTTATGAAAACAATGTCACAGGGAATGTGTGCCGTGATCAAAGCTAAGCTTAACATTAGAGTGTGGGACTTTTTTGATGGCGACTTTACCTTTGGCCGGGCAGTGTAGTTATGTTTAACCCCCCTAGTGTTCCTGATGGTCCCATCTTGTCCAGTGCTGTCCTCTCAGTACTGCACTGGACGAGATGGGGCCGGCAGATGAAGCTCGGAGCCCCAGCAGCGCAAATTTACCATTCAGTGCTGCTACGGCGGTTTCAATCTGATCAGGAGGCTGCTGCAGGAGAGCGGATCCCACAGTTACAGTGATAACTGTATACAATACAATTCAAAGTAAGAAAAAACGCAACACATTTCCAAATGAGTAAAAAATTTGTTTCTTTTAAACGAAAAGCAAATATCAATACATACTGTTTTTATATTTGTACTGGTTTACATATTTTCAATTTCAATATTTTCAATATTCAGGATCTCTACTAGACCTTTGTATGAACATAAAAAAAAATACATGCGCGATGTATGCTGGTAAACAATGTTGCCGCATAATATGACGAATATCCGCCGTTGCAAATATCCGAGCGCACATTCGCGAAATATTGAGAATTCTTGAATGTGAATATATTGGAGTTTTGAATATTCTTGCTCAACACTTATCGCAATTTGAGCATGTACAAGTGCCAATTTGCGCAATGAAGGTAATACTGACTGGAGATCCCAAATTCTCGAATTTAGTGGGAATATAAGGCGAAACATTTGCAATATTTAGCGTATACCAATATTGCCTATGCTGCTCATCACTACTGACGAACAAGAAAAACAGCACAAAGAGCAAATCAGTTAGATTGGTGACATGAAATTAAATGGTCTCGATGTATTATTTCTTCTTCACTGCTCAGTCATCAGATAAGAACATGATGGCCTAAGTTTATAAGAAGTGGGTTAAATTATGCTGGCCATACTTTAAGCCAGAGGATATCTTGGGTGAACGGATGTTCTGCTGGAGGCAGCTCAGGTATGAGGAAGTATATCAATATTTAAATTTTTTAAATTTTATAAAGACTTTTCTATTTTTTTTTTAAATAGCCATGAGATTTAAGAGATTGCAGACTTAAATCTAGCAAAATTCACCCACTAAAGGTAGCCATACACGAGGCTATTCTCCCTTGTTAGATGAGGGGTCGACTGCAGCGGGATGATGCCATGTAGGCTGTGTAGCTTGGAAAAGTGGCCTGGATTACATAACGCTGACTGCAAGTTACAAATCCTCTGGCAGACAATTCTACTGTTTCTTTATCAGCTTGCCTGGAGTTTAATAAATAAAAGTATATTAAGTAACCTCTATCTATAAAGTTATAAGAATTATACAATATTGATATTTTTATGCATACACTAACCGCCTACTGGAAGCCATTTACCATGTTTCCCAAAAATAAGGTCTAACCTGCAAACGAGCCCTTGCATGCTTTTTCCAGGAGTTGTGAGGATGTTGTATATATATATATATATATATATATATATATATATATATACTGCTCAAAAAAATAAAGGGAACACAAAAATAAGACATCTTAGTTTATGAATGAATGAATATTATATAGTTGAATGTGCTGACAACAAAATCACACAAAAAACTCAAAATTAAAGTGGGGGAAAACACTACAGGCTGATCCAACTTGAAAAAATCAAGTTGGATCAAAATGAGGCTCAGTAGTGTGTGCAGCCTCCACGTGGCTGTATGACCTCCCTACAATGCCTGAGCATGCTCCTTTAATTTCAAAAGATAACTTTTGTTAAGTATGTAATTAGAATATTGAATTCATTCAGATCTAGGATGTCTTATTTTTTTGACCACTGTATATACTCTTCCTCAGAAATAAGACCTAGTTATTTTTTTTCTAAGAGGTCTAACACTATCCAAGCAGCAATTTATAGAACTAACCAACTGGCAATAGAATGCAAGGACCAAAGACAATTTCCATTTTGCCATGGACATGAAGCAACCCCCCCCCCCCCAAAAAAAATTGGCACTCAAACGACCAATGGAAGTTACAGGAGAATAATTTCAGAATGTGACAATGACTAGATTTTGTGTTATTGAATGCCACTTGTTTGCGTTCATGAAAAAAAATAAATTGTAATTTTTTGAGCAAAAAATTCATGACATTTGCTGTCTTATTTTCAAGAAAACACAGAACAAGCTATATGAAATCTATAGGGTGGCAGCCTGGACTTGCATCAGTATAAAATAACAGAAAAGGCAATTAATATTAACAAATAAGCTTTATCTTACCGACACACACTGTAATATTAGAGAAGTTGTAAATGTAAGCTTTAAGACATCACATAACCTTATAAATGGTAAAAAAAAACTGTTATCTGAAACAGAAATGAATAACAGAAGAAGCATTTTAATTTGGGCAATAAGGTGATCATTTTTCTATTCTTGTGACATTTTGATGAAACCACTTCCTGATGAAGGGTGTTAGGGGCTCCGGTCACAGGCTGCAAAGCAGATAGACAAAGTAAAAAGTATTGCATTTTCTGCAACACAGTGGAAAAAAAATAAATGTGTTGTGTTTATGTATCTGCTGGATGTTCCAGACACTTTCACATTGCTTACAGAAATGAATATATTAAGTGAGCGTGTGCGTTGGGGAAGTGTTAACGAAAGTTCTTCAACAAAAAGCCACTTCCTTTCTGCTGGACTGAGCTTATACCAAGTCCATCGGTTTGCACAGGAGAAGTCCTCAACAGAGGTTCTAAAACCCAGGTGCCCAACCTGTGGCCCCCTTCAGTCCTCCACTTGCGGCCCCCAAAACCTTACTATTAATTAGTAGGGCATAGGAACATGCCTGTCCACCGATCTCCTGCTGGGTGTCCTTTGGCTTATGTAAAAGCCAATCAGTGACACAGATGCACCTCAGTGTGTCACTCGCCTCCTCTTCCCAAGCGAAGAAGATCCCCGGGCAAAGACGTCTTGGCAGGGGATTGGCGGACAGGTTAGTCTCCCACTATCCCACTAACGAATGAGGAAAGATTTCTTAATTATTAAATCCTTATACAAGTCAGTATAGATTGAAAATGTTATGTGCGGCCCTTTAGAGATGCTGAGGGCCGCACTTGTGGCCCTCCATATTAACTCAGTTGCCCACCACTGTTTTAAAACATACTTTATTACTTAGGCTTATTCTTTGGAATTTCACCATAATGACAGTTGACCATTTGATCTTGAAGTGGAAACAATGCAGATAAACCAGTTGAAGGAAAGGCTTATATCTTTGTTTGGAAAGCATAAGAAAATTTTAAAACGCCTCAACACTCTGCGTTAAGGCCCCCATACAACTTAAAGCGGACCTACCACGTTGTAGGTCACTTTGCACTATCGGCATCA
>CM070039.1:36945209-36966238 GCA_036250615.1 Ptychadena robeensis | reverse complement strand
GAGACTCCCCCTCCCTGTTTACAAGCTGCAACTGTTCTGCCTCGCAGTTGTAGAGAAAAATACTGGCATGACGGATCCTTGTGCGACCCGACTTGCCGGCTTTTTTTCTACATAATTCAAGGTGGGCTCCCTTGATGTGATTGGCGGGAGCGCGCACGCAGGTTGGTCTGCTACAACTATGGCCGGGAGTCTGCCCGTCTATGGGGGGCTTTAAGGCATTTGAGCAACTTCTCCAGGGAATAGTTCTTGATCAGATGATCAGGTTGATTGATTCTTTCCTAATCTTCAGATTATCTCTCATTACTGCTTTCGATGCAGGCTAAACAGGATCAGCCAATCAGAGCAGTGCTAATATATCAGTTGATCAAACTGATCATGAGTTTCTGGATAAGGATAACTTTTCCTAGGAGAACCTTGCACCAGTAATGAAGTCATCTACCTCTTTCAGTAATAGTAGCCCATGGTATGGTACTGGTAGCCCCATATTTCTCTCTGTATTCATTTAAAACAGAGAAGCCATTATACTATCATCAAGTCAAACCAAACAGAGTTTAGTACATATTCATATCATTAATTACGGAATGTTTATATTGAATTTTGAATATTTTCTCCAAGCTAGATGAAACAAAACAAATACACAGCATAAGGAAACATCATTTTCTGATATGAAATGTAGACGTGCTATCTAAATATTGTGTGGAATGAGAGATTGTTTATGTCTCTTTCACACTTATGTTGTGTCACTGATTTGCATACCTTTTGAATTTTTTCAGGGTTTGCACACTTCACCGTATTTCACAGAATGTATAGTAAATCAATTCAAGCTGCTGGAAACTGGAAATCTATATGTGTGCAGACTCATAAATCATCATCCAGGCCCAGTTTGTATATCTTTACCTGTCAATGTAGAACCGGTATCCAAATTTGTGTTATCCCTAAACACTGGAAGGTGGATTTTGTATATAAAAACTGCAGAAACTGAATAAAAATGTTAATAATATATATATATATATATATATATAGATATATATATACACACACACACACCGTATTTTTTGGACTATAAGATGCACGTTTAACCCCCTTTTACATTTCATAAAAGAAAATCATATTATGGTCAGAATGGTGTTAACTACCCTGTTTCCCCGATGATCAGGCACTGTCTTATATTTTTTGAACCGCCAAAATATGCCCTAGGTCTTATTTTCAGGGGGATGTCTTATTCTGATCACTTTGTGCGATTCATTGTCCCCTTTGATTACTCTGTCCAAAACATTGTTACCTTTGATCACTCTGTGCCAATCATTGTCCCCTTCTGATCACTTTGTGCCAATTATTGTCCTCGTTGATCACTCTGTGCCAATCATTGTTCCCTGCTGATTACTCTGGGCCATTCATTGTCCCCTTTGATCACTCTGTGCTAATCATTGTCCCCTTCACTGACTCACTTTTTTTGGGTTCTACCGATACGGCTGGGTAACAGACTCCGTTACAGCAGGGATCAGCAGCTTGCTTGTCCTTCCTGGCGCGGAGGCATGGGTCTTTGTAGTCACTTCCTGCTCCACTCTGCACTGCAGCCAGCCCTGACGGAGTCACACGGAGGCACACAGTTCCCCATTGTACCACCTGAATGGGAGATTCGAGCAGGGGCAGGTATCGGTTGGTGTCTTATTTGCTGGGGCGGGGGCTTATTTTAACGTTCTGTGCTAAAATTTGGGGGGTGGCTTATTTGATGGGGATGGCTTATCATAGGGGAAACAGGGTATGTAAGTTGTACATTTCCGAGGTACTGCTTTACAAAAGGTCAACATTGGATATTCCACAGAATTATAACACCTGATGTTATCTCCCTGATGGAACAATTTTTTTATTTTAAGTGGTAGGGGAAATTTATGCTCCTGCCCCACCTACCCTTGAGGCCTTTGGACACCTTTTCCGGTTGGCCATTACTGACAACCCATACAGGCAGCCACATGCATCCAGGAGCCGGATTTACATCTCTAGAGGACACTAACAACTCATCACTATGGCTCAGGGTGGCTGCATTTCGTCATGAGCCGCAAGCCACTCTGGATTACCAAGAGGGAGGTTAAGCTCACTTTAGCTGGGAATAGACGGTACGATTTACCGTCTATTCCTTATGCGATTCTATGCAGTAGCAGGCAGCGTGATGATGTCATCACGCCCGCCTGCTAGTGCAGAGAATAGGCCAGCACTCTGCATCTGTAGCTCATTACTTCGGCTGGGGCCGAACTAATGGGATTGGGCAAAAATTTACCGTCCTGTCGGATCTCTGAGCGATCCTACAGGACGGCTGATTTCAGCCCAATCCTCGTCAGTTGCAGCCTCCAATTCCTACACGACCCGATCCTTAAGGGATGCGGAAGCGCGCACAGCATCCGATAGGGGATCGGATCGTGCAGGAATTGGTACGTGCATGCCCAGCTTTTGACTGTCAATCCACAATTGATCAATGGTACGACCACACAATATAATCATCAATGCAAAATCAATAACTCAAATTTTATTATTTCCAGTTTTAGCAAAAAACAGGGAAATCTCCCCAGTCGACAAGTACTGGGGCAAGGGGACTTTAACGGCTTCACAAAGGGTATATCATGCAGAAATAAGAAAAAGGTTTATAATCTTTTATATAAGCACCCAGATATAAATCGTGGGTGTACCTTAATATACACAAACAAAATGACAGACAGGTACAATGTAAATGTAAGCAGATACACAATCATTTAAAACACAATAAGTATCATAAACCACATGCCTACAGCTTAGGTCTTAGAGCTTGGTTTACTCGAGGATGTATAAAGAGTATGACCCATCCAAAGGTGGTAGAAGCCAAAGGTCTGCATGATATACCCTTTGTGAAGCCGTTAAAGTCCCCTTGCCCCAGTACTTGTCGACTGGGGAGATTTCCCTGTTTTTTGCTAGTTGTATTTTGGGATGTTGGCTTCCTAAAAATGTGAGAGAGCCCTCTTTGTTTGTTATTTCCAGTTTTAAAGATAAAGTTGCATGCTTATGCTTCGAATTATCCTAAATTTTTCAAAAACCTCAATAAATGATTTGGGCTTTAACCTGTCACCAGCTTATAACAGAGAACAATTTACTTTAAAGCTCACCAGAACTTTCCCTTCCATAAACAGTTTTGTACGTGCCTTTGATCTTGCACTGGTGTTACAAACGTAGTCTAACTGTGCTTGTAAAACCAGCTTTTCTTTCTTAAACAAACAAATTATATAATTAGTCAACTTAACAAGGGTGTTTTCATTAAGACTTAATGGTGCATCAAAGTGTATATAAATATGTGTGAGATCAGGCCTCGGGCACATCACAGAGAAGTCTCTACTGCTGTGCTAGCAGCAGTATGAAAGCTGATAATAGCTATTAAACACTTTATGTTTATAAGATGTCTTCAAAGATGTCAGAGATGTTTTTATGTACAGTAAATAGATCATCTACATGTAAATAGTTTGTGAATGTATGCTAATGTTTTATGTTTATGTGCCTATTATGGAATTTATAATGGAAGGTGTGTAGTAATGAATATACATGGGGCAGTCACATTTGCTTATTGCTTACTTCTCTACTATGTTCTCCTTGCTCTTGTCTTCTCTGTTCTGCTGGTTGTGTTTTGCTTTGGAGCCACTACCGCCAGAAGAATCTGACAAAAGCTCTAATTCTTTAGGCTGGCGTTTAGATTTGTGGCTGAATGTGCTGCCCCTGATTGAGTGCGCTCATGGGGGTTGATCTAATACAAATCTAATACAAAAATTATCCAGGAAACCTATCTTAGAAATTACGGACATGTCGACCATTTTTTAAGGTAGCCATAGACACCTTGATTTGTCATCGATCGATTCCGGATTGAGGAATTGGCATTCGACCATTTGCAATGGATGGCACACAACCTTGTGAATCCGATTTGGGGTCGATTTTGACAGGAGCCGATTGCCAAAAAGGCAGATTTCTCCAAATCCATTGATCAAAAAGGCTGCTGCATAGGGAGCTATGGATCAATCGCACAGGAAGTTTTCTCCACCAACATACATTGATTGACAAAAAATCTATTTCGCTTGGCCAATTGTTCAGGGTGGGCAGCACTCGATTGTTTACCGATCGATCTCTGTGAACATGCGCGGACCAGCTTCTCCATCCAAAGTAATGGCTGGCATGCAAAGGGTGCCCGGACGATTCTCTGCACCTCCAGCTGTGCGCGATGATTTCATCACGCACAGTCGACCTGCAACAGAATCGTAAACTAAAGTCTATGGCCAACTTTACTTATATATTAAATTAAGACAATTAAATTATTTAGTTGCTTGTTTTGCTTAAGAGGTGACCCATCCTTCTCTCCCTCAATGACTCCTACTCTCCTAGACCGGCTGCCAACTTCTAGCTCAGAAAGTCTCTTCCAGGTCTATGAGGGCTGGTCTAGGAATGGTAATTAGAAATAGTTACATTCTTAATTATTTTATATTAATATAAAAATGTTAATTTAAATTTAGACTTAATTGAAGCAAAAACTACATGTGCTAGAACAATACTAATTGTTTGTAATGTTCCCACAACCCTTTCCTACATCTCCAGCAATTTTAGTGATGATGCAAGATTCAAGGGCTAAACAATTAACTCCCAAAATTTCACTGAATGGCTTTACACTGCAGAGGGAGTATAGGTAGCCAGATACGGCTCGATATTTCTGATCGATTGACCACAAAAAGTTATCAAAATTGAACATAAAATCGATCAAGCAGTGATCGGCCATGTTGATAAATTTCAGTAGAACGTACAAGTATCTGAGAGGTTTTCTAGGTATTTCCATTGATTTGTATCCGATGTTACTATGGAGACGGATGTAAGTAAAGGAATTGTTTGCTTTTGAATTGATCACACAATCGATCTTGTTAGGCTGTAAAGCAGGGAACAGACGGCTCGATATTTGAGCCGTCTGATGTTCCCTGCAGCAGTGTGATGACGTCATGACGCTACTGTCAGATATCGGCGGAGTTGGGGAGACAGCTCTGTTCTCTTACCAGCTCAGCCAATGCTTTGCATGGAGACCCACGGTTTCCATGCAAAGCAATGGACATCGGCTGTGATTAACCGTCATGTCCGATATGGCTGTTTTCAAGCGGGATTGAAAACAGAGATGGCCGCATATTATATGGGCCAGATAGATGGCCGTGAGCATGCACAGCGCTTGAAGCAGCCATCGATCTTGCCCGTATCTATACGTCTGTACCCTGCTTTAGACTGAATGATTTTAAATCGCACATGATTATCAAACCCAAGATTGGTAAACTTTCCAACTTTGTGTGTCTATAGTGTCTCCGTAGGCTTTATGAACTGTGTTATACTCTGTGGTTACTTTTTTGCTAGACTTGCAGTGTTGCCATTTGAAATGAGGTCACCTATCTGCACACAAGATATAAGTGGCTTTAGATTTTTGCTGATCTGCATTATAAATGAAATGGATAAAGAAAGTTTTTTTTTTTTTTAATCATATACAAAACATGAAAAAAAGAAATTACCTTGTTTTTCGTCAAGTGTTGGTAGAGGTGCTGGGGTTCTTAAAGGCATTGTCCTACTGTATACAGAATTTACAGCAGAGTTCCCATTAAATAGCATAATTAATACTTAACCCTTACTTTCTACTTTGTGATCTTACTCTACCCTTGCTTTCTACTTTGTTGTAGAGCTAATGTTTCCTAATATCTTTTTAGTATCCTGAACATCTAGGGCTGTCAGTCTATTGGTGAACCACCTCCCATTCCTCTGGCTGTGCATTGTTCTTTTCTTCAGAAGTTGTAAAATCAGTTCAGAAAAGCATAGTAGTGCACATTTAATGTGATTTCCTTATCACATTCATTCATGTGGCACATTCATTCATGTGGCCTCCTGTCATACAGGCTCCAAGGTGATATTCGGCCAGCTCTGTACACCAACTCTTTAAATTCTTCTACTTCCTATACACATTTCATTATGAAATGACTGCTGAGCCATGTGACTATGGGAGGTGTTCATTGAACAATCAACTTCATGAAACAAGGGCTTTGTTTTTTCTTGGGTGAGTTGTCTTGTAGTGATGAGCAGCATAGGCAATATGCGTATTTGCAAAATATTGTGAATTTTTTCACCTTAAAATTAGCAATTAAAAAATTTGTAAATTCTCCAGTCATATATCAATACTTTAGTCTTGACTGGTAATCTTTTGATGGTCAAATAAAAAAATAACAGCAGAAAAGGTTGAGCAAACGCAGAACTACAGAATGAATAAACTGGAGCATGGAAATCCTTGCTCATCCACGAAAAGCAAAGGTTCAGCAGACCGGATAAGATTACCACAATATTTTGACCCCAGGGGTGATTGTATGAGGTGACCCCCAGGGGTGATTGTATCACTATGTGTGTACTTGTTGGTGAACCGGGAATAAAAGCATTGTGGAAATCTTATCCGGTGTGCAGAACTTTTGCCTTTTTGTGGATGTACATGGAGTGAGCCTGGAAGACCCGCTTTGGCAGTTCACGCACCTGGAGTCCACCAGCATTACAGTTTAACCAGAATTGGAGAGGGAGTCTGTGTGGGAGCAGCTGTAGGCATGGTGAGTGCGGGTCTCACCTCATCTCACATGTTTATCGAAATCCTTGCACTGAAAATCCTCAGGTACAACATTCTCTCAAGAAAGAACAATAGTGATCTCACTCAATATTTTATAGGAATAACAGGTACAGTTCCTTTAATTTGAAACTGCCGGTGTCAGGTAAACTTTCAGTTGTCTTATAATTACCCATGTAAATATACTACAATTGGTCCTGAAATTATATTTTATAACTTTACAATGGGGTTATTGCAAAGGGGTTAATGACTATAGCTTAGAAACAACTTAAAACATATTTATACATGACAGGTATACAGTCACATTTTTCCCTGTTTAACATTTAAATGCACTGCAAGTAAAGAAAAAAATGTCTCATGATATCAGCCGCAAAATAATAAATAACTTTCAACAGTGACATCATGGGAATTAGGTAAGTGGCCGAAGACCATTAGACAGGAAGTAGATCTAGCTGGAACTCAACAAGTAATTAAAGGTAGACATTCAGGCAGTACATTGCCTTAAGGGGGTAGGAAAGACCAGATGGGTAATGAAATGTCCTGGAGTTTCCAAGCTGGTGGTATGCAGCTCCGCAAGTGGAGTGTAAAAGATACATATAAACAGGGACACTACCTAGTGGAATGAGCACATTAAATATTCTTATCAAGGTGTCACCTCAGCCCACAATATTTTTGACACATTACAGATATAATACACCTCTCTAAATTTCTCTACCCTTTTTTCAAGTCTATAAACAGGGGTGCACATAAGTGGTCCGCTAGTACACAAATGGCGTCAAAACCTGGTGATGTGGACCAATATTGTTTTTACTGATCGCATGTGTGAGAAGCCTATGTGACAACAAATGCTCCCTAGCGACACTCTGGCTGAAGCAACTCCACTGTAACATGTATACACTACTTTAAAAATTTAATTTTTAAAATACCAAAGCTATTTCAGTTTTATTGTTAAATGTATACAATTTAGGTCACTTGGATAACCACAGGGAAACATCAATATAACTGAAAGGTTGCAGTTAGGGGTGTCAAATTGGGAATGTAAATTACAAAAAAAAGATTGGACTTTTAAGGTTGTCGGAGATCTGGGGATTGAAAAAAGGAGTAGACATATGTAAGGCCATGTGTCCACTGCTGTTTCCCTGCGCTGGGCAAAAAAAGATGCACGCCAGAATATTTGACGAAAGATTTCCTGCAACTTGCAGGCAGTTTGCCCATGGCTTAGGGCCATATTAATTTAGCATGCCAAAGATGCAGAGAAACTACGCCCGAACACAGCATCAGGCGCTTCTTTTTCACGTCTTGGAAACATGCCAGCTGTTGACCTGTTGATGGAGACACCTAAGCAGAGGCTTAATCAAGAACAAGGAGGTGACGTCCATCTGCAACAGAATCTACCATGCAGAAAGCTACCACACAGAGGACAGTGAGGGAGACAGTGAGGAAGACCACATACATATGGGGTGAGTACCAAACACCATCTCCTGGTACTCATCTGAGTAGCTCACTAAAAAAGTTATGTGTATTCCTGTCTAGAACCCTTTACAGTGTAAAGGCAAAGTGTAGGTGAAGTTATCTCACATGTTTTTCTGGAAAATGGCAGGTAAGAATTGTTTTTTACATATTGAACCATTATATTATTATTAAGCAGACCAATACTAAAAAACATACAGTGAGGGAAAGTATTTGACCCCCTGCTGATTTTATAAATTTGCCCCCTAACAAAGAAACAACCTGACTAAAATTGTTATGTGGGGTTCATTGTAGCTGGAAGAGACAGACTAAGAACAAAAAACCCTTGCAAGCGCAGTGCACAAAAGTCAGAGATTGATGTTAATTTCAACAAGGTAAATAAGTATTTGATCCCCTATCAACCAGCAAGATTTCAGTCTTTTAAGCTGTAAAGGCCCCCATACACGGGTCGGATTCCGACCGGATTCCGGCGCGATCGATTCCGGGCGCGTGCACGCGAATCGATCGTGCCGGAATCGTGTGCAGCCCACCTTGTCCGATCGATCGCATCCGATTGATCGGGGGCTCAGAATCGGATCCGACAGAGAACCAACATGTTGGTCTTTTTGATCCGATTCTGCACAGATCAGGGGGAGTTGCCATTTGTGAGGTGGACAATCGGACACGGAATCGTCCCGGAATCCGTTGGACAAGGTGGTATGCTGCGATCGGATTCTCTTAATTGGCCGATCGATCACACCTCCGATTCCCGGCAGAATCGTCGGAATCGATCGGATGGGTGATCGAGCGGCCATGGAATCCGACTGTGTATGGCTGGCTTTAGTCAGCTGAGATTAAGAGAAACCTCTGTAAGGGACAAGAGTGCTATCATTCCTTTATTGTTAAACTACCTGTATAAAAGTCACCTGTCCACAGAACTAGCTACCATGGCAAAAAGCTGTCCAAGGATGTCAGGGTTGTTGATGGCGACACATCCTCTGGGGACACTCGGGGTCCTTCAGGCGCCTCTCCTGCTCCTTCCATGCTGGAGCCGCAGGACGGGGGTTTGCGCGTGGAAAGGACGGGTATGGGGCGCCTTGGCATGGGCACAGATCGGGCATGCCCGCACATAGGAGGAACAGTCCCTACCTAGTTCTGGCCACCAGAAATGGCGCTGTAGGAGGTCCAGAGTCCTCTTCACCCCGAAATGTCCGGCTAAGCAGCTGTCATGGCAGAACCCGAGAACCCGCTGACGGGCGAGTTCTGGGACATCTCCTCCAGAGTAAACCGTCCCGTTCCCTCAAGCCTAGGGATGATGGCAACGAGGTGGTCCCCGGAACTCTTAGACTGTCCAGCAGCTCAGGGCCGACGAGGAGGAAATGCTTCTCCGGAAGGATGGGTACGGGTTCGGAGATGGCAGGAGTACCTGGGTGCATGCGGGAGAGGGCGTCGGCCTTTGCGTTCTTGCTGCCAGGGGTTTATGTGAGGTGGAAATCAAACCTGGTGAAGAACAACGCCCACCGAGCCTGACGAGGGTTCAGACGTTTTGCCTGGCGGAGGTACTGCAAATTCTTGTGGTCCGTAAAAATGAGGACCTGGTGTTGAGCCCCCTCGAGGAGGTACCTCCATTCCTCCAAGGCGGCCTTCATCGCAAGGAGCTCCCGATGCCCGACACTGTAGTTGCACTCAGCTGGAGTTAGTTTTCGGGAGAAGAAGCAAACCGGGTGCAGCAGGTTCTTCTCACCAAACCGTTGCGACAAGACGGCTCCTAAAGCGGACTCCGAGGCGTCTACCTCAAGCACTTATGGCAATGACGGGTCCGGGTGCTTGAGGATGGGAGCCGAGGTGAAACTGTCCTTCAAAAAGTCAAAAGCGGCCTGTGCGGGGGGAGTCCAGGAGAAACGACATTTGGTGCTAGTGAGTTTGGAGAGTGGCAGAACGATCCGGGAGAAGCCCTTGATAAATCTGCGGTAAAAGTTTGCGAACCCCAAAAACCATTGGACGGCACTTCGGTCGGAGGGAACTGGCCATTCAGAAATGGCGGAGACCTTCTGGGGATCCATCGTGATTCCTGCAGTTGAAATGCAGAGGAACTGAATCTGGTCTGCTCGAACTTGCATTTCTCAGCCTTTGGCGTACAGAGAGTTAACGCAAAGGTTCCAACTACTTTTCAACGTCTGTGACCCGATGTTGTTCGAGGGATCCGGAAAAAAGAGGATTCATCGAGGAAACAATGACGAAGCGGTCTAGAAATCCCGGAAATGTCCTTATGAAAACGCTTGAACAGTGCCGGGGGCGTTGCTACCCCCCCCCAATACTAACAAAAAAAATACAACCGTAAATTAAACCCCCCCCCCCTTACCCCCAACTACCCCTCCCTAACCACAAACCCGACCTAATATCCTCCCAAGCACACCCCGGCCCCCGGCGCCCCATCCCCCCCCTATTCCCACCCCCCAACCCCCCCACGCCACCTGGGACCCCCCCCCCTACTTCCCACGAGCCGCTCATCGCCCCATTGGAGCGCCTTACGCGTCCCATTACCTCCCATTTACCCCCCCCCCCCAGAGCAACCCCACGTCACCCCACCCGCCCTCTTACATGACGATTACCCCCCTCGACGCCGCGCCCCCCCCAAAATACGCACCACCCCAGCGCGGACCTCTAACGCACCCCCCATGTTCCCCCTCCACCCCCCGCCCCGCCCTCCTCCTTTCCCCCACCACCCCCAACCCCCTCGAACCCATTAAGCACTCGCCCCCGCCCATCGTCGCTGGCCTGCTAAGTATGGCCGTCTTCCTCCCGCTTCCTCTTCTCCCCCCCCCGCTCGAGCCCGCAGCATTACGAGATCTTCTAAATTCCCATTTCGTTCTAAAAGCGTTTCCGTCTCCCGTCCCGGACACGCACAGGTTGTATGCTCCCCTCAGATCCAGCTAGAAAAAGAATCGTGCAGACGTTGGAGTCGTTGCGTGAATCAGGCTATTAGGGGTCGGGTACCTGTTCTTCACCGTTAATTGGGAGCTTGAGCTGTGGGCGAGTAAATACTATGTATGGGCCTCAAAGATCTGTCCTTAGTTTTTGCACGAAAGAACATACACCCGCATCCTGCGGTGAGGTAGACTAGTGAGGTAGAAGGGCGGATTGAACCTCTTTTTTCAAGGAGGGTGTATCGATGTAGTCCTTGAGGGCCAAGGATTCCAGGTTCCGCCAGTGGGTAACACCATGGCTTGTAGGGGATTTTTGACTCCCTGGAGCAGTGTCAAGTCGGACAGTCATAGCGGGCGAATGCGGGGGCAACCGATTCAGCTCCAACGTTTTGACTGAACACGTCCAGGTACTCGTGGTTACTGAGATGGGGGACGAGAAGAACGATCGACTACGTGTCATCGTCCGAGATGGCAAGGTACTGGGGCTCCCGAAAACCGTGCAGAACTGCTGGCAGCGATTTTCAGAAGAGAAAACGACAGTACCGAAGGAAAACCACCGTTCCAATGGAAGGGGTTGTGGCGTACCAACCAACCATGGTAAAGCCTAGGACACAGGAACAAATGGGTGGTGTTGAGATCCGGATGAGAGACACCTGATGCATGTTCTCTGTATGTCTCCTGAATGTGGCTGCGTGACCTGTGGTAAATAGGTGGGAAGGTGGCTTTAATAGCTGGGTCTCCCAAGACAGCGGGACCGGGAACGGAATTCAGGGAACACGTCAGCCAGTGCGGAAGGGGGTGTAAGGACAGTCCTTAATGAGAGGAGTGGTATGGTTCGAGGGAGCGTTCGCAGAACTGTGTGCATCCATATGAAGCAGTCCACAGGCTCCGGAGGTCCACAATAGTCGTGGACCGTGTCAACGCTTCCCTTGGCGGCCCGTGTAAGGAGAGAGGGAGGACAAAGGTGTGCAGCGGAACTCAGGGGACGCTGATGGGGTCTGTGACGTCTAGGAGGACTGCTCTTACCCGAGGGGCGGACAGGGCAGGTACGGATCAACATGCCCTAGCGGCGACCACAGTAGAGGACAGAGGTTTGGAGCCAAACCCGCCTCTCCCTCTCTTCCGGTGGTACAATGAAGGTCTTGTGTGCCCACTATCTGCATGGGGTTCGGGGGAGCCAGAGTCTCAGGGAAGGGGGAAGGCCGAGGCGTGATGGCAAAAACCCAGATGGTAGAGGAAGACGATGGAGGACCAAAAGGCCGTGGAGCGTAGATGACCCTTTCTTACCCCTGGTCACCAGCCCGTTTTCGGCTCTTGCGTTCCTTGAGACGCCCGGTCGATATCAAAATATGCGAGATCAATGAGTTGTTGAAGGGTTCATGGGGGAGGAACGCCGACTCTGGGCTAGACTCATCCTTTATGGCGTCTGAGAGAGACCCACCCGGAACTGGCTACGGAGGGAGGGAGGAATCGTGTCCAGCAGTCCGAGCTCAGAAGCAAACACGATGGAAAATCGGCGAACGTAGTCCTCTACAGGGCGACCGAGTACTGTTGCTCAAAACTGCGGATAGCGGCATCGCGTGTCTCGGCCCTTCGGGGGATGCATTGTAGACCTGGGCGAAAGGTTTCGCGAAGAGGCCCTCGACAGTGTCTCAGAGCGGGTACCTGCTGTTGTTTTGCCAACTGAAGGCCCAGCGTTGGTGGTTCGCCCCCTGGAGGAGGGACGATTCACACAGTGGGCACCAATCTTGATGGCGTTCATCGTGGAATGTACGCGGGAGGAGGTGAGAAAATTGGAGTAGACAGGCGCTTGTCGGAACGGGTATCGAAATTCCGACCGGCTCCCCCCGAGAAACGTCTGGTTGGGGTAGGGGGAGTCTCGGCTCAGGGCGGGGAGTGGTCGGTATCGCCCAGCAAAGTTGCGGGATACTCGTTGACTGGGCCACTCTTTATTAGCTCTTGAAACAGATATGGTGAGGAAGGAAACCGCCCCCCCAAGTCCCGCGTGCTCCAGGCATGGAAAGGAGCAGGAGAGGCGTCCTGAAGGACCCCGAGTGTCCCCAGAGGAGTGCGCCATGTAACAGCCGATTCACGGGACGTCCCACATCCTTCTATCCCCCTTCCGCGCTCCGAGTGCCGCTTGTTGTCGTCTCACTCATGTGGTACAAGGAGGGGGGGGACTAACGACTGGATGGGGCCGGGTCCACACAAGGCGGGGATGGCCCTAGTGATCACTGACAGTAATACACTGGACTTCGATGTATTACACCATGCTGTCCTATGTAACCTGGCACAATCTGCAACGCCATCCTTGTGGTTGCAGTAGTGCTCATTCTACCCTGATACAGTGAATTATTGAAATATTCATTTAACTGATTTTGAGTTATTCACAAAAGCACCTGAACATGTTATATTAATATTCGAGGATGGTCTACCACACCCCTGTCATGCAACATAATTTTGTAGGCCTACAATGTAAAAAAAATTTTTTTTCCATTAAAGTCAATGGGTGTGCTTTTGGTACAGTAAATCTGTACCTCAGCAGTCCCGCTAGGCAGGTAAATTGAGACAGTGAAGGAAATCATACTGGCAGAAGGTTGAGAGTGGTGTGAGACAGTGGTTGATGACTTAACTATTAGGTGTTGACCATAAATCATTCTAGTCTCAAATTTTTGGTTGCGATAGTATGGGCACTTTGAGAATTCGTCGAAGATCTCGAATTATGATGCTATATCTTTGTAATCTCAACATAATTCAAGAATTTCTGGGTAATAGTACCATGCATTGCGTTTTACAAATATGCGCATGTAACAAGTTGTTGATTTTTTCACAATTAATTTAATTAGATTAATAGTTTAATCTTTAGTTTGAGTGTCGTCTCATGTTGGTGATCTTAACATTGCAGCTGCTATTTCTCATATGTCTGCTGCTAGATGTCGCTCGCTGTGGACAACAACAACATTTGCTGGTTCACAGTAATGCATTGATATTCATGTTAGTCACTATCAGTGATTAAATTATTTTGAAATTGGGCGAATTTACAAATTTGTTATGATATATTCGTAGTGAAAAGTTTGTGAATACGAAATTCTTTCCTATGCTGCCTCATCACTACTTAATTTAGGGTGTTGCCTCTCCAGATGTGGTGCTGTATTGATACAACAGAGAACATTGTAATTTTTTGGTTTATTCCTTCAGGACATCTAGAATTATCTTAAAGTTGAGTGAACCTTTATAACTACTCAGACTGAAAGCTCATGCTATAGTTTTCTTGCAGAATCTCAATATCATTATATAGTTTACAGCAGAGGGGTTATTCATTCCATATTAAGCCACTGCTGCGTGACGCATCTGTCGAATTTCTTTACAGTAAATCATAATGTGAATAAACAGCACATTCTGACATCATAGGCTAAATACTATCCATGTTACATTCTCTTACTTAACTGTCAAATATAAGTACATCTGTCAGGCCTCCAACCTGATAACATAATAAAATGCAGACAAGTTACATCTCCCATCCTCCTATGCACACCAGGAGCCTTGACATTAGTGCTGTAGAGTGTCTATATGACTTCAGGGCTCCTGTGGTGTAGATGAAAAGTTAACCTATGGTGTCTTCACTTCACAAGATTTAAGAAGAGCTGACAGGTGTTCTTTAAAGAGACCCTTTTCATAGACCATACATTTAAAAAAAAATATTCCCATAAGATTATATAAACATAAAACATTTTAGGCATGGCATTAATTGTAAAAAAAACTTACTGTTATAGGACCTCTAAGTTTCCTCAGACTGCAGCAAATGCTATCATTTTACTCCTGTCATCTCACCAGCCCCTGCAGATCACAGCTATCAACTAAAAAGCACTTTTTTAAGGGGGGGGGGTGGATGGAGGATAGGGGGCCTGAAAAATTTCCTAGTATGATGCCCTTAAATTATCTATAAGCGACCGTGTAAGCAAAAAGTCAGTACCCAGGAGGGAGGTCTTCCAGCAGAGTGAGCAGGGTGAAACTTTACCATGTGTATACACTAGCAACACAACCCATTCTCTGACCAACTAGAGACAAAGAGACCATTTTACAATCTTACACTAACAACTTACCCGAGCACGCTATTTACACATGGGAGAAGAGACGAGTCTGTGTCGCATGCTGTTTTTTGTTGCAATGCAGAGTGTTATGTAAATACGCAGCTTATGCCATTTTAATGGCCTCATTTGACCCAGCTGATTGGTCAGTGGTCAGAGAATGGGTACTGCTAGTGCTATACTACCTCTTGCAGTGGGCTTTTGGCTTTGGATGGGAATTTTAAATATTTGCAAACAAACAGACACACGATTCAGAACATTGTGGAAAAGCCAAGAGAAAATATTTGCAGGTTGGGAGTAGGTGTTCTAGGGAAATGAAGAAAATCATAAGTAAGGAAATGCTGCTGTTATATCTAGAGTTATTAACTGTTTGCCCATGCCCTGTCCCCTCTTGTGTTACTGTATTACAAATAATTTCATGTTTTCCCCTATTACAGTATAGGTAATATCACCAAATCTGGGGTGAACAGCTAATGCCTAAAACCCCCCCCACCCCCCCCCCCCCCCCCCCCCCCCCCCTAGGTTAAAATAGAGATGAGGAAAAATGGGACACGGACTACCACTTTTTAACATAAATATCTTTTAAGAACAGTCTGGGGAAAGAAATTATGTAATATATTGGATTTTTCGCACTAGAGACACGCACCCCCCCCCCCCACCCCTGCATTTTCCAGGGTTATGTTAGGGGTACAAAGGCGAAAACCAGCTTAGCCAGGGAGATAGAGGAGTTGTCAGATGGAAGATACACCCATAGGCAGATCTCCCATCTGTAGTTCAATGTTTAGTCAGCTGAGGCCCCTCTGACATAAACAATGAAAATGGCAGAGGAAAAATGAAAGAGCTGCCAGCTCTTAGTATAGGAAGCAGCTGCCAGTGTGTTTCTACACACAACAGAGCTCTTATGGTCTCCAGAACAACACTTAAGATTTTTATAGGTCTTTGCGTCCTCCTCTACAGGGTTGGCCTGCTGCTAAGGACGTTGCAGAGTTGTGACCAATAAATATTGAGGCCCATTTTACCACTATGTTTTCAGGCCGGTAACGGTAATGCGCTAGTGGATGATATTATTTGTAATTGATGCATAGACATATGCAAAAAATCTATGTTTTTGGTGCCCTAAAAAGTTTTATCTCATCTATCAAGTTTTATCTAATGAATGGGGGGGGGGGGGGGGCACGCTAAGGTGGACAATGCTGAAGAAGACAAGCTTAGAAAGTTTATGGGTAAATCAGGTGCGCCCACCTGTCAGATTCAAACCAGGATCCTCCTGCATGTCCGATCGAATGAAGATCCAACATGTTCGGTAAATTTCAAAGCCAATCTTATTACTTTGGATGGGGACAGGCTTCCCCATCAAAGTAATGTTCAGCACACAAAGGGTGTGGAAATGTATTGTCTAACTGTCTCCATAAAGACAGTAGATGTCCAGCCACAATTTTCACTCGCATAGGAATCCTTCTGTAATTGAAATCTCAGAGAGTGGGAGAAGCAATGTATTACACACCATATCAAATGCAGCTGTTTTTCTAGACAGACTTGAATAGTAATGGTAATTGGAAAACGTGATTTTCCATAAACATTAAGCACAACAGGAGAACATGTCGATTCACACTTTGAACTAACTGGCTCCCATTAAACTTTAACCTCCTGGCGTTTCACCGAGGTCCAGATTTCTGTACCAAAAGCGTTACGCTGTTTATCATTGAAAAAAAAATGTGTAGGCCTGTAACTGACCAAAAAACACGGGTCTAGTAGACATCCTGAATATATAAAGTTTTAAACGCTTAAATATTTTTTAAAAAATCACATTTAATGATCAAATAAGTATAAAACACAAAAATCTGCTCAAACTAGAATTCATTTTTAAATCAACCAAGACTGACAGGCGGTCTGATACACCCGCGCAGGGGAACAAAGTCGCACGCTGGCACATTGCTGGCCCGTGCTTAGGGCTCGCTCCTGCCGCATTGGGGAGTGCTCCCTATTGATTTAGCTCAGCCAAAATGCAGAAAAAACTGCGTCCATACTGCATTCATGCATGCAGTATGGGCGCTGTTTTTTCACGCTGTGGGACACCCTCCATGATCTCCGGTGAATTGAGGTGTCTCTGGCGGCAATGTGCGGTTGCTGCAATGAAGACGCAGCATCCCGCAGCTTCTATTATCACCGCGGGGATGCACCACTCAAATAGTGCAGAGTGGACACTGTGCCATTCATTTGAATGGGAAGTGTCCTCTCTGCATCTTTTTCCCTGCTGCGGACTTACGTTCGCACCGCGGGAAAAAGACGCAGTGGGTGCAAAAACCCTTACAAAGTATTTACTTCTATGGTTTTCCTGTATTTTGAACTTGATTGCATACAGAAAAATCAATCCAATCAAATCCAACATGAAAGAAAACTCATCATAAGCAAAATATATGTTTGTGTTTTTTTTTTTAAAATTTTTCATTTACATTGAATTGGAGCAAAAAAAAATCGCTGGAGCGAAAAAAATGTCTTGAAAAAGATTGGATAACATTTTTCATCCAATCCAAAAGAAAAGGAAAGAAATTCTAAGAAATTCTAAGAAAAAAGTAAGACTGCGTCTACACTACAGAAAACTGTGCGGTTTTCCCATGCGTAGACCGCGGGGAAAACCGCGCAGGCAGCGGGAGGGGATTGGGGATCCGTGGGCGTCCCGCAGCTGCACTGATGTGTGCCACGCCTATTGGTAAACAATATGTGTGACAAGCAAAACCGTGCTCGATGTGTTTTCGGACGTGGTTTGCCAATAGTAATGTATAGGATGTGGTATTGCCTGCATGGCAATACCACACCCTAAACAGCTTCCAAACAGCGATTGGGCACTATGCGCACACACATGCCAATGTGCCTATAACGCTCCCCACGGTTGCTGGGGTAGTACAGTGTAGACCCAGCCTTACAGATTTCAAATGTAACAGTTTTTTTCTGAGTTGCCATTGTACTTATTGCCTTTGCTAATTGTGCTTATATCCTGACCTCTGCCTAAATTACGATTGTGATTACACCTGCCCTGACATCTGCCTGAATAACGACTAAGGTTACGTCTACCCTGACATTTGCCTGAATAACGACTACGAGTACGACAACTCTGCTGCTGCCATGGCTTCAAGCTCTGCAAGACGTCTACGCTCCCAAGATGTGCTGAAACACTTGTCGCACACCAAGAGCGATATGAAGTCACTTTTGGAGGCAACTGATAGTGACGTGGATCCTGACTTCTCATCAGATTCTGAGTCCACAAGTGAGAGCGACAATGAGTCTACAGCATAAAAAAATATTCCATGCAAACAATGTATCACTTTTGGTAGAGAAATCTGGACCTCAGTGAACCACCAGGGAGGTTAAAGGCCCCCATACACCTTACAATCTTTCCATACAATTTCTGTACAACTTTTGTTCTACCAAAACCATGTAATATGAGGAGCTTTCTAAACCTTACCAATCACTAGGTATTCTATTCTATGAGGCCTAATGGAAATTGCATGTAATGATCTAAAGGTGTATTGGGGGCTTAAGACTTGGAGTAATGAGATTGACGTAGGTCCTGGTAGAATTTTTAGAAGAGTAACCATGAACAATGGCAAAACTCTTGGAGTATTGTAGCATCAGAGGAATATGTAAGTACATCTAAGGCAGATTATTTTCATATCAGCGATCATTGCAGTATCCACCCTGATTTACAGAAGCGAGCTCTAAATAAATGTTCTTTACCAACTTCCTTTTGTTTATTTCGCAAGCACAAAGGAGGATGAGGATAAAAGATTACTTGCCGTTGCCATTCATGAAGGTGTGCCATCTGCTTCACTGCTTATGAAATGAGTGTACATGGGCAGGGCTACATCACTCCTGCTCAAGTGTGGCTCTAGATAATGAAAAGTGTGAGACTATAAGAGTGACTAATGCACATTCTTTCATTGATGTTATAGGAATGTATAGCAAAGGTTAAGAAATTTCACAGATAGAAAAAATATGTTCAAAAGAAGGTCAGGCCATCAAAAAATAAGAACACATTGTAACACATCCACGTTGCTCCGATTTCCCACTATTCAGAAATGACACAAAGACTTTTTCATCCAATCGATGGGATTTTGTTTTTCATTTCATTTTAAATGTGAAACACTTATAAGTGTGTTCTGTACTCCTTATTTTGTGTCTCCCTCCTCCCTAACTTGTTACGAGTGTATTTTCCTCTTCCTTAACACCTTTGAGTATGTTTCCCTCCTCCTTAACTACATATAAGTGTGTTTCCCTCCTCCTTAACTTCTTTAAGCATGTTTCCCTACTCCTTAACTCCTTTGAGTGTGTTTCCCTCCTCCTTAACTTTTTTTTTTTATTTTCTTTATTGAGTTTTGAAATTTTTTCCAAAATAAAACATCCATAACAATAACAGTAGTCAAACGTGTAAAAAAATACAGTCTGTATCATGTGCTTATCATACATATTCTTACACGGTAATAGTAAAATAAACATTCTTAATGCCAACGAACATGAAGAACCATTGAACATTAATAACAGGCAGGTGGTTTCGAAATAAACTATCATAAAGGAAAAAAATGAAATGTGGAAATCCTCTGAGCATTTACTAGTACACCAGGTTTGCCCCTGGGACACAAACACTCTCAGTCGTTCCGTGGTCGGCCTCCCGTCCCTCGCTCTGATGCCCCCACTTTGTATTCTGTACCAGGACAATTCAAATTTCGACCTCCAGTATTTAAAATATTCATGGTCGTTCCCCCTGAGGCACCTCTGTGGGGATATACGGTTTCCATTGTTTATATAAGCGCCGAGGGAGGTTTGCATGTCCCTGGCCTATTTCTCTAAGCTCCTTGTAGAAAAGGGCCTTGAGTTGAGTAGTCACCTGAAGAATATTTGGTGGAGCTGCTTGTATCCACTCGTGCATAATGGCTCTGCGAGCCGTCAATAGTGCAACATGCAACCAAGCATGATGGGTTGGTGCTAGAAGTCGTGTCTCAGGCAAAATATAGCTAAACAGCATTAACATTGGATCCATGGTAATACGTGCGGCTAAGACGAGGGATGGTTTGGGGGTATGACACTTAGGACAAGTTGGTCTGGGTTTAGTCCCCTTAGGGATACTTTATTGATATCTTCCATACACAGTTTATATGCCCTGTGAGCCAACCTAAACTGAGTCTCCCTCCAGGTTTCTGACACCATGTGTTTCCTAACGGATTGGTAACCCACATTGATCTTCTCAGCTATATCATCCTGGGGGAAGTCCTTTGTCCAGTTGGAAATGCTGGAGGCGTCCACTGTCAACAATGCCGTTTCCGAGTCAGGATGAGCTTTTGCGTATTCCAACGCCAGCAGTGTTTTTCTTATGTTGGACTTAGCATTTCTGCCCTGAAGAAAGCCTGACTGTGCTGGGTGTATCAGGTCTGGCAGTATTGCCGCTATTCTACTTGCTAAGATTTTTGAGAGAATTTTGGCATCAAGATTTATAAGTGAAATAGGTCTGTAGGATCCTGGGGATGTGACATCTTTGCCCGGCTTGGGGAGGAGCCTAACATACGCCTCATTGGCGGTTGGAAAGTATCGCCCTTCTTTCCATAGGTGCTGGTAAAGGTTATATAGAGGATCTAACAGATCCTCCTTCAGAAGCTTATAGGGCTCTGAAGTGAACCCGTCCAGACCAGGGGCCTTATTATTGTGGAGCGAGGAGATCGTGGTGCCAATGTCCTCCACTGTTATGGGGGCATTAAGAGATTCCAGATGGAATTGTGTCAAGGAAGGGAGGTTCATGGCTTGCAGGAAAGAGTCCTGTGCTGCCGGGTCACTAGGGTCCAAGGCATAGAGCGATGTGTAATATTTGGCTAAGATAATTAATTAATTTCGGTGGGGTAGTGTCTGAAAGTATTAGATACATATATGTGTACCCTAGCCAGTATA
>CM070039.1:36909688-36924941 GCA_036250615.1 Ptychadena robeensis | reverse complement strand
CACCCTGCGCCTCGGTGCCCTGGCTGGGGTGTTCATGACCTGGGCAAGGATGACTGTGGATAGAGAAGTAAACACAGCAACCTACCTGCATCTCACAAGCTGCCCGTCCCATCCCCTTAAGGAAAACACGAACACGCATTAACCTTTGAATTGTGGATGTAACGGCCACAGCTTTATTAATAAATAACAAAATGCAAACGAAGAAAAAACTAGGTCTCCCAGGCAGTGTCCCCCCATGAGTACGGCAAGTCCAGCCCACCAGCCTTTCGATGATCCAACCCGATGGGTACTTGCCATACCAATTGACTCCTTCCAACTTTTTCCGGTCCCACATGGGTCATTGACCCCGGCAAGAGCTCAATTGTTTCAGTTCTGCAGCTGCCATAGACTAGCACGCCGCCCCCGGGAATGATGATTTCACGTCATAACTCCTGGACACTGCCTGAACCCGCCTGCTGCGACAAAGAAAGGCCACCAGCACAGACGATGAACCTGAAACTACAAAGAAAGAAAACAAAAAAGGGAGGGAGGGTGGGAGTCTCGATGTCCCCAGCGCGAAGAGGCTCCTCCTCTTCCGCCGCCGGGATTTGTACAGCACGGCTCCTCCTCCGTCGATGACGCGACTTCTGGTCCGGCGCCTGCATCACTTCCGGCGCGTTCTTCTTCCAGCATCCCGCCCCAGTCAGGCACCCTGCGCCTCGGTGCCCTGGCTGGGGTGTTCATGACATTGTGGTAAATAGTTTATAATATCTTTTCAAATTTAACAGACATGCTTCCCATTCATACCTTGTTACACTAATAAGACAAATGAAACTAAGGAGGTAAATTGGCTAACTGGACACAATGAAGATATTTTTTGTGTTCGAATATTATTGTTGTTCTTGCTGTGTGTTGAACTATTTTGAGTGGACAGCAAATTTACAGTGTGATATACTAACTACTTTACTGTATCAATCTGTCATATCTGTCTTCAGCAGTGTCCCATGAAAAATATTTTAAAGGATATATTATGATTCAAGGGGTCTTCTCACTTTTAACAGGTTTACAGAGAAATAAAAAATATGCATACTGTATGTATTGTGACAGACTGTTCGTCTGTCACGGTGCAAATGGACCCATCACGTGTATCCTGGAAGGAATCCAGGAATATGTTGGCCAACAACATTAGGTTGTTGTGCGGTTTTGTTTTGTTTTTATTTTGGGATTCTGTATTCTGGGATGGGGGGGGGGGGGGGGGGGGGGAGAGAGGAACTGTGTGGGCCTTCCCATCCTATCTAGGAACTACTCCTGATGGACAACAGGGAGGTGGCTGGGTGTGTCTCAAGAAAAGGAGATTGAAGCCACTCAGTCAGGGCTCCCAAGGAAGTGGGAGACAGTGCTGCTAGGTGCAGTGAATACAGGGCACACAAAGTGTGTGTGGCCCATGCTGATGGCTGCCAGGAGGCCGGCCATTAAGGTTTCCTAGAGAAAGCAAACATTGTTTGATCAGTGCCAAGCCAGGAGGCTTTGCATTTTTGAGTTATTTCGTTTGGATGTTAAACCCTGTGAGGGTGATTCTGTGTTGTGGACTGTTTGTGTGCAAATAAACACGGGCAGGAGCCCTAAAAGGAAAATAATTGTGTGTATATTCGTATTTACAGACGCTGTTTGAGCTTAACCCCCACAGTATATTAACCTCCCTAGCATTTTGACGAACCCAGTTCGTCCACTGATTGGGTTCATCCCAAAAGTTGGAGGATCGGGGAGAGGGTGAACCCCATATATCCCCTGGAAATTCCCTTTATCTTATATTTCCAGCCTGATGATGTCCCTATGACACCGAAGGGGCGTGGGGGCGGTGCGCCATAGACTCCATGTAAATAGAGGGGTTTTGGTCTCCCATCCCACAGAGTGGACAGAGGCGGGGGAGGGCAGGTATTTCAAGCACAGTACATTGTACATTGCAACACCCTAGGTAGATTAATACAGAAGCCAAACTAAACCACAGCCTTGTGATTTTTTTTTTTTAATGATTAGTTTGTTATACAAGCTTGGTCTTCCAAACTTATTTCTGCTTTTCATGATGTAGGGGTGAACTGAATATGTTATTTTTTATAATAAGATTTGCAGAAAAATATAGCATATCTAGATGACATTTTTGCAGCCATGTGACGCCTTACTGGAGAAACAAATGCGTTCATTTATAGTTCAAATCATTTATCAGTGTAGTCTGGTTCAAAAGCATATCAACCTGAAAGGCAGACTGAGGTATCAGCACATAGTGGTAAAGATCTTTCCAGCCATGAGTGGGTTGCAGGCAATCAAACCACAGAAGTTCTGTCTGAGTGGGTGTTGTGTGTGATAGGGGCTGTGCTTACATGAAATGTGGCTCAGAATCTATTTAAGAGTAACGGATGAGGATGATGACTTTCCACTGGACTGTGTGTGTAGGAGGAAGGTAAGTTTAATGTGGTGTTTCACTATACACATTAAGAATTATGGAAGGGCTCATCTTTGGGGTGACACCAGCATCCTAAAGCTGGCCATAGACGCTTAGATTCCCCTGAGATCAATTTGTTATACAATCGGGACATGTGATTGTTTAATTATAAGCCGTGCATCGATCGAAAAACAATCAGGCAGGGATCGGATCGTTTCTATCATATCGACCAATGCAGGCCTTATACCACTTCCATCATTTCCGATTGCTTTTTTTGTGTAGCCAATTGCATGTCCTGATTGTATAAAAAAATCGATCTCTGGGAAATCTAAGAATCTATGGCCAGCTTAACCTTCCTAGTAGTGATGACATGGATGTTCGCCCTCCTTCTCGCCGGTAAGCAGCACAGGTGTTCGACCCGCCCCGTTCTCTGGTGAGAAGGAGATCTCTATTCTTCCTCCGGCAGGATTAGAAGAAGGGAGATCCCATCAGAGGAAGAATCTTTTCACTAGAAGACTGGGCATGAAGCCGGTCTCCTATTGAAAAACGTATTCCAGAAGATGAAGTGACGTCAGTGATGTCACATCCGACTCCCTTAACCAGGAACTATGCGTCACTGACATCACTTCCGGTTTCTCCGATTCAAATTCCCCGCCTAGAGGCGGGGTATTTGAATCTGTCTGCAAACAGGCGGACGGTGAACTTCTTTAAAAGTCTGATCCACCCATTCGCGGACAGACCTGGCCGAAATATTCTGGAAAGCTGCAGCGTTTCTCTAAATCGCTGCAGCATTTCTGGGGTTTGCGGCACTGCCCTAATTGCGTCACTGTGATGTAAAAGGGGCATGGGAGACCATAGATCTCCATGTTAATTGAGGAGTGTCGGTCTCCCAGCCCACGTCGCTGGCATCCTTGATGACGCAGGTGACGTGTACAGGGACAGGAGGAGGGTGGTAATTTTAAGCAGTATACAATGCTGCAATCGCCCATACTGAGCCATTTTTAATGTATGGGCAGAACGTTAGGGATGTTAACAAATAGGCTTATACGTTTTTTTCCGATATCAAGACAAAATAGTTTCTAGTCCTCTGGATCTACAACAGGACTAGAAACAAATTTGATTGAAGTTGTGGTGTGCCACTTCCACTGTACCAACTGAGGGAGTTGAGAGTCTGTATTGTATTGTACTTTGTATTGATGACCTCTGTTAGGCTACCCAAGGTCCTGTTTCTCACAACTCGGAGGAAGATCTAGCTAGATGTAGTTACTAGTGAGGTTGTATTTCCCTACAGTTTGTGTAGTTTTGTACCTGTTAAAATCCCTAAAGGCCCCTATACACCTAACATTCTTGATATACAATTTCTGTACAATCCTAGCAAAACCATGTATTATAAGGACCTTTCTAAAGCCCCCCCATAGACATATCGATTTCTGCCCGTGATCTGCAACTTTCGATCAGCGTGCACAGTGTAAGTCGCCCGCTGACCGGTCATCCAGGAATTGTAAGCCGCCCACCTTGACGATCGACCCTAAAAAACTACAATTTTAAAAAAACAAGGATCGGACATTGATCCATCCAGTTGTTTTTTCAGGGCCGAACATGGTAAGAAAAAAATAATATATTATGTTAGTGGCGGCACTCGATCCCTTCCCGTTCGACCGGCAGCTATTTAACTATATTGCTTTCTTTCCTGTATCCAACTCCTCTACCATCTTTATTTACCTGTAATTATAAAAATAAATGATTACAGATAATAACATGGAATGATATTAACCCCTTACACCTTCTAAAGCCATTATCCACTGTGCAGCAATAAGTGCACAGACACTCACTTTCTAAATACAGTAAGGACTTGGTATCTGTAATAATTACATTAATTATCACAGATGGCAGCAAAACCCGCCATTTAAAAAACACCTTCACACACTAAATTACCCCTAAACACCTAGAAATAAATTTAATAAATTCATCAACTATTAGATATAAAATTCAACATTGCCATCAAGGCAATACGCTACAAATGCAAAACATATAAGAAACAAACAATAACCCCCCAATCACATTAAACGAATGTTGATTTACTTACAGTTATATGTCCAATCCAGCACAGTAGGCCCATCACGAATCAAATCCAATAAAACGTGTGTTCCAAAAAAACAAACATTACAAAAATTCCCTATCAAAGAAGTATAAACCTTCCATCCTCCCCGAACAAAATTCTCTTCTACCTGAATAAAAATAATTCACCTTACATCCGCCCTGAACAAAATTATCTTCCACCCAAACAAAAATTTGCCATCTTCCATCTGCCCCGAACAAAATTCTCTTCCAACAGAACAAAAATGGAAGATGGATTATTTTTGTTCGGGTGGAAGAGAATTTTGTTCGGGGCAGATGGAAGTTGGATAATTTTTCTTTGATGAGGGATTTTTTTAATGTTTTTTTGGAACGTTTTATTGGATTTGATTTGTGACTACTGCACTGGATTGGAACTGTATATAACTGTAAGTAAATTGACATTCATTTAATGTGATTGGGGGTGTGTATATTTCTTATATGTTTTGCATTTGTGGTGGAACCTCACCAACATTTTGCAAAACATATGGCTACGTGTTATAATAATGGTATTATTACATGTAACCAGTAGGGAAATGTATATACATGTTTAATTGTTATCAATTGTCGGGTTTGCTTGTGATGTATGTTATATGTTGTGTTGTCTGTATGTTATCTGTATTTCAATATATATGTATGTTTAATGTTTACTAATTGACAGGTTTTGTTAATTGTGGCATTTTATGATGTGGTCAATGTTTCTTTTCAGCACTTATTGTGTTTTATGTTATATGTTCTTATGTCCTAGGACATATAACATAATTTAGGGGAAATTCATGTGAATTAGTGTGTTTTATTGTTATATATTTTTGTTGATTGTAGGATAGGGGTTCATGTAATGGGACTGATTATATTGTTATTCCAGGTTTTTGTGAAAATTTTTAGGGCACTATGAATTGTGTGATGCATTAACTGTATTTATTTATTGGACACATTGTTTTCATGTTGCATGTTTAAGGGTTTTGCTGGTGCTTTGTTCCACAATAGCTGTAGATGGTTTCATGTGCAGTTTGTAGAGTACTGCTTTGATGGCAATGTTGAATTCTTGGGTTTGCTGTTTTATATCTAATAATTGATGAAATTATTAAATATAAAACTTTTTAGGTGTTTAGGGGTAATTGAGTGTGTGTAGATGACTTTTGAATGGCAGGTTTTGCTGGTATCTGTGATCATTAATGTAATTATTACAGGTTTTTACTGTATTAAGAAAGTGAGTGTTTGTATGCTTAGCGCTTACTGCTGCACAGGGGATGATGGCTTTGAAAGGAGTAAGGGGTTAATATGACCTATCATTCCTTCCATGTTATTATCTGTATTCATTTATTTTTATCATTAGAGATGACATGGGGGGAGGGGTTAAATATATTTACTTTTTATGTGTTTGCAGGGACATGTTTGATGTGTAGAGGGGCTAAAGGTATATTAATCTTTCAATGTAATCATTATTTTGGAATTGTTCCATTGAAGAATTCATATATGTATATATTGGCCGGCACTTGCTCTGTGCTATCTTTGCAGATCAGAGGCATTAACAGAAAGCGACCTGTTTTTCTGCCATCTATCTGCATGGACAAGAATCGGCTACGAGTTGAGGTACGTTGGTGGGCTGCATAGATTCACAGAAGACCTTTCAACAATCCATCGATCCCCAACGTGTTCACGCACAGATCGATGGTCGTTTAAATGTCTTTCGGGAATTGCCTTGTCTATGGCCGTCTTAAACCTTCCAATCAATATGTATTCTATTACATACTACATAGTTGTTGGTAGATCTAAAGGAGTATGGGGGGCTTGCATGGAGTGATCTAAAGGTGTATGGGGGGGGGGGGGCTTAAGGAGCTTAAATCTATAGCTGGCCATAGACATTTAGTTTCTTTACCGGTTCTCTGGCAAATCGACTGTGCGTGATGGTCCCCATCCAAAGTAATGCAGTGGTTCTAAAAATTTTGTTCCAGTTGCAGTAACAACTAAAAATCATGTATTAACCTTTCCCTAATAAAAAAAAATATTCATGAGTTTTCTAAAAGCTGTATGAAAAAATTGCTAGGAGTTGACCAAGTGGTGGAGAAGTTGTCTGGTGGTAAACTGCAGGTGTTTCCTTAAAACTGTGGTCAATGTCTGAAACATAATTTTTTTGTTTTTTGGAGCTCTAATTTCTAATGTGCAAAGTTTATGTATGTCAATGGGAACCCTGTATTCTATTAATGCCAACCTTCTCAATAAACTACTTTGTCAATGATCCAAAGCAAACATGCACATCAGAAAGGTCCAAGAAATAGTTAAGATTGTCTGCGACTGAGACTCATAGTATTAGTGAAGACTAGAATCATGGATATAGCATTTCCATGGTTATGCCATTGGATAGGTTTACAAACTATTTTTTTACAGACCCTGTGCAAAATTATTTTATGGAGCTCCTTTCACTGAAACCCAAACCCACAGTTGTATTGGCTTCCCATTAAAGCTCTAAAACACATTAGCGCTACAGCAAAGTGCAATACTCGGTAGTTCACGAGGATGTGTTTCCATGTTGGTAGTTTGCAGCTTGTTAAGCTAGGAATAGACGGTACGATTTACTGTCTATTCCTTATCCGATCCTATGCAGTAGCAGGCAACGTGATGACGTCATCACGCCCGCCTGCTAGTGCTGAGAATTGGACGGCACACATCATCTGCAGCTCATTAGTTCGGCTGGGGACGTCCCCAGCCGAACTAATGGGATTGGCCTAAAATTTACCATTCTGTCCGATAACTGTGCGATCGTCCAGCAAATAACGCACACAAATGGTGCTCTTCGGTTCATTCCGGGTTCACATAGGGATCTAGGCGTGTATGGGGGCTTTACCATACCTGCACTGCCAAGGTCTAGAGAAGTAAAATTGCACATATTTTACAAACAGAAAAAATCTATATAAAGTTGGTGTGGTTTGCAGTAAAAATGGGTGTTATTACTTTTTCCATTTCCCTTAAGTCCAAGGCTGTAGGTTGAGAAAAGAAACAGTATAGCAGGGTACACACATCTACATATGGGCCAGATCAATGGCCGATTTCTGCGCCGTGCACGTTCACGGCCATCTATCTGGCCGATATCATGCGGCCATACCTGTTTTTGAGCAGGACCAATTGATCCCGCTCGAAAACAGGGTTTTCAGACATGACCGCATTAGCTGAGCTAAGCATCGGCTGAGCTGGATATGCAGCTCCGCCAATGTCTGACAGCTGCGTCAGAAATTATTCTGACGCAGCTGTCAGATATTATTATGAAAAAAAATAATAAACTACATATTTAAATAAAAACACACAAAAATGTAATAATTATAACATGTTCAATTTATTATTTTTACGTTCAGAACTATTTTACTTAGGAAAGTTGTTCTCACAACGGAATCTTGAAAAATGCATTTGCATTCAGCAGTACTGATGAGGATTAGTGGTAATTATGGCTCTTATACTTGAAGGTTTAATGTAGCAAAACTCCCCCAAGGGCCTGGTCATTGGGAGAAACCTTGTTATATATCCTATACATGGCCATCTGTATTCCCAATGGTTTGTTACCTACATATCTCAAACTCACCCAGGAGAATTCCCAAAAATGTATTTGATGATGAAAAGCAGCATTCTGTTTTTTATGATCCACATTAAGTAGCTCAAATACTTTAAAAAGAAGAGTTAAAGGAAAAACTGCAATTGGTAATAAACTAAATGTTCTACTTACCAGGAATAATAAAATGATCTCTTGTGTCCATTTAACAGCGAGAAGCATTGGTCCCTTAGGTTTTTCACCTCTAGGATAATTAGGTTTTAATCTACCATAGACATGGGTAAAATACAATTAGAGCTGCTTGAAAGTGCTACATTTTTTTAAAAGGACTACAATGCCAAATTGATAAAAAATAAAATGCTATCTGCAAAACACCAGGGTTATTTACTGTTTTTACTGGACTGAACCAATCATGGAGGCAATATGTTTTCTATAGGCTACTAGATATACTTAATGAGATGCCAATGTCGACATAACATTAGCAACTTAAATGAAGACTTAAAATGAAGCAGTCATGCACAGCAGCTACACTTACTTTAGTCTGCATGTAATTTGTATGTTAATGTTGAATAACAGCATCTCATTAATATCTCTATATGCTACTATTATCTCAGGAAAGCTGCAATGTATCTTCTTGATTTTTGGATTTTAAAAGGGTAGAAACTCTAGATCACCTCTTGAGAAAACATGGTGGCATTGTACCTATCACCTTGCTTGTGTCCTGTTATGCCTGCCATACACATGCCGATAAGCGGCCGATTTTTCACCTGACCGACGGGCGTGCGGGCTCACGCCGTCAGTCAGCGGAAAAATCGTCCGCTAATCGGCATGTGCCCACATGGGGCGACAGATCCCTGTCGTCACACAGCTCGGCCGGCCAGAGACATGTCCGATAATCTCTGGCCGATGGAAGCCGATGGCATTAGCTTCAATGAAGAGCGGCGTCTTCATTGAAGCTAATGACGGCACACAAAGGGTGCCGGCCGACTGTAGGGGCCCCATAATGCACCGGGGTGCAAAAGTGATGACGTCATCACGTTTGCATTCCGGTGCATATCGGAGTAGGTCTGTCTGACCTACTCGGGCAGTGTATGGCAGCCTTTATTGTCAGGAAACAGTAGCATTTATAAGTCTTTCAAACTGTCCCATGCCACAGTGTGTACCAATCATTTACTAGTGGATAGAGATGGTCAATTTTAACTAAGTTACTTTGTGAGTTGATTGCAAAGCCCCTAAACATACTATCATCACAAATGGAGATGTAGTGAAGGGTTGTAGAATTATTTTAAAAGAAAAACAAAAGTAGAGAGGGGTAGTTTACTAAATGCGGTATATGGTGTAATCCTCCCTGATTGTCATAACAAGTAGTCCCAAGAAGTAAAAAAATACTTATCTAGTTTGCTTTATTAGGCTAAAATTCTTATTGCTAAAACACACATAATATATATATATATATATATATATATATATATATATATAATACATGTACCTCTTTAGGGCTTCCTGCCCATATTTGTTGTCCAGGATAAAGGGTTACCCTTGCAGGGATTAATAGCAGTCCGAACAAAAGTCAACCAAAAATGCAAAGCCTCCTGGCTTTCAAGACTAAACATAAATGCTTATCCTTGGCTACCGTAAAATCATGTTACTGGTCTCCCAGCAGCAATGGGCCTAAGCCCTTGTGCAACCCCCTGTATCCACTGCTCATGCAGCCCACTGTCTCTTAAATGGTCAGGAGCCCTGACACTGGTCTCTGCTACTTTTATGGAGACACACCCAGCTCCACACTCACCTGCAAGCAGGTATTAACCCTTGAGTGTAACTGGGCGGAATGGGAAGGCCCACCCAGTTCCTTCCTTCCCATTCCAAAGTCTGGGATCCTGTAAGAAAAAGTAAACAAAACAATGCAGTTGCTGTTCAGTAACTCCCCCTACTCCTTCCAGGATGCATCACCTAAGGGGATCACTGTTTCTAGGGGAAATATGTCTCTCTGGCAGGACCCGTCCCGGCAGTCCTGTTTAAAATATATATACATATATATATATATATATACATTCACTTTATTAGAGCACTGGTTTTATGCAGTCACAACATTTGTTTAATCCAATTATTTATCAAAAATCAATTACACTTGAATGCAGAAACAACATGAAACAAATCGGTACTCATTGCACCTATGTAATCACATAGTTATTTTGTAATTATAATGTAATCATGTACAGATGTTCCCATTTTCTAGAGTAAACAGATTATTTTCCAATTATAAAGCCGTTATGCACTGAACCCTCTTAGCGCCAGGGAAAGCGTTATAGTATGCAGTGTGATATGCAGTAATATAGGCTTGGTTATGATATATATATCCACTGATACAAAAACTTGGCTTTGCACTATACAACAATATCTGCACATTTCTAAATATTTATAAAACTGAAAAATATTATTTATATTGTAGTATATATCAGTATAAAATTAATTGTATGTCATACAATTGATTTTTTTTTTTGGAATCAAGCCAATGTTGCTGTAAAATGATTTTGCATTCAAAGGCATAAACAGTTAAATTGGGAATGTGGTTTCACTATATACAGTGGGGCAAAAAAGTATTTAGTTAACCACCAATTGTGCAAGTTCTCCCACCTACAAAGATGACTTGTAATTTAGGAAGAATGTCAGATGGTCAGATAGAACTTTGGAGGAGAAAGAATCCTGAGTTGCATGCAAAAAACACCACAACATACTGTGAAGCATGGGGGTGGAAACATGCTTTGAGGCTGCTTTCTGCAAAGGGACCAGGACGATTGATCTTGATCAAGATTTTGAGTGAAAATCTGCTTCCATCAGCGAGGTCATTGAAGGTGAAACATGGCTGGTTCTTTCAGCATGACAATGATCCCAAACCCACTGCCCAGGCAACGAAGGAGTGGCTTTGTAAGAAGCATTTTTAAGGTGGCCTAGCAAGTCTCCAGATCATAACCCCATACAAAACCTGTGGGGCGAGTTGAAAGTCTGTGTTGCCCAGTGACAGCCCCAAAACATCAATGTTTTAGAGGAGATCTGCATGGAGGAATGGGACAAAATACCAGCAACAGTGTGTGAAAACCTTGTTAAGACTTACACGAAAATGTTTGACCTCTGTCATTGCCAACAAAGGGGATATAACAAAGTATTGAGATGAACTTTTGATATTGACCAAATACTTATTTTCCACAGTAATTTGCAAATAAATTCTTCAGTGATTTCCTGGATTTCTTCCCCCACTATAGTTCACTATTTTCTAAATATGCCCTATTATTATAACAGGAGTGTTGTCTTTTTCTGTAGGGTCTATATAGGTATCAAGAGAACAGTATGTTTAGGGGATGTTAGAAGCAAGAACATTAAACAAAGAGTTCTTCAATGAATGTTTTTAATGTGTAGATTTTCGCACTACAAATTTGCGATTAGAACTAATAATAATGCATCAATCCACAATATATAACAATTTTAATGTGACCAGGTTCCTTTCATCATCTGTATTTACATTTTTATTTTTTTGCAAATTTGTAATTATGTTCGTGCCTTGTATAAGTGTATTTTATTTAAAGAATTGTGATACTGTATTTCTTGTGTAGATCATTAATACATTTTTGTGTAATTATGACATTCATTGCCTAGTAGCAGTATTTTCATTTCCAGGGGCTGTGTTATTATACACCAAAGATGGAGGAGGGTGATCCAGAAACCTTATTGGAACGGAATATTTGAAGAGTTCCTAAAAATTTAGTTCAGTAAACTTGGCTTTTACTTTAATTTATGTAAAAACGACATGTTGGAGCAGGAGTGGGCAAACTTTTCGACTTGTGGGCCACAATGGGTTTTTAAATGTGACAGAGGGGCTGGACCAAGGGCCTACAAGGGCCGCCCGGCATAGGGGTCCTCGCAGCTAGGACAGCATATTAGAAGTTTTTGATAGAGAAGATTAAATATTCTATTGCAGCAAACTCTGGCCTCTAGGTAACAATCATCCTCTAGGTGTCATCTTCACTTATTGCGGGGGGGTACCAGAGCGTCCTAAAACCAAGGTGACAGAGGGCCAAATACAAAGACTAAAGGGCCGGTTTTGGCCCCCGGGCCTTAGTTTACCCACGTCTGTGTTAGAGCAAAAGAGATGGTCGAATTTACCCCTGAACATGGTATCCTCAGCAGAATTTCTGGGGATGTAGAGAAAATTTGAGAGAAAATAAAAAAAAAAAAAAGTTTTGCTCTAGCACATATCATTTTTGCATACATTTAATTAAAAAACAAAGTCAAAATTCAGATTTTTGAAATTTTGACTTGACTTTGAACTTCATTTGTGCAAAAACAATTTGTGTTAGAGACATACTTTCTTTTTTTGTAGTATACCCCCAACCCTTTTGTACATCTCCAGCAAGTTTGGTGTTTTGCTGAAGTTGAAATCGGTAAAATGGTTGAATTTTTTTCAATATCTCTATGCATCTCTATAGAGCAATAATTTTTTTGTAATGTTCTTGTAATGTAATTCCCACATTACCCACAACCCTTCTCTTCATCTCCAATGATTTTGGTGATCATACTATAGTGTAGGGGAAAAGTAGCAGTCCCCATCCAAAGTAATCGCCGGCACACAAAGGGTGCCCACCGATCAGCTGAGGGGCCGGCTGCAGCGTGATGATGTCATGATGTCAATCCCTCATCTATCGAGGGAGGTTTAGAAAGGTCCTCATATTACATGGTTTTGGTAGAACAAAATTTGATTGTACAGAAATTGCATGGTAGGATTGTAAGGTGTATGGGGGCCTTTAGGGTATGGTATTACATTTTCAGTGTTGGCAACTTGCCTTTTTTATTGTCGCACAAAATTTGTAAAACAAATGTCTGAAGCAGAGAATGGAAACACATTAGAATGAGTTAGAATATATTTATAAGATGGACAAGAGGCATACATGTGGTATGGAAAGCAGTGGTAGATAGTAGAAAGTAGTCCCATGGTCAAAGGAAGTAAATAGATACTTTTGACTGGCAGTGCAGCATGAATTAGAATATAAAATAATATTCTGATTAGAAGAGGAAATAAGGGGTGCCCTCCTTGAAACGCTCGCCATCCTTAGCATGGAACTCTCATGGAATGTGTTAAGGAGCTACAAAGATTTTTAGAAGAAGGAATTGTAAATCAAAATAACGCAGGAACAGGAAACTATAACATGCTTTATGGTTTTTAAACCATTCCTAAAGCCTCCCATAGACAGTTAGATTAGCTGTTGGTGTAACGGCCGGTGGTGCAGAGAATCGACCAGGCACCCTTTGCATGCTGGCACTTACTTTAGATGGATGCCATCCAAAGTAAGCAGCTCGATCTTAACATTACGGACATGTCCGTAATGTATTAGATCCAATTTAAAGTTTAAGCATTCGATTTGAGGCCGATTTCGCAGCAAAGCAATCGCTGTGTGCGTGCACGGCGGTCCATCTGTGGTAAAATCGGGCACAAATCGAATTGTGTATGGGGGGCTTAAAAATATATTGTAATAAAAGTAACACACCTGAACATTTGTTGTTTTTTATCTTCTGAGTATTTCATATAAGTTCAGAACTAACAAGCTGGTTCTTAAAATGTAACTAATAACAATATGTTAAGTACAAAACCAAAAGTGTTTTTACCAAAAAAATGCACATTAGAAAGTGTGGGGTTTGCACATTTATAGAAGATCGGAGGCCTTTATAGGCCAGCTGAATTTTGTAATATATAGTATATGATCTTCATTGCAGATTCTCCTTGTGATCAGATTGTCTCTGCTATGCGGGAAGATCAGGGGTAGTAGGAGGGGACAGCATGGAGTTGTATACAGCTTCCATAAGTATGATTCTTAGCCTCTATCATCAACATTTCTCAAATCCAGTTTGGTTAGCTTAGCAAGGAATGCTGCTGGGCATCCTTCAAGCAGGAATTGAGACAAGCTCTGTCTGATTTGTTAATGCACACAAATCACAATTAACAGTGAAATTATAGTACCAATGATGGGCAAGGTAAGACTGCTGGAGAGGTATAGAGTGAATATAGAGTGAATAAAGCAATGTCCTGCCCTAACTACTTTGCTGGAACATGCTGTATATAAACTTTATATGTGAATAGCTGTGCCTCTGACTTTTTTTCCAAATTTTCTCTCTAAAACTATAGGGTGTGTCTGATGGTCCCGGCGCGACGTTTAGTGCAAAAATACTCTGAACATTTTATGCTGCTTAGTCACACTTGTCGACTGTGATACATTCTTTTCTAAACCATTGCATTAATAATCCACAACAAAAAGAAAAATAAAAAAAACCAATGCTGTGTGTTTTATCATAACAATTGTATACAGCATGTCAATATTGTGTGTTGTTGTGCAGGTCAATGTAGAGTAGTCCAATGGACATAACAAGCTTTGTTCAAATAGTTTAAATCCACTTTACTTTACTGTTTCCACTCTATGTCTGAACTTCCTCCGCGCATTGCTTGTATTGCTTGTATTGCATGTACCCACTATGTTCAGCCTTGCATTGGCAGAATGACTAGGCGCAGTGAAGACACAGCATCCGCCGAGCAGGTGAGTAAATGTGCTCCGTCGGGACCTCCGTATGTGGAAACGACGTATGTGGAAACAAGGCCATAAGGCACAGGCATTTGGAAACACTGCATTTTCAGTGCTCGAACGTCCTAAAAGCGCATTTGCAAGGAAGACCCAATATTAGGCATCTCCGGGTCACTTTTTGGATGCCTGCCTGATATTAATAAAATGAGGATATAACCTGGAGATGAGTAATGCACATCAAAGAGTATATACCTAAATCTAAAAAGGGAGAAAACAGAGATACTAATAACTTCAATAAAATCAACATCAGTGCAAGAAATATCATTGTGTTTCACAGACAAGATACTGTGTATTTGTGCTAGATTGATTGGTGAATATTTTCGGACAATACCCTGGTCTGTATTATGTTTTCTGTATTATTTGTTACCTCAAAAATATAATCTTTGAAAAAAAGTGTTTATTTTGTCTATACATTCATATTGCTGAAGGATATGTAAAATAATAACACTATTAACGATTATTGCAAATTATTTATGTACAATATCTGAGCAAGACTAAAGCTAGCCACACACGGTTCGATTTTGGTTCAATCGATGCTCAATTAGATGAATT
>CM070039.1:36883989-36909588 GCA_036250615.1 Ptychadena robeensis | reverse complement strand
ATTCCTCGATCTAATCGAGCATCGATTGAACCAAAATTGAACCATGTGTGGCTAACTTTAGCTTGACTACTGTAAATCTACATGCTACAGGAGTTTAAAGAAGATAATGAGACACCCTGAGGCAAGTAAGCTGCAGCAACACTGAAAGGTGAAGTTAAAGGATAATAAATTTCCTCTGGACAATGGAAACAATGGGAAAAGCATCTCCCCTTTAACCTTGAAAAACTTGTTCTTGGCATGTCTGGTTTTCCTCATACACCTGACTTCTCCATTATATCACAGCTGTTTCATATGATATCTACTGATATCCAACACTTGGTAACAAACATGAGGTGGAACAAGAGCTTAACACATCATTAGCTTTATTTATATTTTCTAAAACGGTCTGGAAGTCCAGAGGACACAAAAGAGTATTATGTGGTAGGCCAATACATGGGTTGATACCCGCTCAATCAATGAATGATGGAGTGGGACGTGGTGATGTTACCACTGTGTGCTCGAGCATTCACCGGATGAATGGAGAAGCAATGTGCACCACTTTGCGCAATCCCGTTCGATACTTTGGATGGCCATTTAGATCGAACTTTCTTGCTCGATCCCGGTCGAAGAAAGGGTGGCCGCAATCGATTCCCAAACAATCAGTCACCACAAATGCTCACGTGGGGAGCCCTATAAGAAAACACGTGATTTAAAGATACTTTGAGACAAAAACTGGATCTTTTCTTGACCTTTTAAGTGCTGTAAGATACTGACCAGTATTCAGATGTAACCATGGCCTTCCTCATGGGAATTCTAATTAGTAAGGAACTTTAAAGCTCACCTAAACTCACCATGCACTTTATGCCCCTCATTGGCAAACACTCTATTATTGGGCCGATCAGGGGGAAAAAAAGATGAGATAGTCCTGAAGATCCTTTGTCGCCCCTTCTATCTCATAACTTCATGGACCGTTTGCCCATGGCAAACTTTTTTTCTGCCCTCCTTTGGCCCCTTAAAACATCCCAGGCGCTACCATTGATGCCAGGATATGCTGTAAAAAGTAGTGCCACATCCATGACATGGAGGTCAATGGCACCACCTATATGATGTCATACGACGTCAACAGGCCAGACCCACAAAGGGTGCCCGCCGATACTCTCATAAATAAAGATGGACCACTGTGGGCTTTCAGTGGACAGGTAAGTATACCCGCTGTTAGCTTGGGGTAAGTCTTGTTAGCAAACAAACTCACCCCAAGTTAATTTGGGGATAAAGCCCAGGAGGTTAAAAACCCACCATTGCTCTTCAAACAGGCCAGTCTAGGTATTTATCCATTACAGACCAGGTTTAATTTGATAGAGCATATGTATAATGGAGTGTTTGACAGTGAGGGACAAATATATCAGCTAAGTTTAGTTGTTTGCAGCATTGTAGTACTAGCTATCAGTCACAATTAGATGTATAAACATTGCAACACTGTATTCATTTACGAATAAACATGTCCTGTAAGGTCCTTCTGTGTCTGTGACAAATATATTATAGATGGCTATGTCATGATGTTCTGTTGAAATAAAAAATTTAATTCCACATTGAGACTAGAGGATGTTTCCTTTATGCTGTATCTGTTATAATTGTAGTTTTCAGTGGCATAGAGAAAAAACTTGCTGACATTGGTAATCCCGAGCTAGAATTCAGCAGGTAAAATGTAAAAAACTTAGGCAGCAGTGCCATCTTTCGTTTGGCAAATCTTTTCTAGAGATGGTAGAATTTCATTTTTCACTATGTGAATTAGTTAACCTATGTACCGCTTTTGATATAGAAATCTGGATCTCAGTGAATCGGCAGGGTCTCAACGTGACTGAATAAGACCGCCAGGGGGATTTATTCTTAGTTCTGGCCAGTTGGGAACATAGCAGGGTTAAGGTATGAGGTCCAGGAGGGGTTCTGGGGAGGTAGGTCTGGGAGGAAGGGGGAGTTGAAGTGGCAGTAATTTCTAGCTACGCCCCTGGTAGTTAATATAATATACATGCCATGCTCTTCTGAAGCTGGTTTGTTTCAGAACCAACACCCTACTATTGATCCAGGCTAAAAATATAGGCAATACAGTTACAGACACCAGAGAACATGCCATTGACACATTTCATATCTAACATCTGCACACTATGGTTCACTTACACGAGCAGAGAATGGGTTAATGATCAAGTTATCCAGGATCCTCCCATGAGAGGTAAGGAAGCGATATTACCTCTGGTAACAGGTGTATCATATTCAATTACACGCACATCTTCATGTTTCCTGAAATTCCTGTCCATCTAGCTTCTCAAGAAAATATTTTCCTGCCAGCAAAGGTATTTGTGCTTAATACATGGCTGAACCAGATGAAGGGCTTCATAAAAGACTTTCAAAAAAACATAAAGAAAAATGTTCCCTTTGAAATTCTGATCAAAGGCGTCAGTGGTATGTGGCCACAACAGTCCTGGTGGCTATAGAGGATGGTGATTTTTCATGAGTAGACAAAATAAGAGCACATAGACCCCCCTACAGAATTATTTCATCACCATTCCCATTCTGGGTTGGTTCACAGTACACGAACAACCAATAGAAATGTCTACTGCTTCAGCTTAGCAATAAATGGCTGGAGGTAAAAGTGGGCAGTATGTGGAGTTCAAAGTATTCAAAAGTATTTCTAGTTTTTGACAGAAGAACCAATGGTTTTGTTTTGTGATCTCTTTTTTTTAACTTTACTTACACAAGAAGTAAGCAAACAAAGTGACAAAGGCAGGTTTTTGCCTTCTCATACATTTCAATTATTGTTTGTGTTGTTGCAGATTTGCCCTCACTTCCTGCCTGCTAAAATGTAATCAATTTGGACAGGAAATAATTGAAAATCCTGTTAATAGAGCCCTAAATAACAGGTAAACATATTTTAGCCGCTATTACTATATAGTAGACCCTCAATTTACAAACTTAAGGGTTGGTTGTAAGTTGAGTTGGTTGTAAGTTGAAACCACTTTTCCCATTAGAACATACCACTTATCTAACATTTTTCATAGTGAAATATATGTAATATACATAAAAATAACAATAATATTCCTACTTTTATAGCAATTATAGTTATAACATGTTCCTATCTTACCAAAAACAACAATTTAGGTCTCTACTCACCAATCAAGTTGACATCACTTTCTTCAGCTCAGTTGTAATTGGCATCTTATCTATCTTCTTTTTCCATCTTTTCTACCTATTTTGGGGACTATTCAATAAATATGCACTGATTGTCCTCAATACTCTACTTCCTACTGTGCGATCAGAGGCAAATTCTCAGACACCTGTGGGGTGGTCCTTGCTTGCCGTGTATACACAGTACTGTGTAAGCTCAAACAGTATATCTGGGCTCAGAGGCAAGTTTCTGGACACCTATAGGGAAATACAATATATTATATATATGCAGGGGTGCACATAATTATTTTAATGAGCTCCTCAGATGAGTACCAGGAGATGGTGTTTGGTGCTTCATATGTAGGGTGGTCTACCTCACTGTCTCCCTCGCTGTCCTCTGCATCAGCTTCCTGCATGGTAGATTCTGCTGCAGATGGATCTTTCTGATTGAGCCTCCGATTAGCTGGTCTATCCACAGGTCACCAGCTGGCTTTGGGCCAAATGTAACTCTCACAGTACAACACCGTTTGAGCCCCCAGATCTCATACCTCAGTAGTACAACCCTGAAATTTTCTGACTTAGTAACTAACCCCTGAGACTACCTGCAGTCCAAATGTCATCCTTTCATATTCACATTCCAGCTGTCACACAGTGGTTTTCTCTTGTCTGATTTTATCCTTACATGTGCCTACTCTGACTTTCATCCCCCAGATATCGAGCTTAGAAGTCCAATCTTTTTTTTTAATTTACATTAAATTCACACCCCTAACTGCAACCTTTCATAGTTATTCATGTTTCCCATGCGGCCGCCCAGACACGGAGTGCCTCCAAGTTGTTAGTACACATATAAGCTTTGTAACAATAATGCAGGTACGCATAGCTAGATTTTGGCTCATTTTGAGTACCAGAGTACCACCTATGTGCACCCCTGTATATATGCAAACCACAGGCAATACTGTACACAGGCTTTGGGCCCAGAATCAGTAGTAAGTTGAAACTTTGTTTTAAGCCGGATCTAACATTTTGGTCTTATCTCTAGTTGGTTGAGGGTTTGCTGTATTTTAAACTAGAAAAAAATATTTTAACATTACATACACTTTAATCAGTCACTATGGAAACCAACTTTTTAAGATCCCCACTGTGTAAAACCTCATAGATAATATTGCACAATATAAAGTGGACCTTCTATCAGGTGCATATTTTTTAAGGTTAGGGGCATTCATGTGTGTTAGTGTGGATAGGCCCCCTAATTACAATTAACGTGTGGTTTTAGAAAGGAAAGAAAGTTACTATGTGTGAAACACATTTGTATTCACATGTTACCACAGGCATCTGTTTAAGAAATTATAAAAGCACATTGTGATTGAACAAAAAAAACTGTACCTGTGAAAACACAAATATTTATTTGAAAATGGAATATGATTATAATCAGGGGTGCACATAACTTTTTTAGTGAGCTCCTTAGATGAGAACCAGAAGATGGTGTTTGGTACTCACCCCATATGTGTATGGTCTCCCTCATTGTCCTCTGCATCAGGTTCTTCCATAGTAGATTCTACTGCAGATGGACCTCCCTGTTCCTTATTTAGTCTCCATCCACAGGTCACCAGCTGGCTTTGGGTCACATGTAACTTTCACAGTACAACACATTTGATCACCCAGATCTCATACCTCAGTAGTACAACTCAAAACCTTTCATAGTCAACCTTTCATAGTCAAATTCCAGCTGTCAGACAGTGTTTTTCTCTTGCCAGCTTTTACTTTTACTATGCCTACTCTGACTTTCATCCCCAGATCTCCAACATTTGTGGAAGTCCAAACTTTTTGGATTATTATTTACATTTACATTACAATTTCACACCCCTAACTGCAACCTTTAATAGTTATTCATATTTCCCTGCGGTTATCCAAGTCACATAAATTGTATAAATCTAACATTAAGCTGCGGAGTGCCTCCAAGTTGTTAGTAGGCATATGAGCTTTGTAACAATAAAGCAGGTACGCATAACTAGTTTTTGGACCCTTTTGAGTACCAGAGTACCACTTATGTGCACCCCTGATTATCGTAGTGTATTAGAGCCCTAAGACAATGAATCTAGCAGTCAATATAATAATAGAAATCCTATACGGGGGCTCCCATTGGTCTCATAATATTCCTAATAATTTTTTTATCACTAAACTGTTATATAATTATTTTAAAGCAACTTTACTGGATACAACTTAGAATCAGAACAATTAAAAAAATCAACCCACTAAACCTTGTAAGTATTTGTTTCACTGGTTCATTAATGAATAGAGGAACAGAAGGGCGGCTTAGAATCCTACATCATCAAGACTAGGTTTGGACAAGTGGTTGTTGGTTAGCTGAGAGCCACAAGGGCAGCCAGGAAGCCTACATAATTAAGGCCAGGATTGGACAAGCAGTTGCTGAGTAGCCAGGGTCAGCATCAGAGCTCCAGGAGCAAGTGGGCACAGGCAGGTGACTTGGGGGGGGGGGGGCATGCCCCTGGCTGCTCAGGCAGGGACAGAAGTGCCCTCTGTTTCCCCCTGGCGGTGGCCCTGGGCACGCCTATGTCTCACAGGTGGGACGTGCATAGGAGGAGGGTCCTAATTGAGTGGGCACGCCGACTTGACTGGGCAGGCCTGGCCCCCATAGCCCGCCCAAAGCGCTAAGGTCAGCTGACGAGCCTACATCATCAAGGCTGGCTTTGGACAAGTGGTTATTGGGTAGCTGAGAGTCACAAGGGCAGCTGAGGAGTCTATATCATCAAGGCTAAGTTTGGACTAGTGGTTGTTGGGTAGTTGAGAGTAGGCAGCCAACCAGAAACTACACCACCATACGGCAGCAAATGATTTTGGATGGTTTTGATGGACAGTTGGCAGACAAGAGGGAATGAAAAATAGAAGTTACTAGGAGTGTTATAGTCAATATGTTTTGTTATATATTTTTTAGTTTTTACACAAGATTCATTCTTCTCCTGGCCAGGGTTATGTTAAAAACATAACTATATATGGTGTTAATTATTTGTTTCATATCTAACTTGTATATTATTTGTTATTTGTAAATGCTATGATATATATATGTGTGTTTTCGAGCTGTCACAAAAGCTCCAGCTTATGGAGAATAGTATACAGTTATGGTAAGGGGGCACCGAGAGCAAGCTGATTTTTTTCCAACTGAGATAAGATTTAAAGCTTGAACACATTGAGTAGCTGTATAAACAGCTTGACTTTATCATGTATATAAAAACGGTTAACTTGTTTTAGAGTGTACAATAGAAGGTGATTGAACCTGATAGCTCTACATTCCCTAATGTCCCATCCCTTAAGTGTAATCCATAAAAAAAAAAGAAATTTCCCTTAGTGAGACTTTTAATGGATAGCTGGTGTGGGGGTTCAGCTGCAAACGGTGCTCCCACAACATCAATCTACACGATTGGTATCTTTTTTAGGGTTTAAAAAAAACTCACCCTTGCAGGAGTTAATAGTCAATTGAAAATATCAAGCCTCCTGGCTTTCAAACATTCAACATAAATGGTTGTCCTTGGCTCGGCTTCTCAGCAGCAACAGGCCTGGGCCCCACACTACATGTGAGCCCCCTGTATCCACTGCTTTATCAGCCACAGGCCTGGGCCCTACACTCCCTGTGAGCCCCCTGTCTCCTACTTGGTCAGAAGCCCTGACACACCGGAGCACCTTTTGTGGACACACACCCAGCTACAGTAAGCAGATGTTAACCCTTTAGTGTTCCTGGGTAGAATGGAAAGGCCCATCCAGTTTCATCTCTCCCATTCAAGAGTCCGGGCCCCCGTAAGAAAAAACAAACAACGTTGCTGTTCAAAGAATTGCCAGACTCCTTCCAGGACACCACATAATGGTCCATTACAAGGTGACATACTAAGGGTCTGTGACACTGGGTATAATATTAACATATACGTTGTCATAAACATAAGTCCTGTTAAATTTACAATGATCCAGATAATTTATAAAGATAGTATCGTTTTCGTGTGTATGTCTGCATGTTTCGCCAAATGGCTTTTTTAGGACCCACACTAAAATACTGTTTGATTTGGACCAATATTCGAGCAGGACTGAGAAATGTCCCAGTTAAAAGCAAATTTAAAAATTTAAAAAAAATACAACAGCTCATCAATAGGGCATATCCAAACACAAGGAGACCAGTTGGGAAGAGGTGCAGAGATGAACACTCTCTTGTCCCTTTATAGCGAATAAAAGATGACCAATGAACAATTCAATGTAGAGTATGTTTGATATTTGTTGAGGAATCCTATTAGACTGTGTCTGTAGTTGGTCATTCAAAGAGAAACATTGCAGTCTGTTCCTAGGTGGAAAATTTGAAAGGTATGTTTTTTTTGAATACCATAGTTAATTGATCCATTTTATATTGTGGATAAAGTTTATGTTGATTGAATAATTGCAGGAAAACTCAGTGACAAAATTACTAAACCCCAAAAAATTGGACTTCCAATGGTGTAGGAGATCTGATCACAGTAATAGAAGGCATATACAGTGCATTGGGAAAGTATTCACAGCATTTCACATTTTCACCTTTCCACAATTTGTTATGTTACAGCTTAATTCCAAAATATTGATTCAATTCATTATTTGAAAATTTCTCAAAATTCTACACACAACACCCAATAATGACACAGTGAAAACACTTGTCTTTAAACTTGAGGTTTAGGCAAATTTATTAAAAATAAATAAATTGACAATGCACATGTACATTAGTATTCATAGCCTTTGCCATAAAGCTCAAAATTAAGCTCTGTGCATCATTTCTCTACTGATCACCCTTGGCATCCACCATTTAGTTTATTGGACATGATTTGGAAAGGCACACAGCATCTATATAAGGTCCCACAATTGATGGTTCATGTTATAGCACAAACCAAGCATAAAGTCAATAGAATTGTCCAATATATGATTACCTGAAGTTTACAGAAAAAAAATCTGCTCATTTGAAGGTCCCAGTGAACACAGTGGCCTCCATCATCAACTTCAAAACCACCAGAACTCATCTTAGAACTGGACGGCCATCTAAACTGAGTGATTGGGGGAGAAGGGCCTTAGTCATGGAGGTGACCAAGAACCTATTGGTCACTCTTTCGGAACTCCAGAGATCTCTGTGGAGAGAGGAGAACCTACTAGAAGGACAACCATGCAGCAATCTACCAATCAGGCCTGTATGGTAGAGTGGCCAGACGGAAGCCACTCCTTCGTAAAAGGCACATGTATGAAAACCTGAAATGGATTAAAACCAGGAAAATGATGCTAAGCACACAGCCAAGATACCAAAGGAGTGGCTTCAGAACAACTCAGACTTGAATTTGTATTATGTGTAGAATTCTGAGGAAAAAAAAATAATTGAATATTTTAATGGAAAACAAAAATAATTGAATGCATTTTGGAATAATGTTGTAAAATAACAAAATGTGGAAAAGTGATGAGCTGTGAATCCTTTCCAGATGCACAGTATATGCATGGGTAGTAAAATCACACTTGCCAATGTTTTGTTGCACTACAAATAAGATAGGATGCGTAATATGTTGGCGCTATATAAATAAATGATAATAATAATAATAATAATGTGTGTTCTAAGCCTGAAGCGTGTGTACTGTTCCCCTATGCATGCAATCTACATTGACAGCAGCAGATGGCGCTTTTGTTCTACTATTCCACAATTGATTTTCTTTAAAAAAAAATCTAACAAAATCATGTCTGAAGCTACGCAAAGTGTTGAGCGACATGCAGCAATTGTTAAGACTAAACTACTGAAGCGTTTTAATGCATCAGCACAATAGTGAAAAAAAATAACAAGTGTTGGAAACATATAATTTTTCTTTATGGCTATATGACAGAAATTTTTACTGCCATGAAGAATAAATCCAGCAAACTGTACATTGATTAATCTACAAGACAAAACCGGGTTTAAAATAGCAGCCACAAATCCAACTTTTAATGCTTCAAAAATGTTACTATAGCAGTTTAAGTAACATATCATTTTTTTTATGTTTAAATCATTTGGTTGCTAGGTTACTCAAGATTCGCTGCTCCAAAATGTTTTCAACCTTAAGCCATTTTTCAAAAGTTTTGGATAGTGGTGCAAATGGTTCGATTGCGATAGTAATTGCATGATGTGTCTATGCAGCAGAGATTTCTCACTCTCCCAATGACTGTTGTCACCAGAACAGGAAATGAGGGGGCATTTTACTCTGAGAACACTTGTTTTAGTAACAATTACCATATATATGTTTAGAGATTACTTCATTTTCATGTCTCCAGGACATGGAGGGAAGACATATATTCCCAATGGATCTTGCTATACTGTGTATGTGTTACCAGCTATGGGCACATTATGGCAGACTTGCCACTCTGTCTGCTACCCAGAAGAGCTGTCTACTACAACCACCATCTTTGCTACTTCTTCTGGGTTTCTGCCCTTCTCTTGGTCATTGAGTGGCCACTAATGATACAGTGTTTCCTCGAAAATAAGGCAGTATCTTATTTACTTATTAATATAAATTTTTGCTACCAAAGATGCCCTATGTCTTATTTTCGGGGGATGTCTAATTTTTCATGGAAAATACGGCACTGGGGTATCACTAAAATGACACATGGGGGAATATCAAAATGGCACAGGAGACTCAGAGGGGGGATTACCCCTTCTGATCTTCCTGTGTCATTTTGATTGCCCCCTTTTATCCCCCTCTGTCCAGAGTTACAGTACCGTATCAGCGTGAGGCAAAAATGTAAGGGTGCCTTACTTTCGGAGTATGCCTTATTTCCGGGGAAACAGGGCATATCTTCTGCTTATGTTTAAAGTTCATTGTCCCAGCATCCATCTTTATCCTCAAGTTTAGTGGATCTTAAACTTTTTTTCATTAAGGACCCCCTTGCTGGTGTTCCAAACAAGCCAGGCCCCCTCAACTCCTACCTGCATACATAAATTTTCCAGGAAGTGACATCATAATGCTCCCGCCCTAATGTAACGTCCCCTCACTCCTAACGTGCATGCACACAACCCTTGTTCCTTAGCAATTGTAGGACAGATACCAGGGGCTTTGTAATTATCTTAAATTTAAAAAAAATGATCCACAAGGTGGCGCTGCTGCTTGTTTACATTTTATCAGCCAGTCCAGCTCCACTTTCAGCGATTTTTTTTCAAGCTGTAACTTACAAAGTGAGCAGAGGGGGGAATGGAGTTGAGCTTGCAGCCTCTATCTGTCACCCTTCAGCGATGCCACTGATGGTTCATCCCCTCTGCCATCTCTAAGGCCCCCCCCAGCGAGGCGCAGACACCAGGTAACCACTGCTCAGGAGTTTAATGAGATCTTTATCTCATTACTTGCTCTAAATGTCTTTATATTTGGCTGGATGAGCTAACTGAGCAACACCCAGGAAATTGCAATAGTATTAATAATGTCAGATACAGTTACCATAAACTATTTTCATCTGAGAATATAAAGTTGCTGGTAGAAAACCAAGAATGATCACTTAGTTTTTTTTATTTTTATCATTTAAGGTTTTTATTGAAAGTATGAGTAACACGTGATACAGTCAAAACATAACATTTTCATATAACATCATATACAGACATCATTAGCAGCATCTCAAACACTTAGTTCACTTTATATATACTCAGTGGAATGGGAGGTACCTATTTGCAGCTCCCAATAGACTATAAACCACAACTCGGGGCAGTGGTCCATAGGAAAAGAATATGGGAAGTAGGTGACTGACACTCATGACAATATTGAATGCCACTGTTTTTCAGTGCAGAAGCATAAGGAGGTTACCTGATTACATGAATGTTGTTCTAACTGTGTAAAATAATTTAGTGTTCTATATGTAAATAATTATAGTTTTCTGGAAGGATATCACAACTCATATGTGTATTTTCAAGGTAAGCTTGAAACAGAAAGGGAATAGGTGTTTTCCTGCCATGCTTGGGGAGCCACTGAAAAAATACCAGACTGGTTTATGGTAAATTATAGCAAATAACCTATATAGAGATATATGTAAATATTTCAGGAACATATTAGTTTAAGTGTAACTCAAAATAATGTGAGACATTTTCAATAGACACGGGGGTGGGCAAACTAAAGCACGGAGACCAGATCCGACCCATTAAGCTTTCTTTTCTGGGCTTTAGTCACCTTGTTGAAAAGATGCTCCCCTCTGCTTGTTCTCTGCAATGAGCACACATAATGCCTAGGTGTCCAAATGTTACCTTGGGGATGATGCAGTGGCGTTATTATGACACTGTGGGCACCTCCTCATGGTGACAACAGGAAGTCTCTAGGAATTATTTCTGCTCATTGCAATAAATTAGCATTTTTCACAGTGCAGAAAATGTAAAAAGATAACAATGTCCCTGTCACACATCACCTGTTACACATCACTGCCATCATTAGTGGGTCAGCCATTGCAGGCTCTTGGTCCGGCCCTTTTATTATTTTTAAGAAGCCAATGTGGTTCATGAGTCAAAAACCTTGCCCACCCTTCCATTAGTCTGTTTATAGAACTTTGGTACAAGTGCTCTGAAATTAGATTTTTTGTACATGTACATTGGGAAACATTGGCAACCCATATTTACATTGAATGCACAGTCACATTTGAGTGAAATAAAAAAAACAACTTATTTTTAGAATATTTTTACATAATGGTTTTACACATGTGGTTGGAATGCCCTATCCTATATTTTTGGAGAAATTTTCAAGGGGTCACACAACGTGGCCAAGATCTCTCGCCATCAATCATGACACTTATTATTTTTATTCTCAAATCTTATACTTCCCAATCCATATTCAGCTCTTTCTTTTAATATTCTCTTCGCACCCCTACTAAATCCAATAGTGTGTATCGATAACAATATGCAGTATGTTTGGTTTATTTGAATACTGCCCACTCTGCACTAATTCTGTTGTTAAATACAGAATTTATTTTATAATAGTCTTAATTAAAAAAAGCTAATCAAAAAAATTATTAAGTTTAGCTTAGTAAGTAACAAAAAAATTATTAAATATAACAATAAATGAAATCCCACCCAATGGAATTAGTATAGAGGTCCACCTGATCTCTTACACATTCTTAAAAGCTTTAATAACGTAAAAAAATGAAACATACCGCCAGGGCTAAGCACAAACACTTATTAATCCTGGCCAGGTTCCCAAATGTAAACATAAAAATGCCCTCAGATAACGTATTGATCATGCGCAGTAGAATGGGAATGAGATTTTTTCCACGCTACTACACATGATTGAACAGTTCCCCTGCAGTCATGTTGATCAACATTAGCCGCAGAAGACCCAAATACAAGGGCAGTGGAAGTTTCCCATGCTACATGCATCAAAATGCTCCAGGAAACAAATTTTGTGGGATTCCATTAATCTACATAGAGGTGTATATTATTCCTTTGGGGGTTAGTATAAATGTAATAGAAAACTTTTTCTTAGGGTATAATAAGCCTTTAACGATTAAATATCTTGTCCAGTAATGTAGTGACATGATCCTCCTTGTCAGTGGTGTTTTTTAGCTTTTATTTGCCTACTAAAAATTTTCTGCCATCTTGGTCAAAGTGACTTACCTTCCAAACATGTGCCTATTCTTACTATCATAGAATAGAGACTGTCAGTATTTTTTGTTTTATTCTTACATACGTTTACTTTACCTTTAAATAAGCCCCATGTATCTCGCTTCCTCTATGCATCAGATTACCGCATTTATATGACTAGTTATTTGAAGCTTATTTAAATGCTTCTGTTTTAACACGTAAATCAAATCTTAAAAGCAAAGAGCAATGTGTTCCCATCACCAAAGCAGTTATTAAAAGTTCTTTGCTAGAGCTGTTTTGTCTACTCAAAGAGAACTTAAAGACAAAACCACAAATTTGAGGTTTGACATTTATTCATATTTTGCAGGTTCCAAATGAGAAGATACTCTTGTGAAATCATAAACAAAACTGAGAGCGCCGTTGTCCCTACCCATGAACATGATGGGGTTGAAGGTTTTTTTTGTAAATCGATGTTGTATAAATGTATCACTTTAATGGCCATAGAAGAAATATAGGGAAGCCATCAGCAACAGTACAAATGAACTCCTCTAAGCTAAAGTCTATATACAGTGCATCCAGAAAGTGTTTACTGCGCATCACTTTTTCCACATTTTGTTATGTTACAAAATGGATCAAAATCTTTTTTTCCTCAGAATTCTATACACAACACCCCATAATGACAATGTAAAAAAAAGTTTACTTGAGGTTTTGCCACATTTAAAAAAAACAAACAAAAAAAGCGTAGAAATTCAAGTGTTTTTGAACATGATGCCTCAAGCTTGGCACACCTATCCTTGGCCAGTTTTGCCCATTCCTCTTTGCAGCATTTCTCAAGTTCCATCAGGTTGAATGGGAAGCATCAGTGCACAGCCATTATAAGATCTTTAGTTAAACATCTCTGATGTTCAATTGGATTCAAGCCTAGGCTCTGGTTGAGCCACTCAATGATATTCACAGTCCTGAAAATATTAAATTTAATCTATTTGGGAACAAGGTTGTAAAAAAGTGATGTGCTGTGAATACTTTCTGGATGTACCTATGTAGATACTTAATTATACCTGGAGCTGTTATCACACAGTGACCAAACATTTTATAGACAAGACAACTATCCTTACAAAGTTTGAGTCACCACCAAAGACTCTTTCTGACTTCCCGAATATAGTCTCTTGACAGCTCCTTTAACGGTTCTTTTCCTTCTGCTAATTGTCTTTTCTTTTTTTTTTATCCTTTTTTTACGTTGGACCCTCACACTGGGAGAGCACCTACAAAGAAGCCATATCTATCTATAGAGAAGACAAAGAATTCTAATGTGTTTATTTTTTCATGTCGATTAAAACTTAAATAAATGAAGCTGAAATTACATGAAAACAATAAAGTTCAAATTACTTTCATATCATTGTGTCTGAAACATCACCTTTAAAATTGGAGAGCTAACCAAAAGTTGAATCAGAGTTCATCTAAACTCACAAGAAAAAAATTAAATATGTCATAGTTTACCAGTTCTTATATGCTTTTATTTCCTTTTTAAGGCTTTTTCAAATGTTAATGTTTAATCAAATGATTAAACCAATAACATACATTATGCTTCAGGTCGACTACAATCACTCCACTGTGTCTACAGAGCAGAAATGTAGCTATATGTGGATAGTTATACTGTATTGTCAGCCTCTGTTATTTGGATGAGGAATTATAAGACATCGCCCACGCATTTCGGGTAACAGGCCTTTCCCTTCTTCAGGGCTTGCTGACATTTCGCTTTAGGAATATATCAGGTTTATAGTTTCCATAAGGCACCTATTCAGGGATACCAGGCTGATTTCCTCAGAATCCAAGCCAAGCATGATAAGGTTCTTCCAGAGTAACATCTCTCCAAGCTTTCAAGAAGGGGAAAGGGAAGCCTGCAACCACTGCGCAGTTTATACCTGCCACGCTTTACAAGCAAGCTGTCCCCCCCCTCTTTGAAAGGCCTATGGAAGCTGCTTCCTACAGAAATGGTATCACAGTATCCAGCAAATTGGTGGCTGAAGAGGGGTAGGATTGTGTCTTTAGGTACTTCCCAGTGGAATTCCTGCCTCTTGCAGCTTCACCTGGGTCGGTTCTCGGTTGAACCCCCTGCCTGCCATCAATACAACCTCCCTTTCAATCCAGAAATTAGTGGGTAGAATACAATCCAAACAGGTTCTGATCAACAAATTTAGTTCTATTTAGTTACCAATGCTGACAACCAGGAACCTACAATTTTTCATCTATCCAAATGCAGTGCAAGTCGGCATAGCCAATCTGAAAGTGCAGAACAGTGTATCATAGTTGCTACACCATCTACACAAGAAGCCTCTACACCCCAGGTGCCCAACCTGCAGCCCCCCCCCCCCCCCCCCCCCCCCCCCCACATGCGGCCCTTTGGGTGTTCTTCAGTGGCCCCCCTCAGTCTTTTACTTGTGGCTCCCAAAACCTGTAAATGCATATGGCATAGGAACTCACCTGTCTACTAAATCCCCCTCGATCATCTTACAGCGGGAAGAGGAGAGGAAAAGAATAGGGGCACATAAACTTTAAAACAGAGGTTATGTGCCCCATAGATATCCTCAAAGGCTTTAATGATGTCTATGAGGCACATAACCTTTGATAATATATATGACACAAAATGTGCATTACCATAGTACCCTGTTCCCTAAATTAACAAGTTGTGTTATTTTAAAATGAAAAATAATGTCTTTGTTTATTCATTATAAAATTCTTATAGTCAGTATAGATTGTATATGTTAATTTGGAGGGCCACAAGTGCGGCCCTCTGCATCACTAAAGGGCCGCATTTGTGGCCCTCCATATCAACTCAGTTGCCCACCACTGCTCTACACAGACATCACTTGAGGTATTAATAGGTATTTTTGAGAAATAAAAAAGCTCAGTATGCTCTGTGTTTTAAATAGTATTTTGAAATGGGAAGCCATACTTCTAATTATGGTAAAGAACGTTGATGAGGTTAGCAATGGTGCTTCTGTTGTTACCAATCTCACAAGGTAAGGCTTGTGTCCACTGGGCCTCATGAACACAGAACAGCGCAGTTAGTTGGAACTGCAGTTCCAATTAGAACCTGCTTGTATGACAATTGCATTCTTTTTCTTGCTGTAATTAATTTTGAGATATTTTTACAGTTCTATATTTTTTTATAACTTTCTTTTAAAGCAGGATATATTTATTGTTTGTACCTCCCACTGATTTGATGCACACTTAGATGAATGCATACATCATTCCACTCAGATAAAGTCACCCTGTGGGTGCACACTGCTGCTTTAGTCCCAGCATAAATAAAAATATCTCAGAAACTGGGTCACGAGAGGTACAAGTGGAATACAGCATGGTTTGTGTAGATTAGATTACATGCATTTGTCTCAAAATGAGGTCAGGATGAAGAAATACAACAAAAAGAAATGTATATGCTACCATCTTCCACATGAACAAACCATAAATACATTTCGGGTAATCTTTGCATCTTAGATGTCCACAGTAAAACTTTTATTTTATATTATTATACTTAGTACTCATAAATCAGTTCATTTTGATAGTGTCCCCATGACTTGAACCACCACCCATGGCCTGTCTGTAGTCATCATGATAGAGATTAGTAGATCTGCATCATGAACATACAATGTACATTCTACTTTATTTTTACATCAGTCTCTATCACGGTAAGAGATGGGCGAAATGTAGTAAATTTGGTTCGACTTAAATTACATCTTTCCTGAAGTGATGTCTAATTTCCCATGTACCCTTGAGGCTGCCGTGGCACAATGTCACAGCAGCGATTTTTTAAAGATTTACCGGGTAAGTATTTCTTTTTTTTTTTACATTTGACCTCCAATCTGTCCTATTATTTAAGGTCACATCTTATATTTCTGATTTGTTCCGTAGAAAACTGAGGTTTTCTGGCTTATGTTAGGATATGATAAATACATATTATAGTAAATAAAGAGGAATCTTATTTTGATCTTTGGTTTTTCAGCCATGTAGTACAAACAAGGGGACCAAATATGTTTTTTGTATAGCCAAATGTTTTGTATAAAGCCATTGTCTAGACCTCCTTGACCACCCCCACCAAATTAAGTTCTTCCCACTATACCTTGAAGTTAAACAGCCCAATATACAGACAACCTGTTAGAAGAAAATATAAAAACTTTACCTGTAATAAGAAAATACTGATCCCTCCTTCAATGATGCTGCACCATGGTGATGTCAGCTTCTCTTCTCTCCAGCACAGAGACTCTCAGGTAGAGGAAAATTGCTAGAGGTCAAGTACTATGCAATATCCCAATTTTATAAATGCCAAAAACAGCAGAAGGCCCACGAGTATCTAACCCTAGGCCCCCTCTAAAATGTCACTAGGCTGAGTCCTCGTGGTGATTACTAAGGCACCAATAAGTCAAACATGATAGTAAATGATAATGATAGTAAAAACAAAAATTGTGGTTTATTTTACAGTAAAAACAATTATAGTGCTATTTAGTGACTAGACTGGAGTGACAGCAGTCAATGAATCCCTGCAATGCTGGCATCTAGATTACAAGACATGACTACTCCACAGGTTCAAGGGAACTGCAGTTTAGGAAAACAATTAAGAGCCCTTTCACGCTGCACTTGCAGTGGTTGTTTGTTTTTGTAGAGATAATGGGCGTGGTAGTGGTTACCGGCAAACTCCCCCCGCACATTTTTTGGTGTGCTGTGCATTCGCTATGCTTAAGTAATGCACATCATTGAATTTTACTAGAAACGCAAGCTTAGTTCTCTATGGAAACCTTGCATTGTCCCTAGTTGCCCTGCAGTACTATACCACACCACAACTAGTCTGAACGAGCCCTTGGGTTTGTGCATGACCTCCCTACCATAGTGCCTACTCAGGGGTAAAGGCTCCCATACACCTTGCAATCTTTCCATACAATTTCTGTACAATCAAATTTTGTTCTACCAAAACCATGTAATACGAGGACCTTTCTAATCCTTCCAATCACAATGTATTCTATCAGGGAGGTCACTATACTACACAGTTGTTGGTAGATCTAATGAAGATTGTATGGATCGATCTTAAGGTGAATGGGGGGCTTAAGTAATAATTTTTTGTTTTTCAGTATTGATCTAATTGATTTAACTAATTTGGTTAGCTAAAGAAATATTAATTTGTCTAAATAAAAATTGTCAACTCTTCTAAAATCAACCGGGTGATGCCACTCTAAAACAGCTTCTATGTTATTATGAATCTAATGTGTCTACCACATCTAAGGGCTGCTAAAATGCAATACACTGCTAATGCAATACACTTTTTTTTATTGAGTTTGGAAATGATTAAACAAAGTATAAACAGGAATCTTAATATCATTATAGCAAAAGTGGTGATGGCAGATGTTTCCCTCTTGATTGTAAAATTCACTTCACAGTAGTTATTAACATCAGAAGTGTATTTTCCACTCATCAAGCCCAAATAACGTTTCTTTGGAAATGTTGGCATTTTGGGATGATGAAAGGTAGTTTTATATTGGGCAAAATGTTTTTTTGTATTTGGCTGTTTTTTTCTTAAAAAAATAAATCTTTTGCGGGTTCTTACCAATTTAGTACAAGAATGCTTTCACATGTCACCTTATTGAAAACTTGATGAATGGCATTTCAGTAACCAGCTGCCTACAGTATTTTCTGAAAGAGTACATACTATTTAATGATTTTCACATAGAAAGCAAAGTAGAGAAAAGTATTGTGTTTGATGTATTACTTGATAAAGCTCTCCTAGTTCTGACTTCAAAGTCATTTAAACTGTTCTAAAGCCAAAACCTTAGCTTTGTACATAGCGGGTGAAGTGCACTGAGTCCCTGACTCTTTATCTTTCTTTTCTTCTTGACCTGTAGACCCAACAAAAGGAAAGGAAATCCTCTTTTTCCTTCTGTATCTAGAACAAATCATGCTTAAAATTTATGTTTAAATATTGTTGGTTAAATATGTTATTTTACAATTATATGTGATCAATGAGATGAAAAAACTTAAAATAAGAATGAAGACAGCACCTGGTATATATATATGTGGTAGTGCTACCCACTGATAAAAGATTGACAGTCCTGATAATTGGGTAATCCAGAGAACAAGCCAAGGGTCAGTCAAAGAAAGTACAGTACCGATGTATAAGGCATTAAACATGGTCAGGGGCAATCCAAAGTCAGGACAAGGAGAGTTCAAGCAATATAAGAAATAAGGCTGGGTCTCTGTTGGGAACAAAGACACTTGCAGAGGCCATAGAGGCCATAACAAGCAATGGTGTGCATGACAGATCCTCATTATATGGGTGGAGAACTCACATTGCCACCTGGCGCTATAAGAATGGTTAACAATTAGCTAAGTGGTTCTCAATCAGTGGGGTTGAATGACCATTTCACAGGAGTATCCAAGTTCTCTGCAAGCATTAGGGCTGCGCCTAACAAGCAGCAGTGTTGATGCCCACAGGTGGAGTGGGAAGTTAGGAAGGAGCGCAATGACCCCTCCCTCCTAACTAAGATAGGATGGGGTGTTATTCTTCCTCCTAACTTTCCACCACACACATCATTTGCACAAGCAGGGTGAGAAAATATAAGGGAGGGGACACTACACTTACCTGATTGTGCCACAAGTGACGTCGCAGAGTCTGACTTCCGCCATTTGGAACACGCACTTCCGTGTTCCAAATAAAGGAAGTGGCACTTTTTGACGTCACTTCCGGGGTCGCGGATCTAAAAAGGTTGAGAACCACTGAATTAGCTGGAGAATCACCTAAAGCAGATTGTGCTACAGGAAATTCAACATGTCCCGTTCTGCACCAATGCACCTGGACTATACTGTGCAAAGCACATCCAGAGAGCCTAGGTGGTTGCTGTTTGGCTGGAAAGGACCCCCCAGAGCAGAGAGGCATATTTGTACTGTGCTGAGGACATCCACACGGCCGCTAGGAATGCCATTTGGCCATACTACTGCAACTACAGCCAAACCCTATCTGCCAGAGTGGGGTGTCTCTCTCTGGGGTTGCCGAGGATGTTAAGGGATCACCAGTGGGGTATGTATCTTTTAATACATAACCTTTACCAATTGGGTCAAGAATGTTTAAAGGTAGCTATACACAAGGCGATTCTCCCTCTGCCCCTCAGCTGATCGGCGGGCACCCTTCGTGTGCCGGCCATTACTTTAAATGGGGATTACCGTCGCCATTCAAAGAATGGGATCGATCAGGAATTTACCGGAATGTTGTATCACTGTGCGATTCCTGGTCGATCTCACCAGATGGGCCCACCCATGTTTTGGCCGAGCGACTGCCGGGCGATTGTTGGTTGCAGGCACGGCGGTCGATTGGGCGAAAAATTGGGTGAAAATTAGGTTGTGTATGGCTACCTTAAGAGCTATATCTTTTTTATATCGGGCTTGTGTTTGATCACCAAAGCAGGTGTTGGAATCGGCAAAATTTTTATGATGTGCCCTGGTGTCTGACTTTTTGTTGCACTTAAGCAAACACCTGAACATATTCCACATACTGATATATTCTGTTTCTTTATCTTTAAGTACTACATTGAGCAATGCATGCAGCATGTGTGCGTCCTTTAATTACCAATTGGTTTCCTAGTGGCTGACAACATGCAACTGCCCAACTGTACAGGAACACCCCCCAATCTTTCTAAGTGAAAAAGCATTTGCATGACTTTGGTTGGTTTCCACAAATTGCTGAACAGATGCATTAGTTCGGATGGGGACGGCAATTCCCTAGACGAAGTAATGGCCGGCACACAAAGGGTGCCCAGCCGATTCTTGCCACTAGCGGCCGACTTCATCATGCCCGCTAGGTCGGCTCAGCAGTTGACAGGAAAACGACCCGTCTATGCCCAGCTTAACATACCATTTTAAATTTCTTGAGACTCTTTATGAATAAAAAAAACCACACCAGACTGGAAAGGTGTGGTACACACCTTTCAAAAACCAACCATGATATTTATAATTTAATAATTTCAACAACAGATGCTTGTTTTGTGAAACCTGAATTCTACTTTCCACCTATTATTGTGGTTTTTGTATTCATGCTATCACCATCTCACACAGATTTTGTTGTGGGTGTGGGTTTGTGTTACAAGCTGCTTGTTAATTTTAAAATAATTGTATGATTTTTTTTCCTTTTCACACTTGCAGCATCTGTTCAGCAATGTAGCTATTTATTGAGAATAATTATATGGTTACTTCAACACAAAATAACAACCTTGCAGCCGCCAAGCTGCCTGTAGCGCTATATGTACTGTTTATACCATTACATAAAAAAGCAGAAGAGATTCATTTTATGACTGAAAATACAGAAATGTTATTAATGAATCCAATATTTTTAAGAACCGCTCTAGGGTGGCAAAAGGCAGATGATGTTTGTAATAGCAGAAGTGAACTTTTACATTCTGGTAGCAAATTAATGACCATAATTAGTCATCTAGAATGCCAATGATAGGGTTTTTTTGTAAATGTTACTTCATTTTCAATTATTGCAAGCATCATTTCAAGTGTAAACTACTTCTACTAATAGTTTTATGTATCTGAAAGCCCTTTCAGAAATGACACCAGGCATCATTTAAAAAGCAGCCTACTAAAATATTATAACTGTGTAATTCTGAAAGGTATTGTCTGACTATTGATATTTCTCTTTGTTGATACAATCCTGGACTAATTCCCTATTAACATACAGCAAAAGATGGGCTAGGCTGTAACATATACAGTCCCTGACAAAAATCAGAGTCAGTGGGCGGGCACACTAACCTGCTCCCTGGGGCCCACCCATAGCGCTGATGCTGATTAGTGATGAGCGGCATAGGCAACATTCGGATTCGCAGCATGCCGTGAATATTTGTAAAGACATTCGGAAGATATTCGGTAAATATTCGCATTCGGCAATATCTGGAAATTGCGAATATCGCCAGTTTGTGTTGCGAATATTGGGTGCGCAATATATGTTTAACATGGCGCGTACGCCATTTGCATGTAAGACGGGCATGCACACGTAGCGTGCACGTGCCTAGTGGTTGCCTTGCGGTTCCAGCGTTTTCACCTGCTACCTGAAACCTGACTGAGCTGAACAAGTGCTGCTGTGCTGAAAACTTGGGAAACTCCAAAAATGGTTAGCAGGAACTTTAACTCTGAGGAGAGGGAGATGGTCATGACTGTAAGTACATCAACTAACCTAACTTTGTTAAGTATGCCTTCCTATTCGTTCACATGCATTGAGGGGCATGTTGAAAAGAAAAAAATATAATATTCTACATTGCGAATTTTTACGCAAATTTTCAAACTGCCGATAGTCCGTATATTCGCATGACCCCAATTTTGGATTAAAAAATTCTTGATGGTCGCAGGGAGTGTTGCTAGGCTCTTGTTGCAGCCTTCCCATTCTTCCACTTGCATTAAGAGGCATGTGTAATGGAAAAAAAATACTGAATGTCCAGAATTGCGAATATTCGGCAATATATTCACCATCTTCGCGAATTTCCGAATTGGCGATATTCGCAATTTACATTCGGAATCCAAATATTCGCGATCATCACTAATGCTGATCAGGTAAATCAATATGTCTTAGTATACATGTTTAAAGGTGCCATTTTATATGTGGCACTGTAGATCAAGCCATCATCTACTGAACTTCTCTAACCACTGTCCCCTCAAGTTCTACACCCAATTGAGAAACCTGGGTTATTTCTAATGATTGGTTGGCTCATGTCAGAGGTGTAGCACTAGGCATTTCCATTGAATCCCATAGCAATAGATCACTCAGGGGGTTGTGGCAGGATACAATTACCATATAATACACATTAACACAGACCAGAACCTCTCTGTACCCTAAATCCTTAGGCAATGAGCGTGATACCCTAGTTTATGTGGTAAAGCTAGCCACACATGGTTCAATTTTGGTTCAATCAATGCTCGGTTAGATCGAGGAATTTAATCATCTAATCAAAAATCGATCTTAATCGCATCAACATACACCCCACATTGAGTTTGCGATTGTGGTGCGATTTCGATTAAAAAAGATTACTAAAATCGTCGACTTTGGTATGGAAACGATTGAAGTTCAGATTGAAGTGGTCTATGTTATTATATCGAATCTAATCGATCCAGGAGAAACACCACAAACATCGACGATTATAAAACGATTTTGGCACAATCGACGATCATGTTCCAACATGTCCGCTCAAAATGCGATAAATTTTTCTGCCTTCATCGAACAATTATCGTCGATCGTACCATGTGGGCATTTCTCGATTTTCGTTCAATCGATGAAAAAATTCATCTAATCGAGCATTGATTGAACCAAAATCGAACCGTGTGTGGCTAGCTTAACACATTCATTTGTAGGGTACACAAAAGAAGGCAAACAAAGAGGCAATAGACACTTTGGGGCACACTGTGGGGGAACTGGAAAGGTGAGATACACATTAAGGTGATGTAAAACTAGGGTCCGATATGGTTGTGAATTAAGAGCCACAGTATCATATAGAGGGCAGTCTAGAAAGCTGAAAGGGCCCTTTAACAGTATAGGTGTGCAAGCGTTTTTACTCTACTGCGTTTTCTCATGGAAAACCAATGTTGCCATTCACACTGCATGTATTGTGTTTAAAAAAAACGCAGCGTTGTTCGTAACGCAAGCCCAAACACAGATGTGTAATGTGTGTAATGCATGCGTTTATGTATATGCGTTAACGCATACATTTAAAAAAACGCATAAAGTGCGAAAAGGCCCTTAAGGTGGCCATACACAGGCCAATTTTCTTATCAATTCCCGAGCAATTGACCACCGTGCGTATGTTCTGCACTCCTCTTGCAATAGTTATATATATATATATACAGGGGTGCACATAAGTAGTACGCTGGTACTCAAAAGGGTCCAAAAACTAGCTATGCGTACCTGCTTTATTGTTACAAAGCTCATATGCGTACTAACAACTTGAAGGCACTCCGTGTCTGGGCGGCCACAGCTAAATGTTACATGCATACAATTTGTCACTTGGATAACTGCAGGGAAATATTAATTACTATTAAAGGTTGCAGTTAGGTGTGTGACATTGTAATGTAAATATAAATGTACATAATAATCCAAAAATTGGACTTTCACAGATGTTGGAGATCTGGGGGATGAAAGTCAGAGTAGGCATATGTAAAAGTAAAAGCTGACAAGAGAAAAGCACTGTCTGACAGCTGGAATATGACTATTAAATGTTGACATTTGGACTGGAGGTTGTCTCAGGGGTTAGTTACTAAGCCAGAAAATGTTAGGGTTGCACTACTGACATATGAGATCTGGGGGTTCAAACATGTTGTACTGTGAGAGTTACATTTGACCCAAAGCCAGCTGGTGACCTGTGGATGGAGACAGCTTATCGGAGGCTCAATCAGGAACAGGGAGGTCCATCTGCAGCGGAATCTACTATGCATGAGCCTGATGCAGAGGACAGTGAGGGAGACCACATACATATGGGGTGAGAACCAGACACCATCTCCAGGTACTTATCTGAAGAGCTCACTAAAAAAGTTATGTGCACCCCTGTAAATATATATATAAATATATATATATATAGTGACAGACTGAGAATCTATCCTTGGATGTAGGTAAGGGTTAAAGCAGACTGGGTTACTTTTGCAGTATTGAGAATTAGTTGAAACTACCGGAAGGGTGGGCCTCCCATTCCGAACGACGAATTTGCCTTGCTTTTCTTTTCCAGGTGATCTCATTTAGAGACCTATACATCGCCACTGTTGCTGGACAATTGTTTTCCTGTTGGAGCTTTCTCAACTTGGCTGAAGTAAGCAGTTTTAGTTTCCATTGTACTATTGAAAAATTTGTGTTTTTTGGGAATTGTGAAAAAGAAAGTGTGGCCCAATCATCTCTACTTAACTTGTTGATAAAAGTGTTCAATCTGCAGTGGAATATACAATCACTTGGTAACAGTTCCAGTTATTTTTTGGGTGAAACGGACTATAGGAAAACTTTAAATGTGTCTGGGGTCCTATATTCATTGTATGAAATTATATGACCATTAGAATAACTTAAAGATTTTTTTTTTTATAGATTTACGGCTTGTTTCCATTGATGCGATTTGCTGTGGCTGTATCCGAGCGGCTGCAGCCGCTCCCGTCGGCACCCCAAGCTGTTTTCATGCGGATGGACGCACACGTCCGTGCGTTCAGATGAAGACTCTGGGCAGCCCCCATGTGAAAGGATGCGGTCGGTTGCTGTTTCCGCACGAGAACACTGAAGCTAGCGTTCGGAACCACACCGCATCCACATCCGCACCGCTTCCACACTCAGCCGCACCAACGGAGCCTGGCTGATGGTTTGCCTATGGATGCGGTCGGAGGGCACAACCGCAGCAAACCGCATCAATGGAAACAAGCCCTTAGATATAATGATAAAAGGCTGGAGACATTCTCAGTTGTTGATTGAGGTTATTGTGTCTACAATTAAAATAATTTAGATTGAACCCATGCCTCACACAAGTACACAACCAAAATATAAAGTAATGGTGCAGTTCTTAATTAAGCATATTGGTGATTGTTGTATTCCTATATACGATTCACTTATAAAATGGGTCTTTTGTTTTGATTAATGAATCAGTTTTCCACTTAACCTTCTGAGCGTTCAGTATGCCGATGCTTCCGATCGCGTCACCGGTGACGCGAAGGGGGCAGGGGTAGGCGGCGCCATAGACCTCCGTCTAACTGGAGGGGCATCGCTTTCTTTCAACATAAGTCCAGTGACGCCGGACTTATGTTAACCTTCTCCAGCTGAGCAGGCAATTGTATGCTCCGCCGCGATTGCCCGTGGCACGGTTATGAAAAAAACGTGCCATGGGCGAAACGCT
>CM070039.1:36871469-36883812 GCA_036250615.1 Ptychadena robeensis | reverse complement strand
CCCCCCCCCCCCCCCGCAATTACATTATTTCTCAGCGACACCCTTCCCAAAATGTTCAGCACCTAAATGCCTTTGTCAGTGTATTGAATTGATTTGTACATGGTCTTTAGGTAACAATACACTGCCGGATTTTTAAACCGATCGTTGTGCGCGTTCCCACCAATCACTCGGCCAAAAATCTGGTGGGCCCACCTGGCAAGGTCGACCAGGTGATCAGACATGCGGGTAAATTCCTGGCCAATCCCATTACTTTGAATGGGGACAGCAGTCAAAGTCATGGTGTCATCCTGCTGCAGTTGATTCTTTCAAAAATAGAGGGAGAATCGCCTCGTTCATGGCTACCTTTCCTAAACCAATGCTGTGCCCTGCTGTTACAGTAAACATTGGGCGCCAATTAACCCTTGTGATGAGGTCCTCCCTGATGTTTATTGATGGTGTTGATTTAATGCATACTAGCCATACACATATCGATTCAGCTGTCGATTCCCCAATGATTGATTGGCATGTGTGGTGATCGTTCGTGGAACCATCCTTCGGGAATTGAATGCGCCCACCTTGAACGATCGACCCAAAAAAGGTCGGAATCGAACAAAAAAACTGATCAAACAGGGATCCGACAAGTCTATATTTTCCTGTTCGGGGTGGAACATTACTAGGGAGAGTAACGCCCTCTCCCTCCTAAGAAAAGCCCCCCATACACCTTAAGATAGATCCATACAATTTCCATTAGATCTACCAGCAACTATGTAGTGCCGGGTCCTCCCTGATAGAATACATAGTGATTGTAAGGATTAGGAAGGTCCTCATATTACATGGTTTTGGTAGAACAAAGGTTGATTGTACAGAAATTGTATGGAAAGATTGTAAGGTGAATGGGGACCTTAAGGCAGGAACAAAATAGGAGTTTTTATAAGAGTGCCTTAGGGTATGTCTCCACATCTGTCGGGGCCCCCTACGCTAGTCGCAGTGCTTGGCTGAGGGTTCTGACGGAGCACATACACTTTGCCTGCTTAGTGGATGCTGTGTTCTCACGACGCTGAGACGTTCTGCCGATGCAGGGGTTAACGTAGTCCTGTGCATTAACCCCTGCATTGGCGGATTTCTGAACAGAGCATTCACCGGCCAGCTAAAGTGTATGTGATCCGTCTGAACCCCGCCAACCATGGCACTTAACGTAGGGGTCTCTCCGGATCACAAAACGCTGTTTTTGGGGGAGGGGGTGCCTTATATTTCAGCATTTCACATTTAAGGATGCCTTATTTTATCGGAAACGGGTATGTAAGTAAAGTGGTAATAATATGGGTAGGGTTTATTGATAAATGTAAGTAGACATGTAATGTATGGAAGAATCGGGAAGGTAGAGAGCTCCACGTAGGTAACATTAACAGGATCATCGCTTTCCATAGTAACATCCCGCATTGTCTCTGACAGAACGCGTCCCCCGTCGCCATAGTTGCAGAAGGCTGCCTGTGCTCTTCCGTGAAGACATCTCGCGAGAGTTCACATCCAGCAGTGGTTACCTGGCAACGTAGAGACTCCATCCGCAGCAACTCGTGCACCTGCAGCAATGGAAGGAGACCGAGACAACTACTATCTGGAACGTATCCTACCCGGCTTGTGGGGTCACGGTGACCGGGGCATGGGTGGTGGGACATGGCGGGGATCGGGGAGGATTTGGCTGAGTGGGACCGGTGCAGGGAGGATGGTAGAGATGCTCAGGGCGGCTGATAAAGCTGCTGTCATTGACCGTCCTTCATGTCACTGATTGTGTTGTATTATTTATATGAGGAGAGGCCTCTGTCTTGGGACGCTGTGGTGTCATGACGTCATGATGTAGTACAGCGAGGGAGGATTGTTATATTGCAGAGATCACACCTACAGGAAGCTGCTTGGATCCCATTCTTCTTAGATGTCCCTGACCTCCATCGTGTGTCCCCAGGACCCTGTACAATGCTGGTGTCATAAGATCCCTCCCTGCGTTGGGAATCATCACATTTAAAGGAAACAAACATGGCTGCATTTATAATCTGTGTTTTATTTAGTAAAGGTTGTCAGGTTCATCAATAGATCAGGAACAAGCATGTGGCCAGTGAAATCTGAAAGCTAGCTGATAATTTGTTAACTCTTGTGTCACACATTGGATTTTTGGTGCCTGAGAATATTTGGTCTGTAGTGATCCATCCTGCCAGATCACTATGTAATGGAGAGGACCAACTGCTGCTCTTCCCTATAGTGTGAGACACCATATCATTTTGTATAGAACAGAACGGGTTGCTCCGTAGTTGACCAGTCTGTACAGAGATTGTTACGTGAAATGATCAATAACGACTGTTTCGGGTGACAGTTATTTAATGTGCAAATAGTTCAGCACAGTTGTCTTTTTCCTGGAAAAACGATGAGGTAACCTATATGAAAGCCAGGCAGGTGCAACATTTCTGTTTATTTTTTTTTAAAGGATTTAAACCATGTAAATAAAAATAACTGTTGTAAACACACCTGGCTGCGCTAGAACAGTTTGTCATAACTGTTATGTTTAAATGTTATTTTAGATAAAAACTGATGCTTTAAATAATCGAATGCACATGATAGATAATGTTCTGTTTTGTGGCTGTTGCTGGACCCAACTAATTAGTGAAATATCAAAGTAGAATTGTGGGCCTAAAACGTAAAGATATTAGATTATGGGCAAGCAGTTTGTAGAATACATTTGTTGAATTGGTCTTTTACAGAAAATCTCACAAACCTATTCCAACCTAGCCGTTACCTCATATAAGCTAAACCAAACCAACCATACAGGCTCTTACTGACATATGAAGGACTATGGCCTTGCTGTTAGTTTATGTACACCGGAAAGGTAGTTGTGCATGAGAAATTGGGCCTCCTAGATATCTTATGGACAGAGAGGAGTCCCATAGCCGTCTACAGGACTGTGTCTTACAGCCAGAGAGGAGTTCAATAGAGATCTACAGGACCGAGTCCTATGGCCAGAGAGGAGTCCCATAGACATGTACAGGGCTGTCTTCTATGGACAGAGAGGAGACCCATAAACGTCTAGCAAGCAGTGTCCTATGGCCACAGAGGAGTCAGTTAGACTATGGCCTTGTTCGTTTATGTACACCGGAAAGGTAGTTGTGCATGAGCAATTCGGCCTCATAGATGTCTTATGGACAGAAAGAAGTGCCAAAGACGTCTACAGGACTGTGCCTTACAGCCAGAGAGGAGTTCAATAGAGATCTACAGGACCAAGTCCTATGGCCAGAGAGGAGACCCATACATGTCCACAGGACCGTGTCCTATGGCCAGAGAGAAGTGCCATAGACGTGTAAATGGCTGTCTCCTATGGACAGAGAGGAGACCCATTCATGTCCACAGGACCGTGTCCTATGGCCAGAGCTGAGTGCCATAGACGTGTACAGGGCTGCCTCCTATGGACCGAGAGGAGACCCATACATGTCCACAGGACCGTGTCCTATGGCCATAGAGGAGTGCCATAGACGTGTACAGGACTGTCTGCTATGGACAGAGAGGAGACCCATAAACGTCTAGCAAGCAGTGTCCTGTGGCCGCAGAGGAGTCCCTTCGACGTCTACTGGGCCATGTCTTATGGCTAGAGAGTTCCATAGACCTTTTGCCGGGCAGTGTCCTGTAGCAAGAGAAAAGTCTCATCTGTGTCTACCAGGCCATGTCCTATGGCCAGGGAGGAGTACCATAGGTGTCTACCGGGCCATGCTCTATAGCCAGAGAGGAGTCCCATGGATGTCTATAGGGTTGTGTCCAATGGCTAGAGAGGAGTCTCCAGGGCTGTGTCCTACTCCCAAAAATTAGTGCTACAGAAATGTGTACTTTAGCGAGAGAGGAGTCCCATAGACTCCCTACTCCCAGAAATGAGTGCCATAGACATCTATAGCAGTGTGTCCTATGGCCATAGAGGAGTCCTATAGATGTTTAAAGGTCTGTACCTCACTTGGGCACCTGACTACCTTGTTCCTATAAGGAACGATATAACATAAAGGTTAGTTAATAAAGGTCAAAAAGGGGGAGAAAGTGAAAAGGCATTTTCGTAGAACAGGTCTTTACCCTCAGACTTAAGCTGGCCATACACCTTCAGATTTCCTGTCAGATTTCCTTCAGATCAGATTTTGTTTTACCAAAACCATGTAATATGAGGACCTTTCTACACCTTCCAATCACTATGTATTCTATCAGGGAGGACACTATACTACATGGTTGTTAGTAGATCTGATCTGATCTGAAGGAAATCTGACAGAGAAATCTGAAGGTGTATGGCCAGCTTTAATAAAACACACAAAAAAACCCACTTAACCTATGGAGTGTCTTTGCTTGTGAATGAAGGTAGGCTTCCTCAACTCGATCTAGAATAAAATCCTGAATGTTTTGGCTTTAGACATACTTTATAGAGCACTGATGTGACACATGGACAATTTTACAGTATATGAATCCTTTTCATCATATGAGTCAGCAACAGTGACAACAAATATTCCAATTTCATCTTTTCTACTAGAGGGTAGAAAATGAAACCTTGTTTCTGTTCCTTGGTACAGTATACGTCAATTTACCCTGTGACGGATACTCCATAAAATTCACTGAAGATCGGGGTTTGCATTCATGTATGAGTTCTCTGCTTCTTTGGTACTCTAGTCGTTGCTGTGAGATAAATGTGCCGCAGGAAAGGGTCTCGATGTAAAGGACCAAAATCAAGTCTTGATATGAAGAACACCATTCTCAATAATTTATTACAGAATGTATGATACACTCAGAAAGAGTTAATATTTAACAAGATGGCTGAGTTGGATAGCCTGGACCTACTTATGAAGAGACTGTGTTCTTCTGGTGATGTAGTACTACAAGCTTTGTAGTAACAGTAGAGTAGGAAAGATCTGATTTAGGCTAGGTTTCCACAGTGTTATGGGCTGTATTGAAACCCCCTTCGTTAATCGCATACCTTGATAAGGATGTCAAGGCAGCCCATTCATATACATTCCTACCGCACCACAGCTTTCAGCCGGTCTGCCAGCGGAGGGGTTAACCTAGTGCACTAGACCATTTGCATTAGTATATCTTTTTGTCAAAGGTTTTTTTTCCCATTTACAAAATTAAACATATTATAAAGAGAAGAGACCGGAACAATTATGAACAATCCAAGGAAGTTTGCCTTGCCATTTGAATCGGCAAGGCAAGGTACAAAGGCCTAGACTCCACTGGGCATACTGGATTTGTCAGCATTATGGAACAGGTTGCCCAGAGGGTGGTGCAGGCATGATTTGCCCTGGTTATTGCTTAATTATTGATGACCCAGCAATTAACGCACCCATTTAAAACCTTTGCACATGACCTGTACAATACACTCCAAAAACAATGGGCGCATATAGTGCAATTCACTGGATGTTTCTGCTGATTTTTACTAGAAGCGACCTGCATTATACATTCAAAGGGGCATGTCATGGGAAAAGACCCTGTGTATACAGGCATGTCCATAGAAAACTACGGGCAGCGTCTTCCTCACACTTACATTTCCTGACAGTGAAATCCAGGCCTTAATGATTCTGAAACATGAGTCAGCTTACATAGAGTGTTTCTTTAAATAAGACACTTTAGGTGCAATAAAATGCACTAGGGCTTATGTTCGGGTAGGTTTTATATTTACTTTTAATAATTGTTAGATGTCACTTTAGTTTTTTTTCAGCTACTTGGATTTCAGAACTTTTTTGACAGAGACCCCTGTGTTTGGGCACACACAGCGTGCAGGGTGAGTTTGAGTTTAGAAAACGTGACAGGGTGCAGTCTCTGGGACAGGGTAGATCTTATTTTTGAGGGAGGGCTTCTATAAGAAGAACAGAGAAATAGGAGCTAAGTCTTTCTTTTGCGGTTGGTCTTATTTTCATGGAAACACAGTAAAACTTTTCAACCCCTTACTCAAAGCTCTAGTCTCTCCATTGCAGACGGCCAAAAACCCTGGAGTCCCGTGCCATGTATATGTGCGAAACCTCGGTGACACATTGTGGACACACACTGTCCTAGATGGTACACTTTTTGGCTTTATCAGGAATAATGTGATGTTGGCCAAAAGGACTGTTTTCCTGGAGTACTTTGGCAAGCGCTCTATAAAATACAATTTGTATGACGCAGAGAGAAAGCAATTGTAAGTGATGTTTTCTACAAATATGGCATCTTGCCAGGTCCATAGAACCATCAATAGATGCTTCTTGGATATAAAATTTAAGGAGACCAAGCAGGACGATTCATCACAGAATAGTTGTAATTACGGAATGAATTCTGATTATAGGATACGCTCTTCAGGATCCTCAATGTCATCCATTTCAAACATGTTATTACTCTATTTACTGCATTCTTGTGGTTGTCAACAGTTGTGCCATCTGCATGGTGTAAAGCCCAGGTGCTAGGCAGTGCGAGCTCATTTCGCTGTTATAGGCAGTAAGTGCTGTTTGTTGTCCGCTCGCTACCATTCAAATGATCTCAGCATGGAGATGATCGCTCTGAAAATGAAGAAATTACACATTTGTGCGAGTTGCTTTGAAGCTGTACATTTTGCATAATTATATTTTTTATATCGCCAAATAGTTCAGTCTTTCCAAAATATTACTATTCAATGGATAGAGGTTTTGTTTTTAACTGATCATTTTGTGCAGTGAAAATTTTCAGTATCTACCGAGCTGTATAATGCCTGGAACAATGTGTTTGAGTAAATTAACAAAGTATACATGGGGATTTCTTGCTAAACTCAGAGAAAACATGTTATCTCTGCCTTTATGAGCACATTAAAATCCTATAAATGAATAGCCATTTCGGCATACAACAGTTAGACATCAGGGCTGGGTTATGATATTGTACAAAATAGAACTAAATCTGCATATCAAAGTTGTCCTATATACACATATATTGACTATATGCAAAAAGTTAACTTTTCTCATTTTACATTGGCCTTGCTGCCCTGAAATCTTAAATATAATTCAAGGAGAGCGCTATGGTGCCACCAATCTGACCATTCTTAGATCTCGCACACAGCGAGAATGTTTGCTTTTTTTTTTTGCTTATTTAAATTACTTGTATGCAAGCACTCCACACCTAAATACAACAGTGACATCATGGGTCACTTGACCAATTATTGCTCCCATAGACCACATTCTTGCAGTAAAGCACTTACCATATTTTCTGGACTATAAGATGCACCTGACCATAAGACACTCCCAGTTTTAAAGAAGGAAAACCAGAAAAAAATATTTCAATTGTTCAAATCATTAAGGGGAAAATCCCCTGCAGTACCCAATTTCAGCCACAAAAATGGTGAAGGGACACACTTGACATCATCTCATCTTCCTCACAAGGGGAAGAGGAGGGGGGCCGCGGGTGAGGAAGATGAGATGACGTCGAGTGTGTCCCTTCACCATTTTTGTGGCTGAAATTGGGTACTGCAGGGGATTTTCCCCTTAATGATTTGAACAATTGAAATATTTCAATTGGTGAGCAGATCTCCAATCTGACAGTTGTTTCAGCTCCCCGGCTAATCTTCTTGCCGGTAGAGCTGGCAGGGTGCCAAGATGCGATTAAACCGCTGGCACTAGGACACTTTACTATGTATTTATGTATAAAATAAAATTAACATAATTGACAGCCATAGTCTCCCTGTTGGTTGGGATTTGATAGCATATTCATATATTTCTTCACCATGCCCGGTGAAAGCAGGTGCCAGTACTAAATATGGTGGTGCCAGTAGCGAAGGAGCCAGGAATGCAAGTATGTTCTTTTAAGGATTGTGGATGCTGCATTTGTTTCTGTCCGCAGTAGTTGAGCCTCAGCCTAATCAGGAAGTGAAATTGTAAGAGTATACCATAGCATAAAGAAAATAAAAAAAATCCTGCTTTATCCAAAACCTATGGTTATGTAGAGCCTCTTCAATGTGTCCTACATATCTGCCTGGAGCTCATCTGTAAGGCCAATGGCTTGCTACATATGCCCCCCCCCCCCGGGATTCACTTAAGCCTAAAGACTTATCCTGTCATCGGTTCAGTATCTTCAGCTAAAGGAAAGCAAAAAATAAACTAAATAAAAACTCCCTGGTATAATGGTTTTCTAACTAATCCCTAATTAAACATTGGCTAACCTTAATTAGCTTGAATTAAACCTCTAAATCACCTCCATTTGTTGTTCATGCGAGAATAGTTTTCAAAATTTTGGTTCCTTTTTTAAGTAGCATTTTATCTATAAAAAAATAACATTTATTTTTGTGTTTTCTATTTTTTTTTTCTTTTTTTCAAATATGTTATAAAAAAATTATGCTTACAAGAAAAGCACATTGAGAGAATGTCTTTACTCTATCTGATGATTACGCTATTACCAAATCAATAGGTCTATGGTAGAATTGTAACAATTGTTCTGCTCCGCATGGGTACGAATCTGAAACGTGAAATGGTTAACTAGACATAGAACAAAGTGTAATCCATGTGTTCTTGTCCTGAGTATTGTAAATGGCAATCTCCTCCAGAATCAGTAATCTCTATGTCTGTGAAGGTTCTCATTCATCCAGGTCGTTGTATAGCTGTAGTGTTTAATTCAAATCAACTGGACTTGCTGTGTTTTTGTTTCTTAAAGTCATCTGACTGGCTTTCTCAATTCAGAGTGATTGTGTACGTGATCTTACAGGGAATATATACTCTGGGGTATAGCTCCAATCGACATAATGTGTTAACCAGCATAGGTCCTGAGCCTCATGGAAGTAGGTGTTACTAAATTAGTTTGAGGAATCACAAGTTCACATTCTGGAAAGGGAGGGTTTCGGAGAGGCATGAAGGAGGCCAAATATGTGAAAATGGAGAAGCCAAGCTTGAACAGGGGTGGGGGGGAGGTGCAACATCTATTGTCTGCCACTTACAATGCCATTTTACACCTCTCTCAACTGGGCGGGTTAATAACACCTCACAGCTCCAATCATGTTAATGTAGTAACGCCTACCTCCATGAGGCTCAGAACCCATGCTGGTTAACAGATTATATGGATTGGAGCTGTACCCCACAGTATATATTACCAGTAAGATCGTGTACAGTCTCTGAATATAAGAAAGCCAGTCGGATGACTAGCAAAACGTCTATAAGAAACCTCCTTAGCGTAATTTAACCTCCTTAGCATTCATGCCGAGCCCAGCTGTGTGAAGAACAAACTCTGGAAGAGCTGGGCTCCCATGAAAGCCGCATCATTTCCGGGGTTGTGCGGCATCACCGATCGTGTCACGGTGACGTGGAAAGGGGTGGGGGTGGTTAGTGCCATAGACCTCCATGTTAATAGAGGGGCCTCTGCTTTCCAGCCCTCACAGCTGGTGTCATGAATGACACCGGCTGTGTGGAGAGGGGAGGGAGGAAATGGCAGGCAGTGTACCTTGTACACTGCTGCCATTGCCCGTACCACACTGTTAAAAATGGTGCGGTATGGGCGGTGCGCTAGGGAGGTTAAAGAAAATGTTAAACATGTTGAGCTTCTTTGGTTTGGTTCCTTAATCCCAATGTAGAAGTTACAATCACGGAAGGGTCTGAAGATGGCTACCAGTATGAAGAGGTAAGTGACACTGTCCATGCTCTAATAGCAGAACTACACTGAAGAGGTGAAGAGTTGCTAAATGAACAACATAAAATAAAGTATATTCAGACTTGGCATTTATGTGACAATGTGATAAGTGGCCATGCTGTCAAATATTCTAAATCGCCAACATATGTCTTAAACTTTAACAAACTTTACAACCGGGTATAAACTTTACAAAAATGTACAAATAGTTTTGATAAACGGCTATAACTAGTAATACTGACTAGTGAAAAGGTATAACACAGCATTCACACAACTGTAACATAAGGATAACAGGCTCTGTTTTTTGCTGTTATGCGTTAAAATTAAGTATCTTCCTGAAGAGGCATCGCAGGAGGATTGCCAAAAGCAAGTGCCAGTACTGGAATTTGTTTCAGTAAGTCAGAAAAAAACAACAGTTTTAAACTCTGGGCAAATATTTCATTAACCATTGGTCCCACTCAATGGTTGGTTGCTCATTTAGTTCTAAGGGGTTTGTAAAAGAAATGCTATTCATCCTGTGCTACACCACCTCCTCTGCCAGACAAAGTCTATGGCTTTACATAGGCATAGACCATTATCAGCGATTAACCCACCTCAAGGGTTAACAGGAAAAAAAAATATAACTGTAATGCTGCTTTGCTGGCATCTTCTGAGGTTTAAAATGTATTGGAATTGCCTTGGATCACAGATATCTTGAGACTTCTGAAGGGTAATAAAGTCACATGTTATCAACAAGGATGCTCAGCTCTTCCCTCTCTTTCAATGCAGAGTAAAGTATGAAAGAATGCATCCCTGGCATCATGTACAGTGTGTTGTTTTCTCTGTGGTAATTATTTATTTGGTTTAGGCTCAGTTCAAATGGGTAAAGTGTTTCCAACTGGCTGGGAACTGAAACCATGGATACGCCATGCCACAGATTCCCATAGGGATAACATGGGGGCGCTTGTCTGTGACGCACTATAGCCTTATAGCCTTACAATGTTGCGAGGTGTGTTTTCAGATTCAGGGTGGCTACCACTCAAATTTGTCTAAAAATTTGTCAGAACCATGTTACCTCTTCTAAAGGTGTTAAATGTGCATTCTTACCTATTGATAAAGTTTGGAGTAAAGGTACTTCCTGGGGTTCAAACCAGCAAGGTCAATGTTGGATAACCAAGCTGCAAGAGTTTACAACACCCTTTATGTTCACAAGAAAGAAGGGCAGGTAGGTAAAAAAAACATTAGACATTATGGCTATGTTTCCACTATACGTCGGGACCCCCTCCGCTAAGCGTATTGCATGGCGGGAGGTCCCGGCGGAGCACGCTCGGCGGATGCTGTGTCTTCACTGCGCCAATCTGTTCTGCCGATGCAAGGCTGAACGTAGTCGAGTATGTTGAGCCTCTGCAGCGGTGGATGTCTAAACACAGCATCTGCCGAGCAGGTAAGGTCTATGTGCTCCGCCGGGCCCTCCCGCCAAGCAATGCGCTTAGCAGAGGGGGTCCTGATGTATAGTGGAAACATAGCCTATGTCTTTGATTCAAAAAACACTAATCCATAAGGTTAAGGTAGAAATGTTGTGGTAGGATGTGTAATACATTTCAGCACTATGGACAGCAACGCAGTGTTAGCCTTAGTAGTAGAGCGTGCAGTCACCGTGCTTGACTCCTGATGATGTTCATTTTCCATTCATTGTGGCTAGCTGATGTAAAAGGTTACAGGAAACACTATGAAATGCCACTGCATTCTGTTTATAATCATAGATTTTCCTTTTTCAAATGCATCTGTTATACAACAAAGGATTTCTCATACCGAGAGGGAACCCCATTCAGACCAATGCTGGATGGAAACTTTCCTTTGTACTTCTTGTGGAAAGGAATGTCATGGGTGATCTCTTAATATAGATGGCTTGTCATACGTATGTATTGCTGTGCGATGTGGGAGGTTTACCCACCACACAGGAAATGGATAACGAGCATTATGTTGATTGAGTCTCTTTGAAATACTCATCAATGTTTATTGGTAGAACAGTAAATGTAAATAACTTGTTTGTAAGAACTAGAGGCATGCTCCAGTAAAAAGAATTTTAATCTGTATAATTTACACAAGCGATCCTTTGTGGAGAACTCACAAGGTCATATGTAAAATTCAGCATGTCTCATTTTCAATAAAGCTAATAAGAGATTTAAAGGAAAATTCCATTTAGATTAGAAATGGCCAATTAATAGTAGCTTTGCTTTATCATGACCTTGAGAGCTAGCTGGACCATGGGACAGAGAAAATCAGAAAATTGTCAGACACAACCCCTTACTTTTCTGTGTCCAACACCAAATGGTATGGTAGGGTTGATTTTCATCTAAGTCAGTGACTCCCAAACTTTTCATGTAGGGTCCCCCATTTTCTATATAGGAACATTATCAAGCCCACCCATTCAAACACAGCTTGAGAATGAGGGATAGCGCAATGCGGAAACACAGGGTATTATAAAGGTAACATTATCGTTATCGCGTCTGTTAAGGTATAAAAAAACGCAGCATAATTAAAGTTGTGTGACATGGCTCTCAAACTTTATTTGAAATACAACTTCCTTTTTCATGCACACCAATCATGCAGACACATGCATCATTCACATAGAGGCAAACACACACAGAGGCACACCACTCCCAGTAACCCAGTGGTTCCCAAACTTTCCTTCCAGGGCCCCCCTTTTCTATTTAGGAACATTGAGCCCCCCCTCCCCATTCAAACACAGGTTAAGAATGTGTGCCAGCGC
>CM070039.1:36822973-36866258 GCA_036250615.1 Ptychadena robeensis | reverse complement strand
ATAAAGAGGATGATGTGGTCAAAATACTCATTTGTCTAATAATTCTGCACTCCCTGTAATACTGCATATTCAATTGATATCTTAATGGCTGTGTCTGATTTTTTTTTCTTTTTCCCTAATTTACTTTCTAAAGCTACAGTACTTTAACCTCCCTGATGGTACGTGTGTTCCACGTTTTGTGCCATACCAGTATAATGAATTGATAGCACTGTTTGAGCTCCATTAACAATGAAAACATTATGTATTCTCTGAATATTGCTTGAGGCCTGAAAACAAGTTCTATGTGTAAAATAGCCTTTGCAAGGGGTGTTCAGCTATAAGTTTTTAGTTTTCAAAAGTTATCCTGAGTTTAGTTTACAAAAGAAAATTGTTGTCTTCACAATATAGGATTAGTGGTACATATGCTATGGAGCTAGTCTGTAGTAAAATTTCCACTTCTTTCTATATAGTGACAATACAATCTTCAGAACTATGGTTATGCAGCGAGAGTTCTACTAATCCAGGGCAAGCAGTCAGTTCTAGCCCTGCTGCAGAGTGTTTTATAGGATTATAAATCCTGCTTGGAGATGCATCCAAACACATCCGTGTGTGCGATTACGCTGGAGCAGGCACTCTTATTTCAAGGACGTCTTGCCTGCAGGGGGACGCTTTACCAGACAAGGGAAAAAAATGAACAGGAGATGCTGACCAAGCATTGTGGTAGAATTCGATGACTGGGCAAATACACAACAGAGTAGGATAACTAAATATTCATGATAACCTCTTGTATTGTGCTATATCTTCCTTTTGTCAGGATAGGATAACATTTATGAGGTTATCAATAATGTTATTTGACTAAGGAAGCAGAAACAGCTCAATTAAAGTGATGCATGTGTACATTTTATGGCAGGAACTAACTTTAAAATGTATCTCCAACCATAAACAGCAGCTTATTAAGCTCCTGCTATTTGAGAATTTTTCCCCCAAAACATTTGTATTGTATGTCATTTCCCCACCGCACAATACGTATATTTAAAAGGTCGCTCTAGGTAAATTTTTTTCTTTTACAAGAAATGTTATTAATTTTTGGAGTACATAGTACAAGGTATCAAAGAATGGGGAAAATGAAAAAGCATGTGAAACGACCATCGGCAGAATGGTTTGTCACAAGGAACAAATAGTAAAGAAATTAGAAGAATAGGCAAGCACAGAGGGAGGGGGAAAGAAGGGGAGGGAAGGTCAGTAAAAAAGGAGAAGGACTCGGGACGTATTAGAAACGCACAAAATCTAAGGGGAGGTCTCTGAACTTCAGGTACTTGATCCAGGGAGACCAAATTTTCAGGAAGCATTTATGGGTGTCACATAGGACTGAGGTAAGATGCTCTTTGATCACGATGTCCACCACGCATTGCTTTACCTCAGAAAATGGCAGGGTTGGTTGCTTCCAGGACCTCACAATCACTAGCAGAGTGGCTAGAAACGCGCTCTAGGTAAATTTTTAAATAGACACATAGTAAAACATTCACTCACCAGGAGTGTAAGTAAAACCAATGCATTTTTTTTAGAAATAAAGAGAAGACGTAACCCTCCTATAATATAATTTTTATTTCTCTGCCTTTTATTTCGTGTTGCATCTCCAGGATAAAAAGTAAGTCTCTCCAAAGTAAATAAAAAACCCACCACAGAGTTCTCATAGTAAAAAGTTTTCTAATTGTAGGGAGTTCCATCGACTTATTGCTATGACTGCTCATAATGTCTGGATTTCCCATTACTATTCTGTATAGATGATAAACAGACTCTCTATTCTTCTAATGATAACAATAAAGCTGGCCATACACCTTCAGATTTCTCTGTCAGATTTCCTTCAGATCAGATTTTGTTTTACCAAAACCATGTAATATGAGGACCTTTCTACACCTTCCAATCACTATGTATTCTATCAGGGAGGTCACTATACTACATGGTTGTTGGTAGATCTGATCTGATCTGAAGGAAATCTGACAGAGAAATCTGAAGGTGTATGGCCAGCTTAATAACTTGACAAAGGGACCAACACTTCATTACTCTATGCCAGTGGTTCCCAAACTGGGGGGGGGGGGGCACGAAGGTATTCTAAGGGGGCGCGGGCCCTCATTCTTAACCTGTGTTTGAATGGGGAGGGGTGGCTCAAAAACCAGAAAAGGGGAGCCCTGCAAGGAAAGTTTGGGAACCACTGCTCTATGCAAACCTGTCATTTGTAAAAGGGTGTTTAAACATGCATGATAAGAGTATTTTAAGCTATGTATCCACAGAGTGTCATGGGCGTGTCCTTGTAATGCATTCACAGCGCCAAAGATGCTGTTTGCCTGGGCACTTTACCCCTATTGAGGTGGTAAGGTGGTCTAAATATTGGACATATCCTTTCATGTTCAATTACTGTATTACAGGTAATTTACTGCCCCACTAAGCAATTTGTTTTCGTGGTAGTGGATCCTGTCCCAATAAAATGATTGTAGATGGAGTGGGTTGTGTTCACATCTTTTCCCAAAAGGGCTGAACGTTGGGAAAAAGGTTCTAAATGTGGCCATACACGTTTAGAGTTGTGAAAAATGTTGTCGCCGATCGACCGCCGTGCACGCTCACGGTGTTCGATTTGCCACGAAATTGGACAAATCTAAAGCTAGCCATACATGAGGGGATTTTCCCTCAATAGATGAGGGATGGCGTCATCCCTCAGCTGATCGGCAGACATACAAAGTAATGGGATCAGCCAGGAATCTGACATGCTGGAGATTCCTAGTCGATTACACCAGGTGGGCCCACCTGATTTTCGGCTGAGCTACCATTGGGCAGTTGGCGGGAGCAGACACGGTAGTTGATCGGCCGCAAAATCAGGTGAAAATTGGGCCGTGTATGGCTACCTTAACTCTGTTGTCACCAGCTGAGAAATCCAATGTAACAATTGCAGTAGTACAGAGATACAATTCTATTAGGGAAATGTATCCAGGTACCCATTCTGTACTTTAAACACTTAAACCTTTATTTCAGCTTTCTGCATTCATTTTAGAATCGAAAAAAAACTATAGTATACAACTTCAGGAAACAAAACTCCCTTGGGACTTTATAGAACAAAATCTACAGAATATCCAGGGATATTAAGTAACAAATCTATATCAATTGAAGCCCAAGTACAAAAAATGTGTTTGATAAAATATATAAAATTATTCAGCTTACAAGTCTGTGAATAGCGGATACATTTGGCTGTAATTTTGTGATTTTACTTCTCAAATAATGTTCCTTCCAAGCTATTTACACATCTATATCTATATACCCCACCATCTATGTGAGGGAGAGAGAGTAAAGCTCCCCATACACCTTTATATCACCTTTAGATCACTCCAACAACTATGTAGTGCCGGGTCCTCCCTGATAGAATACATAGTGATTGGAAGGTATATATCACTGCTATGTAGTGCTGGGTCCTCCCTGATAGAATACATAGTGATTGGAAGGTATATATCACTGCTATGTATTGCCGGGTCCTCCCTGATAGAATACATAGTGATTGGAAGGTTTAGAAAGGTCCTCATATTACATGGTTTTGGTAGAAGAAAAGATGATTGTACAGACATTGTAAGATTGTAAGGTGTATGGGGGGCTTAAAATGTGTTTGTAGTCCAAATCTAGACAGTAGCTTAGTGGGACATTCATGACTCCCTTCATAAATACGTTGCCATATAGGAAGTCTCAGAATGAGGTCAAAATGAAGGTGAGAAAAAACATTATTCACTCCCTGGACGCTCTATCTATTTACCAATTTTTTAAAAAGCAGCGTGGTAAATCAAAACCAATCACTTGGCATCATACAGGTCAATGGTGACCCACCTTCCCATGGTAATGGCAACTTCTCTTAAAAAAAATTCTGCAACAAACAAATGATTAGTTTTAACGTGCTGATTAATGCTCTGATAGGCTGAACCTGTTTTAGCAAAGAACCAAGAATAAGACAGGATCAAATGATCCTGACCAGCAAATCGGGATAAATCACACTCAATCTGCAAATCAAATTGATCATGTTCTTCTTCATGAGTTTTCTGGAACTTTTGTTAGGAGGACTTACCATTCCTAGTAATCTGGAATGTCTGTGTGCAGGTTTAGATGTGCTTTTAAGTAAAATAATCCTTTTTAATTCTTTACTATTAAAATAGAATTGGAGTTAATATACAGGGCTGCACATGCATACCTTTTTATTATCCTTCCAAAGTGCATCTGCATACTACACAAAGAGGGAAGAGATGCACGCAGCGTCTTCTCCTTGATGTGTGAGAAGGAAGCCTTGCTTGTGTTTGACCGCAAGTGCTCACTAGTGACATCTGGTGGCTTAAAGCTCAAGCACATTAAATAGCTGTACAAACAACTGTATCATTTATACACTACCGTAAAAGTAATTTTTTTTTCCAAAGTTCAGTTCAGTTTTTATTGTTAAATGTATGTCACTTGGATAACCACAGGGAAACATTAATAACTATAAAAGTTTGCAGTTAGAGGTATTAATTGAGGAATGTAAATTATTAATCCAAAAAAAGATTGGACTTATAAGGATGTTGGAGACCTGGGGGACAAAAGTCAGAGTAGGCATATGTAAAGGTAGCCATACACGGGACGATTCCGCACACGATTCCTGGCCGATCCATCACCGGGCGCGTGCACGCCGATCGATCGGCTAAGAATTGAGTGCATCGGATCGGATCTGCCAGAGAACCAACATGGTGGTCTTTCTGATCCGATTCAGCACACATCAAGGGGAGTTGCCATTTGTGAAGTGATCTATCGGGCACGGAATCGTCCAGGATTCCGGCGATGCCACAGGGGATCGGATGTGGCATCGCCGGAATCGATCGGATGGGTGATCGATCGTCCATGGAATCTACACATGTATGGCTAGCTTTAGGGTAAAATCTAAGTTGCATTAAGGCCCCCATACACCAGACAAGCCGGGCCGATAGACGAGCAGTGGAGTCCAGCGTGGTCATGTCATCAGAGTATCGGCGGGCACCCTTTTGTGTCCCCATTCAAACTAATGGCATCGGCCAGATTTACGAACATGTCGGTTCTCTGGCCAACCAAGCTTTGCCCATGTGGGCACCCGCGATCCGCAGCCGTTTTTGCCGAGGGCCGGGAGCTTGCACGCACATCAGTCGGCCGAAAAATCTGTTGCAGCTTGCTAGGTTTATGGCGGCCTTTACTGAGGTATGAGATCTGGGGGTTCAAACGGTGTTGTATTGTGAAAGTTAGGCTGACCATACACGGGTCGATACACGTGCAATCTATGAATCTTGGAGCGCTGCACTCTTTACGTGACAATATACACTTTTTTCATTATATAGTCACCCAAACCTGAGATGAAAGGTAAACTTTTACCCATGAATGAAGAGTAGTTTTATATAAGGTGATTGCAGCATGAATCATTAACAAGCTACGCAAGGGCTTATTGTGTGGAAGTAACATTGAGCATGAAGTTAAACTGGGAACAGCATCTGGAATAAGGTTAACATTCTGATTTATGAACATAAGATAAATTGGTGTATATGACAAGAACTCCCAATTTTCTGCACCTTTTCTTTATATAATTACCCTATTGCAAGTGTGTAGGGAGCTGGAGATCAGTGGGAAGAGTGTACTGAATGTATAGTTTAATGAATGGGAGTGCATAATAGCAGTGAAATGTGAGCTGAAACAGAGATTACAGCTGGCTGACCTTGAACTCTCTCAAACCTTATGTAAATGTACATCAAAAATGTACTGCCCTTGTTTCCTAAAGCTGCCATCATTGTGAAAGTGAGATTCATGTTTTCTAAAAAATAAAATGACCAGTGGTTACTTACATATATTTGCACATATTGCAATATATTTCCAAAAGGTTTGGGACACCTGCCTTTGCATGTAGATGAACTTTAATGGCATTCCATTCCTAATCCGTAGACTTTAAAATGAACTTGTGCCACCCTTTGGAGCTATGGCAGCTTCAACTCTTCTCACAGTTTGCATGCCTAGGTGCTTGATTTTATACACTTGTGGCCATGGAAAGGATATTTGGATGCCATGATTAATGATATGAAATCACACTAGCTTTATGGACCACCCTTTACAGACCAAACTTGATACACTAAACTATTTAAGCTTCTAACTACTGAAATGTATAGTGACGAATACTCTAATACCCAGTGGCAGTTTTAGATAGGGGTGATATTGGCGGTTGCTAGTCTCTAAAGGACTGCTATGAGTCAGTTAGCACCCTCACCAGCACTGCCAGAGGGGGTGCTTGCCCAGGGGACAGATCTCTGTAGAACCACCCCTGATAGTACCTTAAGCTAGGCAAACACAGGTAGATCTGTAAAAAGATTCAAGTACAATCAATCAATGTGCACGGTCACGGTGCTTGATTGCACTCTAACCTGTTTACAAAGCTACCCGTGTGTGCCTTCCTTCGAGCGGGATCAATAGAGCCTACTCAAAGAAACTCGATTGAACGGGGTTCCAACATGTAGGAAAGCCCCGTTCAATCTCCATTACTTTGCATGGAGACATAAGTCTTCGTGCAAAGTGTTGGATGTATGGCTCCTGTGTCCTGCACAGCTGTCCACTGTCAGTGCTTCTCACCAGCTTGTAGCGTGTTGTGATTTAAACAGGCTGCAAGCTAGTGAGAACGGGTCCACAGGGTACCCATTGAATGGGAATCTATGTGCCCATGTGGTGCACATATTCCGTTCAATTAACCCCCGATCAATCACAGCGTGGTGATGTCACCATGCTATGATTGATCGGGAGGCGATTGCACGGGAATCTACCCGTGTGTACCCAGCTTTAGTGTCCAAGTTTACAAGTACCTTTAACCTCCCTAGCGCTCTTGCAAGGTCCAGATTTCTGTACCAAAAGCGCACCATGGACTCTAATGGAATTTTTTTGTGTTGTAGGTTGTAACTTCCAAAAATCTGTCCGTACGCGGGTCTAATAGACATCCTGACTATAATAATGTTTGAAACACACAATAATTATAAAAAAGTACATAAAAAATTATTAAATGTATCATTTGAATGCCTAAATCTCTTGAATACTTATTTGGTATGAAAGATTTCAAAACAGTATTTATTGATTTCAAAACAGTATTTGTTTGTTTATAATAACATTTTTATTTTGTTTTTGTTTTGAATTGTATTGGATACAGTTATCACTGTATCCAATGGCATTTGACAACCCTCTGAAAGGGTTAACTTCAAAGATCACATCTGGAATGACAATGGGGGTGATATTCCAGGTGTGCTCTTTGAAGATATCCCAATTTGCATATGAATATCCCAATTTTCACATGAATGTCCTGCGGCCCCCGGGGTCTAATGCCTGAGGTTGTGGATCAGGCTTTGTGTCCTCGCTTACAAAGCAGAAACCCATTATGCATGATGATAACTGCAAAGGTCTGCCAAGTGGCTTCAAAGAACTGGTCCCCTGGAAAGGTGAAACAATGAGGGACAAGTCACCTAACAAAAAGCTTTTAAATAATATTCCAGGAACTGATAGGGTAACCTTTATTTTCTCCAATTTTAACATTGGTCAGGACAGATAAAGGTATCTGTCAATATTCAACAAAATATTGAATTAATATAGCATATAGCAGGCCAATCGAAGAGTCCCAAGTTTTAGTCATCATCCAGAATTCCATAAATAGTACTTCACCATTTGACTGGTCTCTTACTGAGCTGTCCATGAACCTCTATCAACTTGGATAACCCATTGAAATAGCCAATATATGGGAAGGAAGTTCATGAAATACTATTTTTTTACTATAAAACAATAATATTTGGTAAAATATAATAATAAAAATAAAAAAAAAATAAAAATCCCCAAATAATACATGTCCCACATATAACAAAAGGGAAGATTTAGGTTTTTTGACTTAATCCACATAGAACAAACCACATAACCGAGTCTATTCCTAGAGCCCCCCATACACCTTTAGATCACACTATACCATTTCCATTAGATCTACCAACAACTATGGGTCCTCCCTGATAGAATACATAGTGATTGGAAGGATTAGAAAGGTCCTCATATTAGATGGTTTTGGTAGAAAAAAAGTGGATTGTACAGAAATTGTATGGTAAGATTGTAAGGTGTATAGGGGCTTATACAATTAAGTACAATACTAGAAGATATGCTGCCAGAATATTTAGGAAGCTTAAAATGGGAACTTTTGAAGAATTTTACAAAGCATGTTCTTTTTTTATATTGGCAGGACTGTAAAGGCACCTGTTTAATATAAGCAGTTTAATGCTAAAAGGTATTTTGTGCCCGACTGCCACTCTAATTGCAGTAAAGTGTTTTAGTTCTACATTTTATTAGCTGCAGTTACCAGATTTAAAGCTAATTTATGAGTTAAAAATCTGCTTGCAAATTGGGAGCAAGAAGGTGACTGGTTGATCAAGTATTTAGGATATCATTAAGTATGCTAACCAAATGATCCCTATGAATACCATAGATTAGATCATTAGTTGTTCTTTTCCTGATAATGAGATAACCATTTGGAGAACAAAGGTGTCATACGCAGGTATTCTGCTTCATTTTTGTTGGAAAGATTTAGCATTTTGAAAATAAATGTAGAATCAAAGCACATGCCCATGGCCTGTATTTTGGAACCCCGAAGCAGCGGGTCCGTCTATCTTGCCATGTAAAATTATCTGTGGTAACTTGATCTTCTGGGAATGCCTGAACCAATGGTCCAGTCCACCCATCAAATTCAACAAGCCTCAATCGCCTACATAAGTCCTCCAATACCCTTGCTTCACATATAGGAATGGAAGTTCATGGAGTATTCACTCCCTGCGTTGCTTGCATACCTTGACGGAGATGTCGACAGAGCCGATCCGTATAGTGGCCTACTGCACCGGCTGTTTCCATGGTGTTGAGTCAGTCCACTGGCTGGAGGTTAATGTACTGCACTTAGTTAACCTTCCGATCTGCGGATCAGCTCAACACCATGCAAACTGCCTGTGCGGTAAGCGGGTATATGAATTGGCTCCGTTGAGATACCCATCAAGGTATGCAACCAAAGCAGGGGGTGTCGACGGATCTGATAATACCATGGAAATATACTCTTCATTTCCCAAAGACACAAGATACAGAGCAAAATGCTGAGAAGACAAACTGTCTTCCAGAGTAAATTCATATTTTCTTCTTACTAGCAAACTACCTTTATTTATACACAAAATTAGCATGTTCTTGGCATACAATGGTACTAGGATGAATGAGCCACCATATGCATGTGTGCATTATCCTAGGCAAACCAAACAAGATGGCTGAAGACACCTAATTTGTAAAAAGCCCAGGTGAAGATGTTGGTGACAGTGTAACTTTGTTGGATGAAGTGAGGAGGACAGTATTTTGATTTACCTCCTCTCTGCTCTTTGAGCAGTTACTCTCACCCAAGTCCCAAGTAAACATTCGGGCAACTCAACAAGAAGACGCATTTCAAAAAAGTAAAACATTGGAATACAGTATTTCTTTTGTATAAGGTTGTGTTGTTGTATTCTTTTTGTTTGTTTGATCGCCCTTTATTAACTGGAATTGCTTTTTTTCTTTTCTCTTGTAGTTGCAGAGATCTCCAGTCTCTTCCCAGCGAGCTGTATCTCACAAACCTGAAGTGGTGGACGATTTTCTGCGCAATTTTCTGATTAAAAAGGGAATGATGAAAACCTTGGAGTGCTTTCAAACAGAATGGTAGATTTTCTTGTGCCTAGAGTCACAACATCTGAGGATGCTAAAAGCTATCAAAGTTGTCTGAGGCCTGCCATTTCATCATTGTTATTACTGGAATGGGGTTAAGAAAATAATAGAAAGAAAATCCGTAATTTTGCTCAGATAAAAAGAATGCCTTACATACTTCATCCTCATTCCCTACTGAAAAACATTCGATCCTATTTACAGAAGACCTATGGTCTAATTATAAAGCAGGCCATGAGTTTTAAAATAAAATCAACTTGGCAGTTTAATGTCTTTTCTTGTGGCTTTGGATAAGCTGCTGATTAATATGGAACTTCACGCTCTCAAGTGTCTCTTTTTCCAGTACATCTTGCTTGCTGGCAGACCTATTTACCTAAAGGACACTTAAGAAAGAGAAATCTCTCAGACCTGGAACTAGCAGCTCAAACTTTATACTGAGAACATAAAACAGGAAACTATACCCTTGTTGGTTTGCTATGTCATGTACAGATCAAAGGACAAGTAAAATATTTTACATAACTTTGAAAATAAGTATTTATTAATCTAGCACCTAGGTGCCCAACCTGCTGCCCTTCGGGCGTTTGTCGGCCCCCCCTTGGTCCTCCACATGCGGTCCCCAAAACCAAACTGTTAATGCATAGGGCATAGCAACTCACCTGTGAAGTGGTCACACGCTGACCCAGCTTTCCTTATCAACTTTGGCGGTCCTACATCAGTAAATTTGTCAATGTTGATCAGGGAAACTAGGTCTACATATGAGCGCTGCACCAAGGGCAGGAGGGGAGGGGGGCACTGATGTTGGGTTTTCACTGCCTGTCGGGATCTGGTCCACTGCCTCCTGAGATGTGTCGACAGGGGGAGGGTCTGGAGCAATGTTATGTGCAGCCCTTTAGTGATGCAGAGGGCTGCACTTGTGGCCCTACATATAAACTCTGTTGCCCACCACTGATCTAGCACATACGGATATATTTGCACTGCACACCATAATCTGGTTGTGCATTAGGTTTAAAGGAATGATTTGCATGGCTCCACCCACTGTCCTGAAGTTTGGAAATTTTCCTTTTGGAATTTGTGATAGAATAAGTCATTTGAATTCCTACTGTTTTAAGAAGGCTTGACTTTGTTAATCAAGCCCACAAACAGTGTATGCAGGTTTCATGCACACAGGAGCTGTTGCCAGTGTAACAAATAAAAATAATTTATTGGGTTAAATTACGCAGGTTGAGAGAGCAGTATAAATTTGCTATATGGTTAATTTTTATGTATTAACTAGTGATGAGCAGCATAGGCAATATTCAAATTCACAACATTTTGCACATTATTCTCCAAATATTCTAAGTAAATTAAAAATTAAATATCTCCTGTCATTATTATCATTAGGAAAATCAGCAGTTGTACATGCGCATATTGTGAGCGCAATGTGTGTTGTCACGGCGATGTGTGTTCTCTAGTGGCAGAATGGGAAATAACAGCTGCAGTGTTTCCACCACATGAGACAACACCCACAAAATTAATTCTTTGTGAAAATCAGCACTTGTACATGCGCATATTGCCAATGCAATGCATAGTACTTTCCCCAGAATCGGAATATTCGAGATTATATAGAAGATAAAGCACTATATATATCTTTTCGATCTTGTGCTGATATTCTCAATAAAAATTCACAATATGCGCTCAACACTAGTATTAACTATCAATGGTTTAATAAAGTACCAATGCAGTTCATTGTTCTAATATATAAGGTCGCTGAAAACATATCTTGGTGATATTGACTTTTATATAAGCCTAAAGTGAATTAGCTTTGACTGGGTTTTCCCAGGCATTAGAAATTTCCTTATTATCCCTATGCAACTTACCTACGTTTTGCATTTTTCTAGCATTTTTGGGGAAACGACTGGGGGTGAAGGATCACTACCTGCCTAAAACTATTCCCTACACATCCACATTTGAAAAAAACGACAGTATAAACTGCACAGAAGCCTTCCATAAAACAATGTTTTACCATTGCTAGTCACAAGCTGGCTTATTTACACAGTAAAAAAAACAACCCTGTGACTGTAGTCTAAAGCTAGGCATACATGGCTCTATTTAATAATAGATTTGAGCACAATCAAGCACCACGCATGTTTGCAGCTCTCGATTGTGCTCAATCTATTAAGAAATGGAGTCATCCAAGAAATAGATCAATCGACCCCGCTCGAAGAAAGCTCGTTCTAACAAGGAACCAACATGTTGGCAAACCCTGTTCGATTTCCATTCAAAGTAATGGACGGGATCGATGACGCAGTAGCCATGTATGCCTAGCATTACAGCTTCTGCCTGATCTGGTCTCCAAGCTCCTGTAAAGGCAGAACTGTGCTTGTCATAAACCCTTACAAATAGGATGAAGAGAAACAACTATATTACTGTTATTTGACTACACTTTATGTCCTTTTAAGAGCTGGGAAATAGGGTTTGAGGTAAGTCAGTTGAGATGACCACTTATTTAGGACTCCAACTGACCCTTGATGCGGAATCTGAATAGCCAAACTTACACAGAATAGTGTCTAAGAGTGGGGCAAACATTTTGCCATATAATCAATATTAACCACCCTAGCGTTATGGACGGCAGCACCTCGTCCAGCGCTCCAACTGCTGCTATCCACTGGACGAGGTGCTGCCGTCCAGTACAAGCCGGGGCTCTGGGAGACGTATAATCACTCTGTCCCGTGTCCCCGATGCGACTTGTCTCCTCGGCTGCTTGTTGTCTTTCTCCCCCCCGCTCCGAGTGACGTGATGACGTCACTCGGGAGGCGGACGGGAGATTCGAACAGTAAATAGTATGAAAGCAGTTTTCTATGTAGAAAATGCTTTCAAACTCCCCCTATGTACTAAACATCGCGCAGAATAAAGTCCCTGATGCCCCAGATGTGCCCATTTGCAGTAACCCTTTCTTCCTGGTGTGATTTTATCCACAGGTTAGAGAGGGTTAGTGCGAAATAGGAAACATCTGGGGCACCAGAGACTTTTTTTTTTGGTGAATTAGTAAATAGCAGCATAGTTTTGTGTCCTAATTTTGTGTTTTTTTTTTTTCATATTTTTATAAAAAAAATTTATTTTTTATTTTACATAATTGTTGTTCAAACATTATTATAGTCAGGATGTCTATTAGAACCCTTGTTCGGACATATTTTGGGAAGTAATTACAGGCCTACGACTAAAGAAAAATTTACCATTGAAGTCTATGGTGCACTTTTGGTACAGAAATCTGGACCTCAGCAGTGCGCTAGGGAGGTTAATATTTTTGTATAACCCCAGTTGTGGTTGTCTTTACTTTTTAGTACTGCTCACCTTGCCAATCATGAGTCGTCCTAACCGTGTACTATTGACAGGGATCAGAACTTTGCAGAAGAATCCATGCATTAGGAATAGTGCATGTCTTCCACTGAAAGCAGATGCCACATGTCAGAGGTAATGGCATTCTCTGCCCTTACACATTGTGCCTCCGGCAAAGAGCAGTCACTTATTTACCACTATGGATTAAAGCTTACATCTGGATGCCCATACCGCCAAATTGGGCAGTTTCAGAAATGACATCCAAGAACATTATTGGCAGATCTGATTAACTTTTATTGCAGTGACAGCAGCAATATATTTTCTAGACTTATTATTTTAATGTGCAGCAGGTAACAGGATGAAAGCATAAAGTGTATATTATAGTGTAGGATGTTTTGTTATAGTTGAGAGAGAAATCTGCATAGCTGCTCTCAGAGGTAATAAAACACTCATTGAATTATTCATATGAAATTCCCAAATGGAAGATCAAAACCTCCCTTTCCCAGTAAACCCAAGGGACTTCAGGCTTTCTACTTTATATATGGAGGCATTTATGCTTAGTTTTCTGCTAGTATCTGTAGAAAGTGGGCCATCATAATCCCCTAGTAAAAAAGAAACAATGAAGGAGTAAAGCTAGGTGTGAACTTAACCCATTTTGCAAAGGTGAGAACTGCAATTCTTTATGGTTTAAAGTATCATTAATTGTATTTTTCATGTAACATCTGGAAAGTACCTGAATATGATTGCTATGAACCTATTTTGTCCAGCAGACTTTAGAGAGGGAGAAGTGCAATAAGACAATAGTCTATACGTCTTTGGTTATGCACTAACAAGGAGCATTGTGATAGGAGTAAACCGCGTAATCGATATATAGTGAGCTTATCAGTTATCTGCTTCTTCTTCTTTACTGTCCAATCTCAGGTTAAGGCCATTTACGTTTCGATTTTCATCGATCAAAAATCGATGCCTGTCCACATGGTTTGATCGACCTAGATCAATCGAACTTGACAAAAAAAAAACGATCTTAACGTGATCAGACATGTTGGAAAATTTAAACTTGTATGGTGGCCTTTAGGGAGGTATAGTATCTTAAGGTTGCTCAATTAAGGAAGAGGGCACACCCTTCACATGCTTTCCTGTGGTTTTCAGCACCCTCCTAACAAGGGGGGAGGGGGAGTGTCTAGGTCTATATTCTTAAGCTAGCCATACATTGTCGAATTGCATGGCCGATCGATCACCTATCCGATCGATTCCGGCGATGTCAGCGTGAATCGGAGGTTCGATCGATCGGCCAATTAAGTCTGTCCGATCGCTACATACCACCTTGGCCCACGGTTTCCTGGACGATACCGTGTCTGATCGCTAACTTCACAAATGGCAACTCCCCCTGATGTGTGCTGAATCGGATCAGAAAGACCAACATGTTGGTTCTCTGTCCGATCCGATTCTGTGCCCCCGATCAATCGGACGTGATCGATCGGACAAGGTGGGCTTCACACGATTCCGGGTCGATCGTTTCACGTGCACGCGCCCGGAATCGATCATCCCGGAATCCCATGGGAAACGGACCAGTGTATGGGGGCCTTTAATATGTGACCACCCGGGCCTTTGCTCTCCCGACAAGATGATTAGCCAGGAAGGAGCTGTCAAATGGGAGATTTACCTACTAAGCTACAACCAGTAAGAGAAAGCTGCAATATTTTATGATCATCGGATGCTCCGAAGTATAGGGTGCATCCTATACATCGGAGTGTCTTATAGGCCTAAAATTACAGTACTTGATCATGACACCTTATTTTTGTTAAATGTGTGAAATTCAAGTCAATTCAAAGATAGTTTTCAAAAAAACTTTACTCTGCCATGAGCATGTATGTAATTAACCTCCTGGGCGGTATGCCTGAACCCAGTTCGGTTAGAGGTTTTTTTTACCTGTAAGCCTATGCTTGGCGAGTCCACTGCAATTCTGCATCACGGCAGGCAGCACCATCAACCGTCATGTTAATGGAAGGGCGTCGCTTTCCTGCACATGATGATGCCGGTGATGTGTAGAGGTGAGGAGGATGAGCAGAGTACAGGAGGTTAAGGTACACCTGTGTTTACCTTTAACACATAATCATCACCTACATAATTGGGTGTTCAAGGTAAACACCTGTTTACATTATTTCCCAGCATATCCCTTGAATAGTTCTTACAATGAGTAGCCCTACAGCTATAGAGTGCAGTTCTCATGAGATGACATTAGTTCTTCTTTTTGCATCAATATATTGTGAATTAAGAGAACCTTAACCTCTTTATGGAACAGACCTCTAATGCCCCATGGTCATAGTATTATCTGCAGTCTCCGGAATTGAGGGATGCTTCCATTGGTAACCCATAAGACATATTTGCTATGGGGTCTGGTCCAGGTTCTAATGGTTCCTAATAGGAAACCCATATATAAAGTGTAGTATGTCTAAAGAAAAAAACCCCCCAAAAATGAGCTGCATATCTTCATTTCAGTCAAGTAAAATATATGGCAGTAGACAACTGATTAAACGTGTTTAACCTCCATAGTTGTTTTGACTGTTTAATATTTCAAACCCCAGGTGTGTGCTATGGCTCACAACAATTGTTTAATTGTCATAGAATATAATTAGAGCTGCTTGTGATTTCTTTCAGGTACGAAATGATGCAGAAAGGTCTCCTGCAGCCAGAAGCTGTTGATTTCGTCCCAGATGTCTACGCTCACAACCAGATGTTAGATGGGGAGATAAAGAGTTTAAGAAAAGAAGTGGAGACCTACAAGCTGGCTGCAAGGTAAAGTAAAGCTTTTTACATTTATAAAACCACCACAGACTACAGCTCATTAAAGTCCAGTAGTATACGCTTCATCAGAGTCCATTAGCCCAACACAGGAGGAAATAAAACACAATCCTTTATTTATGTCCGGTGTCTAATTAAAATATTAAGGAAGCAAAAGAACAATGTGAGCTGTGCAATTCAGCAAGATAATAAATCTGAAGGAATGCTGCTTATAAATTTAAGACCATAGTAATTCTTGCTCAGAATATGCTGTTCGTGTTAAACCATTACCTGCTTAATATTGTAATTAACCATTTTACATTCATAAAGGAGCTGTATTTATTTACAGTGCTGGTTTGTATGTGCTTTATGGACCTGTTTTTGAAAATGCTTGCTTTGCATTACTTTTGAAAACAAAACTTAAGTGAGCATACTTTTTCTTATATGAGCATAGTGAGCATTACTTTCTGTATATATTCATATAGAAGCAAAAATGTCTGGCCTTCAAACGGCATTGTATTTTTAATTTCTGCATATATTTGTTCTTTTCACATACTTACCCCTCAAGTTGTAGCAGTCATGTCTTATGTGCAGGTTTCTACTTTGTGGCAGCCTATGCGTTTTATTTATTTATTTCATGCCTTATAAACATCTGTAGAAACTGCACACTAGTGATTGCCAAACTTCGGCCAGGTTCGCCCTCAAATGGGCGGATTGGACTTTAAAGAAGTCCGTCATCCGCCTGTTCGCGGCAGATTCAAATTCCCCGCCTCATAGTTCCTGGTTGCGGTAGCTGGATGTGGCGTCACTTATCAGCCGGCTGCTCAATACAAGACCGGCTTCATGCCCGTTCTTCTAGTGAACAGATTCTTCCTCTGGCGGGATATGACTGATCCTGCCAGAGGAAGATTAGAGAGCTCCTTCTCGCCGGCGAACAGGGCGGGTTGAACATCCATGTTCGCAGCTGAACTGTCTGCCTTGCGGGCAGTTCGGCCATCACTGCTGCACACATATTGCATAAAGAATTATGTCCTACCACTTCCAGCCACAAAAGGGCACATGAAAAACAATAAACAACCATGTGAATTCACCCTAAGGCTATGGACACATTTGCTCTAAAATCCCTGTGTTGAATGCAGAGGTTTTAGCACAGAGCACAGGCTAGTCATTGAAGATTAGTCAGTTTGAGCCTCCATCGTGTTAATATTAACATGAATACTATGGAAGCTTGACGTATGACTTATGGGTCAGCCCATTGATGTAAGAGGGCTGTGTAATATTTTAGCCGATAACGTGGCACTAACAGAATGAAAGGGGGACTTGTGCTCGGGTGCATAGTGTAGCCCTAGCCTTAGTCAATATCTAATTTATGCTTATTGTCGGTACAAGGTTGGATGGGTGTATTACAATGCTAGCACAAGGTGCCAGAGTTTGTGGATACAGATTGAACGCAGAACTTCCAACATAAATGCGGGATATTATGGGCAGCAGGAGGACATATGCGCAGGAAAGCCACAAATTCAAATGAGATCTGATTGTTGGAAGCAGGGTGGAGCTTTCTGAGAATCGCTATAGGTTACTGTTACTTATCCAATTAAGGCTGGCTGATAAAGTACAATATAAACAAGGATGTGTAGTATGTATAGAGTACTTTCCCAAAGGTACATTCTATACATGCTTTACATTTGCATTAGAATGAAGGCAGTTGTAATACTGGAGTAATCTGCAAGATGCCAAGACTGCATTATACCAATGCATTGCCAAATAGGTGAAAGCCATGGCAATGCGCTAAGCAAACATTTCATTTTTGTAACCTATTTTATAAACCGGAACCTGCTGGGTCTATGGATTGTAGAATGTAATAAAGTCCAGTAGATGGCATAAAGAGCCTACTAGGAAAAGATGTTGGAGGAGATACTGGGCTCAGAAAAGAAAAATCAGTTGTCAGTAAATGGCAAGTTAGTTGATAAATTTAGGATACATTTAATTTAGGATGTGTTCATTTACATCAGAGATATTGCTAGGGTCCTAGTAGATCCCGGACTCCTCTGGGCACACACATAGTGTTAAAGATGGAGATGAGAGCTTTGCTTTAAATTTGACACTAGCATAATAGGTAAAAAAACTATAATGTAAATTTTATAATCAGTGTATGGATAAAGGATGCATGAAACGAACATTTCAAAACTGTGTTATGTATAGAATGGATCTACTCCATATCCTGGGGATGCCATGGCATTCCATGTACCCAGGATGCCAGGGTCTGGCAAGGCCACCAGCATATATTTTACTTACATGAACTGAAGACCGCATAAATCAAAGTGACTGTACAAAAGTGCAGGTGATGTGATAAAACCCCCAAACCATTTGTAAGTGTAACACTGCTCATTCGTAGGAAAATGTCAGAAGCCCTTTTACACGCCGTTGCTTTCACATCATTTTATTTAATCTTAACTCGACAACACCCACCGTAGCCTCTTATCTCTTCTCTCCTCTTATTGGGAAGGAATACCATCATTTGGAGAATGAAAACACAAATGTTATGTATTAAAAGGTCTGAAAATGATTGCTCTGCTCATAACTTTGTGTGCCCTTTGGAATGGCCATTACTTAATATAGAAAATAGCTTCTCATTAGCTTTCATTTCCAGATTTTTAGCATAAAGCTTTTCCGAATGCAGTATCACAAGAAATTCCTCCAGTATATCTGCAGCAATGAAATATTCATAAAGTTGCTTCCTTCAATATTTCTTATCATGGAGGAATATTTATCACTTTTAATAAAGTATAACCTGTGTCCATAGGGTGTGTTAGTGTGGAGACTGTAGCTGAGCGGAAACTTTAATACCGCAAAGTAAAATTAATGTATATTTGGTTATGTTTCATATAATTAGAAGCTAGTGGAATATTTCATTTTAAAGCTGCACTATAAGATTTCTTTTTTTTTATTTCCTATACCCTCATCACTTTTCAATTTTATTTTGCACTATATTTCCTGTTTAGTACCGTAATTCTCTGAATAGTTATAGTATACTGTATATATGCAAGATACAGATTTTTCATGGATTTAGTTTCTTTCTTGCATGATGCTGACAAGACGCTAAAGCTTAGCTGCCCCACTCTGAACTTTCGTTTGCTAAATGGAAAAGCAATGGAAAGCAGTCGCTCGGTAAATAGGGACATATAGTTTATTAAAAAAAAATAACAAACTCCCTGACAATTGCAATCGCCAACCAACACAATTGTTAGTTCCTGTGTCTATGGTTTGTTCAGAAGTGAAGGATGCTAAACCACCTTAAAGCAGTTTAAAGCACCTTTGAATGGAGGTGTGACTTTCAATGAATTCTCAAAATGATTTTATTGTATTTAAAAATGCCTGTTGAGAACTCTGGGCTCCCTCATTATTTGTGTTGCTGCAAAACAATTACAGTACTTAGGCTAAGAACCATGCTTCGTATTTCTCTTGTTGGTCAGTCTGCTTTTTTAGAAATGAGACCATGATCCAGACCAGCATATCTGTGAATAAAGTTCATCCTGTGCTTCTCCACAAGTTATTTTGCAGTAGAACTTTTCCTAGAAGAACTTGACATCCATATTTGCTAGCAACAGAATCCTTAAGTTTCTCCTGGGATAGGACTACCTTCTTAGCTGACAAAGAGGTGTCACTGTATTAAGCTGGCCATACACGGTTCAATTTTAGCGTTCAATCAACGTACCCTATTTTTCGGACCATAAGACACATTTTGCAGCTCCCACCGACACAAACAGCTGATCGGCAGAGCTGAGAGGAGAGGGAGAAGCTGTTGGCCCACCTTCCTCCTGCAGATCAGTGTGAAGTATGACGAACTACATTCTTTGCAGCTTTTATTTGGTCGAGTCAATGATACCCCTTTAACACATGACTTCCGATTGAAACTAAAATCGATGAATTAAATCGACGATTTTAGATCACTTCGACTCTACAGTGAAATCGCTCAAAAATCGCACTCTCCATGTGGTGTAACGTCAATTTAAATGATGATCGATTTTCAAATTAATCCATCGAACTCCAAAATCTAATCTAACATTGATTGTACATAAAATGGAACCGTGTATGGCTACCTTTATGGTTTTTAACCTTTTTAACTATCATTGTTCCAGCTAACAGAGGAAAAATTCCATCAAAGCAGGTCATCCTATAAAATCTTACAGATGGAAAACATCGTAACAAAATACTGATTGCCTTTTTCTAAATTTAGATTTAATGTGTAACCCTAGCCAAATGTAAGTATGACAATAAAATGAAGAAAAAAAAGATTAAATAAATAACAAGAAAAGTGTATTTTAAGCTTCCTTGGGCATGACCTATTAATAATTTGTTGATGTTAAGATTTTCTGACACATCATGGCAGCATGCCCCCTCAAGCCTATAAGAAAATGTAACTATAAAGTTTTTACAATTAAGTCATACATCCATTGAGATCTGTGCAAGAATTGTTTTTCATTATGCGCGGCATGTGTAGAGTACAGCAGACCAGAACTACTGTATTTATCTCACTATAGGATGCAGTGGACCATAAAACACACCTTGTTTTGGCGAGAAAGGGCCACAAAATAGACAGCCATTCAGATATCGAGTGAATATACAGAATGTTCCAGCAAAGTAGGCAGAACTGGACCATGCAGTATTCACTCTGTATTCCTCCAGCCAATAGGCCAATGACAGGAGGGAGCTCTTTGCTATATCAGAGTGTGCAGAGCTGAAACTTTATCATATGTTTATACACTAGCAGTACCCATTTTCTGAACATGCTGATCAACTTATAAAGAGACATTTTACAATATGGCACTTAACAACTTATACATGAGTAGCGATTTACATATGGAATGAGATCTGATTCTGTGTCACAAAATGTATTTATTACAATGCAGAATTTTAATGTAAATACACAACTCATACTATCTAATTGTAAAATATGTCTCTCCATAAGTTGGTCAGTGTGTTCAGAGAATGGGAACTGCTAGTGCTAATGCAGCTAGGATCTCCTTCTTGGCGGTGGCCTTTTTGCTTGGCTGGAGAGAGTTAAACAATTTTCAGCCTCCTAAATCTATTTCTATTTTCACATATTCAGACCATAAGATGCCCTGTTTTATTTCCCATTGATTGTAATAGTAAAACCCATTTTACCGATTGATTTTAATGGTAAAAGAGTGCATCTTTGAGTCAGAAAAATACAGTATTCCATTCAAAGTGGTGCAACTAATTCAGGAAAGTTACACAATTTATGTGTATCCAACTCCAGAAGCTATCATGGCTCTACTCAACTATAACCCTTGGATGTTATTTGTAAAGTTGCCACACACATTTCTCCACATTCTATTCAATAGAAATGGCCCTGATGTGGATTTGGGTAGATCAGATTCCGTACATTTTGAATCACAACTCCCCCTCTTGTGTTGTGTTTTCTTATTATTTTCCTGCCATGATGTGCAAAGAGAATGAAAAATTTTATACTTGTCTTCAGTAATTTTGTTTTCCTGGTGCATATACATGGCAGCATATGCTTCCCTTCCTTTGTGAGACTCGACTATTGAGTTGATTGAGTTGAAAAAATCCTTATTTTTGCATTGTTTTTAGGGGTGCAGGAGGGACACTCATTTCATTACTATGCAGCCATGAATATGCACCATAAAACAAACTTTCCGTTGTCCACAACTAGACCACTTTTTTACCTTTTTTTTTAATTTTTTTCATACCTGGATTGTGAACATTTAAAGGATAATTAGCTTCTTCAGACAGCATGGAATTGCTCTATTAATCTGGCATGGCCCAACCTCCAAATATGAGTGATCACTAAAATAAAAAAGAGAAAGAAAATTGTGGCCAAAATTTAAAACCTTTATTTCACTCCAACATCTGAAACTTTATGTTTTTGTTCACATTTTTTTTTTAGAAAATCAAGTAACGTACTCTTGTAACATATATTTACTGACCTTTTACAAAGTCTTTGGTAACCACTAAATGACAGTTGTAAGAGATGTGCTATCGAAATGTGTAATATACACAGCAGATTTCTTTTCATTTGAGATGCAGCGATATGTTAGATTCTGAGCCGATATACTGCTATATAAACATCACTCTGCTTTTGTTTTATTTCGTATAGTTTTACTTTGTTTATTGCCCTTTTGAACTTGTATAATATATAGAATTCTGTTAATGTTCAGGTTTATGGTTTTGGTGTTGATTGTTATGAAGAATACCTAGCACTGAGACTGTAATCTAAAGTTTAAATAGCAATTGTTTTGTTTCTTTGTTGTTTGTCATTCTGGGGTGATGTATCCTTTTATTTGTTATGGTGACCAGGGATGTTTACTACTGCCATTTGAAATGTAATAGAAGGTTTATCTTTGAAAAGAAGATACTGTTCCAATTGCCACCCACACAGATGGGGTTTACCCGTACTTTAGGGAAAGCTCTTTTAACAACTCTACAACAGAAAACAAAGATGACCAAATTTCAGGCTGTCCCTAAATCCTGAAAGCCTGAAATTCATCTGGCCCATTAAGCCTGCAAGGTTTGGAAGCTCCACTCTTTTCCACCCTAAGGAATCTGGAGGACTGGGCCTACCGGATTTTTCTCTAAACCACAAAGCCGCTCTTTTAAACATCACAGATTGGTTCCACTGCAGGAACACTAAGATGGGTGTCTCTTTTGAGAGTGATACCACTCTGGTCCCTCTATCTAATCTCTCATAACTGGATGCTTCAGCCTGCCCTCCCTCTCCCCAGCTTTATCGCGCTGGTACAGGCTTCTAAGGAAGCTGCCCATCTCCCCAAGATCAGGCTCCTCAAGAGATGCGGAATACCTTCACCAAAGACCACTGGGCTAAATATTTGCCCTCCTATCCAGAGCCACCTTTTACCAGAAAAAGAACTATAAGATACTGAGCAGGTGGTACAGGTGTCTTGTGACCCTCCACAAAGTGTTCCCTTCAACCTCTCCCACCTTCTGTGTACGCATCTCCACATCTGGTGGAGTTGCCCGGTCATAGAGCCCTTCTGGTCATGCATATTCTTTATATATAATAGGTAAGGTAATGGACACTTCTGTTAAGGCTCCCCTGAGATTGCTATCTTCTCTATGCTCCCAGGTGCATTTCGATCTATCAAGCAAGAAATACTCAGACACTTTGTGTCGGCAGCTCGAACTGCCATCTCCCAGGAGTGGGGGGCTTGGTTCACTATCCTAAATGATAAAATGCACTTAGAGAGTCTTATGCCACGAGACCCTAAATGTCTGTCATTATTTACTTGGATGTGGGCTGGCTGGTCTCTATCACGATTCGGAAGCCTTCTGTCAACTTCTGGCAAGAGAAGGCCATCCCTCATCCGCCTAAATTCCTGTCATTGCTCTCCCCGCTGAAGGACCAGGGGGCACCCCACCTATGTCCCCCTTACTACCACCCTCTTCTGTCTATTACCCTCCTTTATCTTCCTTTCACTTTTTCCCTCCTCCTTTTCTCCCCACCCTTCTATTTTTCTTCCTCTCTCTTCTTTCAGGACAAACATGCTTTGAGACCATGTGTTTTTTTGCACTTCTGTTATCTACCTCTAGACTCTACCTAAACTTCATAGACTTCTGCTTACCTGGTATATGGAGTTTGTAATACATATAGCACTGCCATGACAGCTGCATACTGCTAACCTCTCTTTTTGGTTGCAGACACAGGCTACAGATCATAAACTAACCCATCTCTCTTTAGTTAGTAAAACCAATAAGCGTTTCTTGTATTTATGTAAAGCCTTGCTTATTAACTCTATGAACTTCAAGCCCCCCCACAAAAAAGAAAAAAAACCCTACACCAACCCATTCCAAGATAAACACTGCTAAACCCCTTATCCACCTAACCTACCTAACACGAAGTGCCACGGTGGAGTGCCACTAAAACATTCCATATAAAGAAAGTGTCATCATGGACATTACTTCCGGTATCCGGAGGTTTAACTCTCCAATTTTAACCCTCCCTCCAATTTAGTAGTTGGCCCACTTAGGAGGTAGTGGGAGTCACCTTGCCTCCTAATTTGCCACCCTACACATAATCGGCACAAGTGGGGTGGGAACTTAGGAGAGAGATCAATGCCCCCTCCCTCCTAAGTGAACCCTGATTTTCAGAATCCTGTGGAAAATCTGGGATTTATTGAAATGTGGATTTGGCCAGGAAAGTCACAGAAAAAAAACATATAGGAGGAGAGATGGTTCTGTCCAAAATCTTCACAGTAGACTCGATGAATATTTGGACAAAAAAGAGTATTTAAACTAAGAAGGGAGCATGTCTAGGAGTCAACAATAGGGTGAATCAAAGTTAATTGGTTGTTGGCGTATGAGGGTTAACAACTCCTGTACCAACAACCTTAACAAACATCGGATGTATAGGATTTTCACCACCCCTATTCGGTGTCTCTCTTTGGTTTGGTCGCTCTCTCTGGCCTCTGGAAATATCGTAATGGAACAATGTTGTTGCCTTTTTCCACGGTTGGAAGAATGATAGGGATTTTGTAATGTTCCCAAGAAAAATTAGGCTCCAGGAGGCGCCTGTTAATAATAAAAACTTATTTATAAAAAAAGACATCAATGCGTTTCGTGGTTCTAGACCACTTCTTCAGGATGATAAGGTATGTGGGTAGTCTCCTGGCTCTTTTTGGCTTTGTTTCCAGGCAAATCCTTAAAGAGCCAGGGAACTACCCACATAACTTATCATCCACTAAAACCACAACACGCATTAATCTCTTTTCAATGAATTTGATCTTATTAGTAATGAGCTACTCCTAGAGCCTTATTGTTTGTCTTGGCAACATTACCAAATCCCTATCACAGAAAAAAACCTACATCATCCTGGCTTTTAGCAATGCTTTTAATTTTCCATGAAAGTAAGTATCTGCTGATATTTGTGTCCACTTTCAGAGGACTGGGCAGCCTTCTGCCCCCCTCCTCCTGATCAGTGAAGAGGTGACGTGATGTGCTGTGTGTGTGTACTGCTGCTACTAACATTTACTGGCTGAATTTGATATTGCATTCATTTAATTAATTGCATTAACCCAATTGACGTGAACACTTTTATATATCAAATCATTTTTTCCTGATTTTCATGCTTTAAAAACTGTGTGCGTCTTATGGCCCAGTGCGTCTTTTAGTCCGAAAAATACGGTAAGGGTTAGGCAGAAAGAATAATGGAAACTGTCTTATTGTACCAGTATAAGGGAGGCTCTAGGTGACATAGATGGGAAGAGTAGAGGGAAAATTTGGCATCTTAGAAAACTTTAACATTACATGTTCTTTCATATAATAAAAAACAAATCTATTTACAATGAGTTGTGATGTTAAAAAATATAATTTCCATCATAATAAGCAGTTGTTTCCTGCTTTGGCCTTTAGAAAAATTTCATTATTTTTTTTGTGTTCCTACTACACAGTAAAGCTAAAGAATCGATGATAAAGCTGCAGAAAGAACGAGATTTCCACAGGATGCATCATAAGCGTGTGGCCCAGGAAAAAAACAAACTCATTAATGACATCAAACGGTGAGTAATCCACTCGCTTAGTAAGGCCAGCAACTACAAAATCTCTGCTTTTATTGTCTAGATGCTGCTCTGAAGTATAATAAGTAAACTGGCTTCTGTGTTAAATGATTATTTTAAGAATGGTCTTCCTTAATACCCTTCATTACTAATCACATGTTTGTTGCACAAAGCAAGGGTTAACCCAGCAGACAGGACGTTGGATTGTGGCAGATGTAGCTGCCGCAGGCTTTCTTGAAATGCTAGACGTTCCTCTGTTCAGCAAACTGAAATGTCACCAATAAAATTATTTTTTAATGGTATGACAAATACATTGTAGTTTTTTCCTGGAATAAGTTTTATGTATTCCTGGAAGATGCTATGCCGGTATCAGACTGTACTACCTATGTCATTTGAATACACTAGAAAATCACTGCGTAAGTGCTATAAACTAACACATGTCATTCATTAATCATAAAACAAATCAATTGCCTGTTGCCAAAAGATTGTAGGTTAAAAAATGCATGTATCATATGACTAGTGGGATGTGATAGATGAAAACATGATTTAAAAATGATCAGCCGTCTGAATCACAGTCTTTCCTGGTACTGAAAGAGCTGATTGGCAGCTTATGATGTAGATCTTTTTTCAAGAAATATATACAATGGATAAGTGGTCTCCCTATGGTCCATTTTGATGGAGGCCTTTATAACCTTTAGCAAAAAGATATGGCTATTGGTTTTATTTTAAAGATCTTGTTCAGTTGTCTCTGTTTGAATAAAATTCCACTGGCCATTTTGAACTTGTTGAAATTAAGGTAATTCAAAAAGAAAATATTCAAATTCAATATAACTTCATATTTAAGAAAATATGTATGAAATTACTGAAATGGTATATCCCAGATATTATTTGCTTACCTTGGTTCCACTGATCAATCCATTGATCAATACAATCTATAAATAGGGGGCAATGTTCCCTTACAAACACCAGCAATTTTTGGTGCTCCAAACTATTTACCATATCAACTGTGTGACCTGACTGCAACTCCAATTCACTGGTTGTTTATAGGGATTGCTTTTTTGAGCACACAAAACTTCCCAATGAATTGCTTATTGATGGATAACTCTTTTCAGTAGATTTTTTTTTTCAAATGGTTAATTAATACTATATAGTGCATGGCCACAGAAACATGAATAGGGTATAAAAGATAGCTGTCCCTTTGTTTGAATTGCTCAACAACATTCACAAAAAACCTAACTGGAATTAAGAGTCAAGCAGTTATCCAGCCGCACTACGCATAGGCCTCCAGTCGCACTACACTGACAATTACAATAAAATGCAGATAACACCTTACAGAACTAGTTCCCTGGCACTTTGAGATCCTTAACAAAGGATCGGACTCCATACCTACGACGGTCCCTTCCAATGACTTTTTCATTTCCAAATCATCTTCCAGAGCCTTACAACCCTGTAGCTGCTGTGACAAATTTTGAAACCTGAAAACAAAGGAATTAAATAAAGTTTTGTCAACCAAAGAAAAACTTAGTGAGGGAGGGGTGAGAAATTCATCTGACGCACACTAACCTCCGACTGAAGTGTGGTGAATTCTCCTCTCACATTATTATTACTATAGGAAGACCCCTCCTAGCAACTGACCCAACCAATCTAGTAAAGCTGGAACCAGATAACATAATATCATACCAAGATACCATAATAACATAACAAAGCATGTTTATAAGATTTGCTAACCCTAAGTATGCCAGCTCCTTTTTAACTCTGTCATGTGGTCCCTCCGCCTAGGTCTCTGTCTTTTGGCTCCGGGCCTGTCTATTATGCAGGTATTTACTTATTAAAACAATGGAGTTGATTTACTGAACAATGGATATAGTATGCACAAAATATCCAATTATGCAAGAAAAAATATGGATCTTCACTTATACAGATATGGAGTGACATCAGTACTTCACCTTGCGAAGAGAACCTTTAAACACTAACTTCCATTTTGTATGATCTTAGATTATGATTGGGTATTCTTTCCAAAGTGGATTTTCAATCCATTTTCCCCTCATTAGCTAAGATGCAGAAGTTTAACTGTCAAAACTCTACTGCATTAGTAATTGATAAAAATTGTGCCTCAGATAACTTCTCCTTCTGTAGGTTTCATGGTTTTTGACCCACAATCATGCATCCTCCATGGGCTAGTACCCAGGTGCCTAACCTTCGGCCCGGGGGCCGCATGCGGCCCTTTGGGCATTCTTAGGCGGCCCCTTCAGTCCTCCACTTGTGGCCCCTGAAACCTAATTGTTAATGCATAGGGCATAGGAACTCACCTGTCTGCCAAATCCAAGGCTATGTGCCCCATCAATATTATCAGTGGCTTTGATAATATTTATGAGGCACTTTAACCTTTGATGATATACATGACACAAAATGTGCATTACCACACTACAGTGTTCCCTAATGCTTTAAGTATAATATTAAACACATTTTGTTATTTAAAAAATGAAAAATAATATCTTCTAGCTATAAAATGCTTGTTAGTCAGTATAGACTGAAAATGTTATGTGCAGCCCTTCAGTGATGCAGAGGGCCGTACTTGTGGCTCTCCATATCAACTCAGTTGCCCACCACTGGGCTAGTAGGTCTACACCTTTTATGGAAAGTCTCAAATATAACTGCAGTTAAACAAACTGCACCAAAAATAATTCATAATTGTTAATTATTTGTTTTTGCAGTTGCATGACATTTAAATGTCATGGAATAAAAAGAAACAAAATGTGAAATAGAGCCTATAGTATTAGCAGAGCAGATTTAGGTTTTCTTCTGTTGTAACCTACTTTACCAAAAATATCCTGATCCTTCCAGTACACTCATTGCTGTCACCCTGTTAAGGAAATGGAACAATGTTTGTTCTGCAGTTAAAATGACAGCGCACCATAGCCACCCTGTGGACAGAGTCACTTTTGATAGACATATAGTTTGAAATAAACTTTAAGTGCCAAATAAATGACTCCATTCAGCTATTACAGCAACAGGCCTTTTCTTGTCTGGGAAAAAAAGTTTGCGGAAGGCTGCCCATTGTTGGCATCCTCCCCTAGAGCTGTCGGTTTGGCTGAATAGTTTGATCTCTGTGTAAATATGGAGAAAAATATAAGCCAATGCAATTAAATATATATACTAATGCTGGCCATACACTCTGAGATTAAAATTACGGTCCATTAAAACCGACCAATGAAAGCATTTTATCGTCCTGAAATCTGCACATGTCCACATGGTACAACCGATGAAATACGATCGTAATTGCCGTTTTTTACGATCGTAATTTATTGGACATGTTGAAAAATTTTAATTGGTCTGGGAACATCGGGAAACTTCACTATGTTTTCATAGTGTTTGCCGACCAATTACTGCCGAGGCTTCCCCTTTAAAAAAAAAAAAAAATACATCACAATGGGCGATATAAACGGCAATTAATTTCGATGACATTCTCGTAAAAAAAAAAAAAATACGATCGTAAATTGGATTTTCAATGTGGTAGCTTTTTTGCCAAATATTACGATCCAAACCGATACCGCCGTCGGGATACATTGGTCTGTTTTAATGGATCGTAATTTTAATCTCAGAGTGTATGGCTAGCTTAAGTACTATCTATAAAAGTATTAACCACATACACCTACCAGAATACGATATTGTCTGCTATAGTTGTCCATAAACACAAGACAGTTCTATTTTGTAAACAATTAGCTGCTACAGCAGGCATAAAATCATTCATTGTGTTTCAAGAGATTTACCAGCAATTTAATTTAGCTGTTAATAATTAATTACATTGATGCAACATTGTTCTAGAACAGAGAAAAACTTTTGGAAAGTAGTTTTCTGTAGCTCCCATAGATTGGAGAGTTTTTCAATCCTGTTGATATAGACTCAGCCTGATAATTATGGTAGAGAGATGACCACTTGGCCACCATGCTTAATGGGAAATTTGTGGTCTATTATTATCATTTATTTATATAGACAGGGGTGCACATAACTTTTTAGTGAGTTCTTCAGGTGAGTACCAGGAGATGGTGTTTGGTACTCACCACATATGCAGGGTGGTCTTTCTCACTGTCTCCCTTACTGTCCTCTCTGCTTCCTGCATGGTAGGTTCTGCTGCAGATGGACCTCCCTGTTCCTGATTGATCCTCCGATTAGCTGTCTCCATCCACAGGTCACCAGCTGGCTTTGAGTCAAATGTTACTCTCACAGTACAACACATTTGAACCTCCAGATCTCATACCTCAGTAGTACAATTTTCTGGCTAAGTAACTTACCCCTGAGATGTCAACCTTTCATAGTAATATTCCAACTGTCACACAGTGCTTTTCTCTTGTCAGATTTTACCCTTACATACAGTATGCCTACTCTGACTTTCATCAGATCTCCAACACAATTACAATTTTTTTAAATTATTAATAATAATATTATTAATTTACATTCCCAATTTCACACCCCTAACTGCAACTTTCATAGTTATTCATATTTCCCTGCAGTTATCCAAGTGACATAAATTGTATACATTCAATATTTAGCTGCGGCCGCCCAGACATGGAGCGCCTCCAAGTTGTTAGTACGCATATGAGCTTTGTAACAATAATACAGGTACTCAGAGCTAGTTTTTGGCCCCTTTTGAGTACCAGAGTACCACTTATGTGCACCCCTGTATATAGCACATATTATGCAGTGCTGTACATTAAATTAGGGTTTAGAAGCTACACAATAAAACACACAGCTACAGGTAAGGACAAGGACCCTGTCCAATCTAGCTTACAATCAAGGAGTTTGGAGATCAAAGTATATAATAGGTAGGGGAGTAGTTGTTCTTTACCCAAGATTCGGTCAGTGATTTCTCTAGAACAGACATAGGCAAACTATGGCCCTGAAGCCAAATCCATCCCATTGTCACTTTAGTAAAAAGACTCACTGGGTTTCCACCACTCGTTCCCTGCAATGAGCGTACATAATGCCTACAGTAGTCATTGCAATGAAGAGGAGTCAGAGTCACAAAGGTCTCCGCATTTTGACTGAAATATGTACATTGTTTTACTTTCTTTTTATACTTTTTATACCTCCCTTTTGTTGAAAGTGGTACAGCAAATTGAAGATTACTATGTTCCTGGCGCATGTTCCCATCATCATCAATTATGCCAGGGGACGCAAGGAATTCGGACACTATTACTGGCTCTTGGTCCCGGCCCCTCAATTATATGTTTAGAATTACCCATATCAATTTGATTGCCAATGTTCTTTCCTCTGTAACAACAGCTAGTTTATATAGGATGAAACCATTATAAGTACCCATTCTGACTGTGATGATAAATGTGCAAATAAATCAGTCAGTCACTGATGCTACCTTGCTGTCTCGTCACAAGGTGTACCAAGGAAATTACCAAACATTGCCTTGCAGCACTGGGGCGCAGGTTCACTCATCAAGGACATTTTCTGCAAAGACCTTGTTTATTCTTCAGGTGATTGCATGGGTTTACCTAAACATAACAAAACCATTTCTGGCAGACATAAAGGTTTGTCCCCTAATTTGAGTAGATTATGTTAAGGCTATTAGAGTGTAAGCTTTTTTTGTCTTTAATTTACCTGCCTAAACTTCTAAATACATGCCCAGGTCATTTGGCAAGCTGATGCTTTTGCTTATGAATATTTACACCCCAACACCCTTTACCCTCAGATTTTGTGGTTGTCCTATGGTAGTGGTTCTCAACTTGAGTTGTTGCTAACAAGCACCAGCACTGATGTCCAAAAGCCAGGTGGGAAGTTAGTAGGGAGAGCAACCTCCTAACTTAGGAGGGTGGGGCCATTACTCTCTCCTAACTTCCCACCCCACTCATCATTTGCCCAAGCGTGGTGGAAAAATAGAAGGAAAGGGACATTACACTTACCTGATTGTGCTGTAAGTGACATGGAGGAATTTCACTTCCGGTCGTTGGAACATGAAGGTGTCATCCCTTGTGAAATGTCACTTCCTGTATTTGGAACTCGTGAAGTCACATCACAACGTCTGGGGTTGGGAATCTAAAAGGGTTGAGAACCACTGCCCTATGGTAAATGTCGAATACCCTTTTCGTATATTTCTGCTCAGTATGGAATGGTTGAAATATAAACTGAGGCTTTGCAGCATACTTTCATATTGTTAACTTGTTGTTGTTATGGTTCTTTGCAATGGCCCAGTAATCCAATGAAGCAAGATCTATTGACTTTCATACTGCAAGTAGCATTTTAATTAACTCTTTTTCTGGAGACGTCGTTGTGACCGCGTTCTCTGCCTCCTGTAATGCTTTTCATTCAATCTGTCAGCAAAACTCTGTACAGTCAAATCCCCAGACACCCCCACGTCATATCTTTCTATAATCCGTTATTGATCATTTTACATTTTGTGTGAACAATCAATGATCTTCTGTTCCAAAAGCATTTTTTAAGTACGGTACAAAACTCTCCCTTTTTTTGGGCCCTGTAGTCTACAGATCTCCATCTCAGTTTTTTGAGATAAAGAAATGTAGCTGTCATTCCCTCCAGGGACTGCAATGATTTTCATTAAAATATGAAAAAAGCTGTCATAAATTTTTCCGAATGCTTTGCTTTACTGTGTTACCATTTTTCGGAATAAGTGACAAAGTGCTGGCTCCCCTTAGGACAGACAACACAAAAGTTAAAATCAATTATAAGTCTGTACGAGAGTTTAGTCTTTTTGCAGAAGATGTGACTTCACAGAAACTATCTTGTCCTCGGGCTACTCATCCATGAAAATTTTGTATTTGAAACCTTTAAAATTTTGTGCCGGAAGCAGTGGAACTACTTCGCTGTTGCATTGTCTTTTCTAGCATAGGTATACAAAATATTAAAATCTGTTGAAAGAGATGAAGAGGACAGTTAAGACAGCTTAGGGGGGTTATTCATTTACTAAGAACCATATTAGAACAAAGCTTCTAACCCATTAACTTTGAGATGCCACTGCTAGCAAAACTATGTCTAAAAATATCACCCTAGGAATTCCTAAGTAACACATACCAATATAGAGACATTAAGGTTAAAGTGAATATATAGCATTTTTAACAATACAGAAATCTAACATTTAGTTTATATTTTGGTTAGAAAATCTATTGACCTGTATAGTATATGTTATCTAAGGCCTAGGCTCCACTGCCTTGATGAACATGTTTAGGGCTAGCGTGCCCCAAAATGCAAGTCGTTCTCTCGAAGGGAAAGACCGTATAGTCCTACGGCAAAAGGTAATCTGGAAAGCAGACTTCTTTTTGATGCATTTTCAGTGGATACTTTACTGAAGGTCTACGCATGCCAACGCGGATAACCATGTTGAAATGGACAAATTTGCCTGTGGGAACGTGTGATTGGAAAGCATTGGATGTGTTTGTAACTTGTCAAAATTTTCTATGTTCCAAATGGAGAATAAGCCTTAGTTTTTGTTGTTATTCTCAAACAACCCCATTCAGCGTATATTTCATTTATCATCTGGGGAAAGTGTAGTTTTGTTTTCGGGCCTTTTATGTAATAATTATTACATAAAATAAATTATATATATATAACTATGGTGTTCAGCTTCAAATGGGTGATCTCAAAACATCAATCCACACGATTGCTATCTTTTTTAGGGCTCCTGCCCATATTTCTTTGCACCACACATTCAAAAAAAAAAAAGCGTAACCCTTGGAGGGGTTAATAGCAGTCCACAAGACTGTCAACTGAAAATGCAAAGCCTCCTGGCTTTCAAACCTTCAACATAAATGGGTGTCCTTGGCTAAGCTTCTCAGCAGCAACAGGCCTGGGCCCCAAACACACTGAGCGCCCCTGTAGCCACTGCTCAAGCAGCTACAGTCCTGGGCCCCACACTTTTTGTGTGCCTCCTGTCTCCTACTTGGTCAGAAGCCCTGATACACCTTTTGTGGATACACACCTAGCTACATCAAGCAGGTGTTAACCCTTTGGTGTTCCTGGGCAGAATGGGAAAACCTGCCCAGTTCCATCCTTCCAATGCCAGAGTCTGAAACCCTGTAAGGAAAAACAAACCGCAACCTGTGCAAATGATAAATATTAATATGGCAAGTTTGCCTACAAATAGCCAACTCTTGGAGAAATATTTTCAGCTTATTAGTACTTCTCTTATAGGCTGATGCTGTTTTAGCCTAGACAGAAAGCACATATTAGAATCTTCTAAAAGTCCTCATACTTTTTACATTTTTTTAACACCTATAGAAGTATAATTTCATTACCAAATAGTTGGAGAACCTAAAACAATTCTCCAAGTACCTAGGACAACATTCATAGGAGTCTGGATCTTCAGTTATTTTACATCGCACAGGTATAAGAGCAGTCTATAATCTAATAACTCCCATGTTTATGTATGGGAGCGAGTGTGTGCGAGCGCCAAGCTTCATGGAAACCTATATACAAATAAGCCTCTTGAATTACTGAAGAAAACAATCCCGTTGATTTCAGCTGGATTTATTATGAATCTGCTGCTGAATTATTTATGCCCATGTTCTGCAGCCAGGAGGACAAAACATCCTCTAATTTGGTACTGTGCCTCTGTAATATGCTCCAATATAAGTGTATAAAGTGATTTTAAAAATGATGCTGAGGCTTATAGTAAAGTCTGTTGGTGTCATTTCATGGCAGGTGGGTTAATCATGCATTCACTGAGAATGAAGCAGAGAAAATCACTGGGATACAGCTATTTTGTGCTTCTGACAGCACTCGATTTGTAATTGTGCGTACAGACTAACAATGAGCTTGGACTCAGGAGTGTATTGGTATATTAATATGTACATTTTATTTAGCATTGTACTTGTTTAGATGTAAGAGTGATAAAGTTTTTTTTTTCTTTTTGTTTTATAAAGAATTCCAATATATAAGATCACCATTAAACCTGCATAACTCTCATGCTTTGTGTACTTTAAAGGTACTGATGATATTTAAATATACCTTCCTATAGACAGACCGGGGGCATATTATCCAGATCTCCTTGGTATAGATAGCCACCACTCTCTTCGGTTGGTACCAAACCACTAATGCTGCTGGATAAACCAGCGGCTATTTATTAGGGCACCCAATCCTTATTGACTTACCTAAACCTGGTAAACAATTGTGAAGATGACTCTTCTTTTATGAAAAACCTTTTTTGCAATATGGAGTAAATTTCTGTTTTATCTTATTACCCTGTTTGATTTGATGAGGTGCATCTGATCAGCTTCCATCCAATATATACTTCTGGAGATTTTTTTAATCTTACCTTCCCTTGTGATCCAAGTTTCTGTGCAGTGTTCATATGACCATGACCACTGACCATTCTTCATTGTATTCATTGTATCCATTGTAAAGGCATTTCTCTATTCTTCAGCCAACTTTTTATGGACTTCTCAAATTTATTGAACTGTCTATATATGTTGTTTTATGAATACAATGTTTCAATTTTGAAGATATTGGCTTTATTCAATGTAATTTATATGTAAGACATCCATTTATCTAGGTGACCATTTTAAGTCTCAATATGAGGGTTCCCATATTTTTCTTGTTACCTTCATATAAAGATATTTGCAGCTGACAAGTCAGAGTTAATTGTCATTTAAATATTTAAGATTTGTACAGATTTGAATTTTTGTTGTCTTATAACGATTGTTAATAGAGATGGTCGATTTTTTTTTCAAAAATTCGACGATTTAGAGTTTATTGCAAAGCCCCTGAGCATGGTAGCATCACCAAACCTGCTGGAGATGTAGAGAAGGGTTGGAGGTGCACTCCAAAAAAAAAAAAGAGTATTGCTCTAACACAAATAGTTTTTGCACAAATTAAGTTCAAAGTCAAGTCAGAGTTTAAAAATTCAAAATTTCGACTTAGATTTTGAATTTTTTTATGCAAAAACTGCATGTGCTAGAGCAAAAATTTTTTTTTCAATGGTCCCCCCCCTGCCTAACTGTTCTACTTTATGGGGAAGGGGGGGGGGGGAAATCGTGTGAGGAGTTTTTCTGTGTCCTTCCACAACTGCAGTGATCATTCGCTTCATTCAGCTGCTGAGCTAAGGAATGGATCACTAGTACCTGATGGTAGACTTTGAAGAAAACTCATTGTAAAACTTCCCAAGGTCTCAAAGAGTAGGAGGACAGGTAACACTGGGTGTGGCAGCATTCTATATAAAATTTATTTGAAGATGTTTCACTAATTTGATGCACCTATAATGTATTATCTGTTTTACTTTGAAAGCTTCAATAATAGAGCACAGAGAATGATGTGACAACTGACTAGAGATGTTTTCATAAAGTTTTGACTAACTGGATTTGTGAGGTCATTGCAAATCCCCATTTTGGCATCACAAAAATTGTTGTAGATGTAAAGAAGGGGTTTGGGAGTAAAAATATTTCTTTAGCACATGCAGTTTTTACATTAATTAGTTTTAAGTTCAACTTGATCATTTTTCGACTTTACTTTGAACTTGACTTTAAAGTAAATTTAAGCAAACCTACATATGCTAGGGCAGTGGTTCCCAAACTGGGGGGGCAGGCCCCCTGGGGGGAGAGCGTGAAGGTATTCCAGGGGGGTGGGGGCCCTCATTCTTAACCTGTGTTTGAATAGGGAGTGGGGCTCGATAATGTTCCTAAATAGAAAAGGGGGCTCTGCAAGGAAAGTTTGGGAACCACTGTGCTAGGGCAATACTTTTTTTGTGTAATGTTCCCACAATCATTTACTACATTTCCAACAATTTGGCAATGATAAGATTTTAAGGGGCTCAGCTAGTAAACATTTCCCAACCATATTGTCTTATTGTCTATTTTAAGCCTGCTAGATCAAATGTGAGACTAGTTATTGCTTATGAAAACTTTTTGGAGAGTTACTGTATGACCTTTTCATAATTTGACAGTTATTTGAATAAAAATGTCCAGTGCATTTAATAACCAGCAACAACAAACATGCTTCCCAGTGCACCCTTTAGTACACCATATGTGGACTAATTGTTACAATCATACACTTTCTTTTCTATGCTAGATTTGCCATCTGCTCACACCAGCAGAATTAATGAACAAACAGCAGATCAATGGAAATTCAATATACAAATACTTCTGGGTTTGTTGTAAATGAGTCAAGTCTTTATCTCTTTAGTACAAGTAACATTATACACAATAAATTCTAAATCAAAGGCTTCTCTCCCTTGGCCTTAAAGTCTGCCTGTCTGTTCACATGGTTACAGCTCCAAGATGAATAGAGATTCAAACTGGTTGTAAACCTAAACAACATTTTCTCCAATGAAGTTTAAGAAATTTATTCCCAAATCAAATATGATTCATTATTGAATAGAAAATGCCTAAATGCTTTTTTTTCCAAGTTGTTGTCCTAGGTACTGTGACCTGCCTTGCTCCTTTTGTAATGAAAATGGTCAAGGTACGCTACTAGTCAGGCTTGCCTTGAATTGCATTGACAGAAGGAGCCACTGTAACTCAAACCCAACCCAACCTGTCTTCAGCAAATGTAGGCATCTAAGGCTGGTCAGTGTGTTTTAAAGCCCCCATACACCTTTAGATCCCTCCATACAATTTCCATTAGATTAACCAACAACTATGTACTATAGTGACCTCCCTGATAGAATACATAGGGATTGTTTAGGTTTAGAAAGGTCCTCATTTATGGTTTTGGTAGATGAAAAGTTGATTGTACAGAAACTGTATGGTAACACTGTAAGGTGTAATATACAATCAAGCCCACAAGAGGCTGGATGAATCTGCAGTCTATTGGCACCACAAACCTGGAACAGTAATTTACTTGAAAAATCAGCATAATATATATATGTTTGTATTTTTAATTCAAGACAATAAAAAAAACTGTAAAAGAATTGTATTTGGTATCATTTAATTTATGTTTACTGTTTCTATAAGATGTAAAATCACATGGTTTATCACTGAATGTGTTATGAATATATTATCACTGCTAGTTGGCAAACACATCTAAACATGTAGTTAGAGACTTCATTCGCCTAGGTAGAGCTCAAATTTAGGAGCTTTTTAAAGCAACTGTTTTGAATCTGTATTTACATGTTCTGCCTGTAATTCACTTTAGCATGGCCAGTAAACTTTAATATGTGGGTTAATTATGCAGATGTGTACCAGCTGCAGACTTAATACATTTAAGATGCAAATTGGTTTTCTTCGGTTATGTTCAACGTGAAACACCATTCAAGGCTTTTTGCTTTATTAAAATAGGTTTGTAGTCTTCAGAGCAGGCTTTTAGTTTGCAGCATTACAGCTGTCAGCTACAAACTCCATCATGGCCTACCAACTTCCATCAGCACATATCTGTGTCTTAACATTTCAGTGTATTTTAGTTGGTGTTCACTTTCTAATTTTTCCCCCCTAAAGACTGAAGACTCATTACGCATCTTATGAGCCCCTGCTGAGGCAGCTTCATGAGAAGTACCAAACCGTTCTGCGGCAGAAGATGCTGACCAGTTTGGAGAGGGACAGAGCTGTTGGAGAGGTAATGCAACTTAATAAACATCTACTTCCTAATGTGTATTTAAAAAGAGTTCCAATCTAATTAAAAAGCAGGCATTTGCTATCGGTAAAAAAAACACATCAGGTCTAATTCAAGGCTGAAATAAGAAAACTGTTATTGCACTGGGACCTAAATTATTTATTACTAAGCGATACAAGGACAAATCACATTAGCCACACAATAAAATAAACACAAATAGTAAGCATATAAGCTTCCATAAATACGCAAAGTACTGAAGTGCTTACTAAGAGTTCACATCAGATCATTATATCCTAAATTTCACTTCTCCCTCCCTCTCCCACTGCTCATTTCTACACCACTTGCACACATCTTTCACACCTCTTTCACTTGGCACTTTCCCACTTCCTTCACACCTTATCCTCCATTTACCTTTGCACTCATCCACCTCATCTACCAACAACCTCTACATTAACTGCGCTTTTTGTAGACCTTTTAGTGGTCACCACTTAACACTACACCTTTGCCACTGCTAACCTTTAGCAGCCCTTGGATAACACTTCCACTTCCTTTTTTATACAACAGTATTATTAGCACTAATACCAGGCACACATGTTTATATGCCTTTAGTGGCTTCAACCTTGCAGCTCCAACTTTATGGTTTGAGACAAATGTATGGGACAGGTGCTATCCCAGGTACCACCTGCTGGTGGCACTGTTCTTCTACCCCTTCCAGGTATTTTCCCTGGTCACCAGCAGGTGGCTTTGTGCAGGTATGGGCTAGGTTTGATACGCCTGTCTTGTTAGTAAGAGACCTATATAGGCGTGCCTTGCCCTCCTACTAATTCCTTAGTATTGTATTGGAGACCTTGTAACCTAAACCTAAAGTTGCATCCTGAACCTTGGCTCCTGAATCCCCTACATGTCCCTGTAAGCCTGTACCTTGCACATTTCACTGTATACTGTCTGGGATCACTCAATGTTTGCTGCTCAACCTGGCAACTCCTCTGTCCAGCAGGGCAATCCCTGCAAATTAATGGTAGAACAGAAAGTTACTTCTAAGCTTGGTGTTTAATCCTAAAAAATGTACAACTTGTCCAGGTAATTTATCAGTGCGTTTCCTGGCATTTAAACTCCTATGGAAAGGCCAGTCATAATCAATTACCATCTCATGGGAACGTAACTGTTCCTAATTGGAATTGTATAACAATAAGGCTATGTCTCCACAGTGTTGTTTGATCCGTCGGGACCCCCTCCGCTAAGCGCAGTGCTTGGCGTGGATCCCAACGGATAACCTACACATTACCTCCTATCCATACACAATCCTCCGATGCAGGGGTTAACGTAGTGCAGTACATTCACCCCATGCATCGGTGGATGTCTGAACAGAGCATCTGCCGAGCAGGTAAAGTGTATGTGATCCGTCTGGACCCCAGCCAAGCATTGTGCTGAATGCAAGGGTCCCGAGGGATCACACAGCGCTGTGGAGACATGCCCTAAAAGTGTAAAACTGCTTGGGTGAAAACATTGCCAATATGTATAAGAGCCATTTCACTGTATGCTGCAGCTGCAGTGTGGCACAGTACTGCATTGCAGCACTGCTAGCGTTAACGCAAGATACCTAGGGTTTCTTATGGCTTGTTTTCTTAGACATGGTTACCGCTAGCACGTCCGTTACCGGCCAGAAATCGCACTGCAGTGTGCAAGGGCCTGGACTTTAGTAACACTCTCCTCTTCTGTTACATAGAGAACTCCAACCTCAGCAAGCATCCACACTACTCATAGAATTCCATTTTCTCTGCAAGAACCATACATTGTCCATAGGATAGAGCTAAAAAACGTAGTTCTACCATAAAGAGCTCTCCACGGTCTTGGCGTTGCTTTTATCTCCTGTTTAGTATTCAAGTATATTTCCAATCAGAAACTTTACTTTACTCGTAAACATCTTCTTTCCCTCCCTTCTCCCATTACTTCTGATTCATGTGTCCAGGATTGTTCGTTCTGTGCTCCCAGGTCTCTCATTAGCACAGTTTTGTTTGTGTCTGTTAGTGTATTATGTAATAATGTAATAATGTCTTATACTAATACACAGAGCTCCTGAACAGATTTGATGGACATGCATTTTCCCCTACTGACATCATAGAGCTTTGTAATGTTATTGAAAAAATTCTCATTTTCTTCATATACCTCATATTTAAGTGGACCCACCGCCATTAATGCACTAGAAGTGCTGATAATATGGGGGAATGCACAAAAAAATGCTGCTTGTTCATCATCTTATTATCTTTTGGGAGAAAATAACTTGCTGGTTGAATAAAAGTCACTTTAAGTAAACATTTGCCAGGGGTATGAAAAATTATGGGCTTGTCTGTACATATTTTTTTCGATTTTGAGTATACATCTGTATACAATAGTTACAGCAATTAACCCCAAAAAGTATCTAGCCTAAAAAAAAAAAAATGAACAACTTATTGACTAATACTTTAATTACCTCTGAATCAATAAATCCACAATCCTAAAAAATAAATAAACTTGCCTTCTGTTCCCTTGAGCCCTGGAAGTTCCCTTCTAAACTGTTGCCAGTGAAGCTTATGGTCTCTAGGTGGTTCTGGATAACTGATTTCAATGCTGAAAATAGATCAGCCAGGTATTGGGAATACAGCATCATTAGGTCAAAGTCATCTCCCTTCCCAAGTCTCTGCTCTTCAGAAGAGGGCATGCCAGTGCCGTGACACTTTCTCATTAAAATTGCCATTGCCATGGAAGACGTGGGACAATCAAGACTTATTGATTTCAGGTAAGGTTTTTATTTTTACAGTTTGTATGTATAATAAGTGCTTTGACTGCGAGAGACATGGAGCACAATAGGTAGGTACAGGACCAACTTAAAGCTAAACAAGCTTTATTAATATAACCTTTCATGTATGTCTGGTACAGAAAACAAGTGGGAGCTAGAACTCTAGGACAGAGGAAGTTTTAGCACAAGGTTATTCTGAAGTGTGGCTTGCAGTAGATTTAGTAGTAGTAGCCATGCTTGGGATTACTTACATGCCCCTTACTGGATTCATTGATGACGCCTTAAATGTGCGGGGGGGGGGGGGGGTGTTTCCTCAGCGGGTTTGAGAAATACAAGGTGCAAAGGTGTTCCAGGGGGGGGGGCACTTGGAGCCCTCTATGTGACAATTGGGGTAGAGAGAGATCTGCAGAACTGCTGCCTACTGGCTCTCCTAGCTGGTAGTTATCTTCTTCCTCTGGAGATTGTGCACAGTCCACCCACCCTCCTATACCACTGCCAACCAATCAGACAAACATAAAGACAATCATGGGGGAACTAGCTAAGAAATACAACTAGATTAACAGCAGGTAGAGTGCATGAAATGTGTGTGGCTCTGTGTGCGTTTGTTTCTAAGTGAATGATAAATGTTTCTGTATGATTGGTGTGTGTTATGTATGAGGCATGTCTTTGCATGATTGGTGTGTGTGAAAAAGGTAGTTGTATTTTAAATAAAGTTTGAGAGCCATTTCACACTAGCCGTGCTGCGGCTATAGTGTCCTTTTTTTTTTTTTTTTTACCATACGGGACGTGCTAGCAGTAATGCTACTGCGTCTGTGCCCTTAATGATACCTTGTGTTTCTGCATTGTGCTGGCCCTCATTCTGATCACATGGAGGGGGGGGGGGGGCTCGATAATGGGAACCACTGGCTTAAGGAAAGAAAATAAAGAATGCACTATCTAGGTATTCAGGCAAAAAGGTGTTCCATTAACCCTTTTTTATTTTTTATTTAAACTTTAGAATTTACGATCCCAGTGTCACCTTCCATTGTTCTGTGTTTTATTTTACTATTGGGTCAGATATCCGATTAAGATTGCATTGTTGGAAAACAGAAATTCTTATATTATGATGCATTTAAATAGACTGGTCTGTCAAGAGCATAGTAATGTGTTATTCCAGAAGGCAAGTTCTTATTATTTTGTCTTGCTGTGAATTTGATTCCCCGAAACTTCATATCCTAGTATATTAGGGGCATAGTGAGATGTTCAGTTTGAGCCAAGATTAGACTATGGGCATACTCACAGCAGCAATATATCATAGGGAAGCCGTCCTTTTCATTCTTGCGCATTTTATTGCCAAATGCCTGCAGTTTCATACAGGAAAAAAGAGAGGACAGAGTGTTGCTTGAAATTGTGTGATTTTTCAATTACGATTTTTGTTCAAACCCTCATCTATATTTCATTATTTGGTTCCAGGTGACTGGTTTGCAGGCTACACTGAGAAATTTGGAATCTGGTCATAAAACTGAGCTTCCTGCGAAACAAGGTAGTGCATGTGAACACGTATAACACAACAAAACATATTTTTTTTCTACGCCTTCTCGAGTATACAACCATTCATCATTAAAAATTAAAGCTGATGGATAAAGTTATCTTTGTTAAAAACAACCAGATGGATAGTTTATGTAATTTTCTTATGTACGCTTTACTTTCTAAACCCCTGCCCATAATTGCTTGGAATTTTACTTTTTATTTTGTCTTTAATTTTTTACTGATATAAGTGAAGTTTACCATGCTGTAAAATGAATGTACCCCTCTACCCCACCCCAAGTAGGAATTGAATCTTTGATATCATACAAGCTTGCCCATCTACAATACACATACATACGATACAAACACTGCAGCTATCCTCATTAGAAATCGAATCGCTAGAATCAGAGTTGTGATCTAAAGGAGCCGTGTCAACCTGTGTTTAGTGTACCACGATTTGAATCTTGACTTGTTTTTTATGGACATTTAAATGATCTCTTTTTACTTTACTTATTCGATTATGGATAAATGTTTTTGTTTGGTGGACTTGCAACTGAAGCCCTTAAAGTCCCCCTGCCTCTGTTTATTCAGCGGACATCTATGCCTCAGTGTTCTCCCTACACCCTGAACTTTTTCTTTATTAGTTTATTTTGGGATGTTGGCTTCTCACTTTTTGAAGGAAACACTAATTCTGTTTGTCATTCTCAAATATATATAATATGCAATGTACTCTTTAATGAACCACACAATTTACCACAAAATTCAAATGAAAGTCATTAATGCCTTACACGGCTCTAAAAAATAAAAGGGAACATGCACATAAGACATCCTAGATCTGAATGAATGAAATATTCTTATTAAATACTTTGTTCTTTACATAGTTGAATGTGCTGACCACATAATCACAAAAAAGTGTCAATAGAAATCAAATTTATCAACCCATGGAGGTCACACTCAACATTAAAGTGCAAAAAAACAAAAAAACACTACGATTTTAAAAGTACATTTTCTCTTTCAGCTTTTATTATTAAATGTACAATACAATTTATGTCACTTTGATAACCGCAGGGAAACATAACTATAAAATGTTGCAGTTAAGGGTGTGAAATTGGAATGT
>CM070039.1:36781952-36815906 GCA_036250615.1 Ptychadena robeensis | reverse complement strand
TAAATAATTGAAATGGGTATAAATTGTTTTTTGTTAAGTTGCCTAATAATTATGCACAGTTCTAGTTACCTGCACACACAGATCTCCCCCTAAAATTGCTAAAACTAAAAACTACTTCCAAAAATATTCAGCTTTGATATTAATAAGTTTTTTGAGTTCATTGAGAACATGGTTGTTGTTCAATAATAAAATTATTCCTCAAAAATACCACTTGCCTAATAATTCTGCACTCCCTGTAGTGTGGGCATCCTGATGCACTGAATAACTATTTACAGAAAATGCAGTTATTCAATCTGATGTATTCTAGGTTTAAAGGGACAGCTTCATATATTGCAGCAAAAGCATCCATTAAATAATAGACAACTTATGCTTTTCAGTCTGTCTTAATTTATCATTTGGAGTCTAGAAATAATCTATACTAAGCAGCACACATTTTACAGTTGCTTTAGCTCAAACATTCTTGGTCAAAATGTTGGTTCAGGGGCAACTTCTAAAAGTGTTGGCCCTGGTTCTATATTGCCAACTGTGTGTATTGAAGATTTTAAAGTACTTGTAAGAATTAAGTCCTGAGGTTAATTGCCAGTTTAATTTAGTTTCAGAATGATATAAATAAAATAAAAAATAAGCTGTGCCTTTTATGCTGCTGTATGGAAGCAGCTTATTTTTGTGTCAAATCAGCCAGTTATTCCTCTTTTCAATGGTTTTAGGTAGTGGGTGGATTTAGTGTACAATTTCTTCAAGAATTGTCATGCTAGCATAGTATTATTTCTGATAAGACATACATAAGGCCATTCACAGTTGCTTACTAAAAGAAGAATTCCAGGTTATATTTTGGTATGTTAAAACAATACAAACTCTACTCTTCTACACTTCTACACTATCTCTACACTTTTTTATATTATAAAGAAGTAAAATCAAAGTAGCAATGAAGATATACTCTGTCCCTTACATGGTGTCCTTTCAAGCTATTAAAGTACAACTAAACTAAACTAAAAGAACTAAATTGTTCTTACTATACCGGTAATCTATAGTATTTTTTAAATGTAATTTTCTGATTTAATATCACAATAAGTAAAGAAAATAGATTGTGACTATAACCTTTTAAAGGCCTAAAATGTTTGAAACTAGCCATTCTATTTTTTGCAAATGTGTTCAGTCCATCATATTGCTTAAACCAGTGGTTCCCAAACTTTCCTTGCAGGCCCCCCCCCCCCCCCTTTTCTGCAGATCTCTCTCTCCCCTCTCTTAGGCTGACAGGGAAATTCTGATAGAGGGCTCCAAGTGCCACCTAAGCTGCCCCCCCCTGGAATACCTCTGCGCGCCCCAGTTTGGGAACCACTGGCTTAAACCAATATTAGAAAAGACAAGAAAATATTGGAAACTCAATTTAAGGTCAAGTAATATTGAAGAAATAATGTCATTGGTCTACTTGTTTAGTTGTAGATATATTAAACATTTTTAAAATTAAGTTTTTGGATATTAGTTAAAGATGGGTAGTGCAATATACAAGCAGTGGTCACTATTTTTGCTCCACTTTCACTTACTCTCCTTGTCCATTGTAGGTATACCCATGTGGGCATGTGTTTTTCATGTTCGCATGTGCTTACCTAAAATATTCTCTACTAGCTGGTGACGTCCCCACCAACATCCTACACCATTGAAGACCACCAATAGACACCAGACAATTTTCAGTTTCTGTTTGTCATTTGAAAACATATTTCAAGTTAATACATATGCTTTAAATTGTTTACTTTATATTACTTTTTAGATGAAGTCAAGCACAAGAAAGAAGACTGTCCTACGCAGAAGGCTATTCGGGAGGCTCGAGAAAAGGAGCTTCTTCAAGAAGGGGTTGCTTCATATGACCCTGAAAAGGACCCGAACAACCTTGTAGGAAAAAGACATCCAAAGGTAGGATTCACAATAACGGTGTCATGGTATAATAATAGAGTAGAGTTTTTAGTTTTAACTGATAGAGGGTTTAGTGTAAGAGGTTTACCATGACTTTGTAAGAGATGGGGATTTTGGGCCTTGTTTAAGTAATTTTGCCTTCAGAACCCACATTTTTGCATTATGTGTTGTTGCTCACATAGAAGTGGTAATTATTAGAAGAAATTAGCAAAACTTTTACAAAAGCATTACTAGCATTAATAGCAAACCAAAAATTTACTATATATCTATTTTTGTGTTTCACAAGATACTAAAGTATTTGTTTTTTTATTTAAAACCCTGTAAAAAATAAATACAAAATGCAGTCATGTGAAAGGTGCAGTAGCTTAGCATGTAAGCTAAAACTTTATTGTATTTTAGCATTCACTGCATTATGCACCTACTTTCTGATTCCATCTCATATAAGAAGATGTTTTGTGACTCATCATAAGATGTCATCTTATGTCTAGGGCAGTCTTACCTTTCCCCGTTCCTCTGCATCGCATTGATGTAACACTATTTTGCAGTTTAATTTTCAAATGTGCGGAAGCTTTAATAAAAAAAAATCAGTCGCCTGCACTCAATCTCTTGAATCTACTGAAGTCTGTCATAGTAAGGCCACAAAATGGCAGCTAGTAATCATTTAAAATCTGCTTTATAATCTGTGTTATAAGGGGCTTCTATCCTTCCCTGTACTGGTGTATACTATGCATGTTGAAATCTAACTGTCAGAATAATTACCTGCAAAAGTCAACCTAATTGAGAAAATAAGCTGTTACGACAGATCGTTATAGGGAATGGGATTTGCAAGAATGTGGGTGGATATTGAGATGTGTAAATGTTACTTTTCAAATGTCTTCTAAAAGAAAATGTTTAAACTGATCTATGAGATAATGTGCATATATGTACAGCAGATGTGTTTTTTTTTAAAATAAACTTTCCATTAAATACGAATTTGTTCAGATGAGAAGGGTTGAAAAGGGTTCAATGAAAACCTTTGTTTATCTCTGCAATATCTCCATCTAGAATTTTTTCACAATTCCAATTGTTTAATACCCAGCAACTGTTTACCGAGGTCCAGATTTCTGTGCCAAAAGCTTAACACTGGTTTTTAATGGAAAAAAAATGTTGTAGGCCTGTAATTTTCCAAAATATGTCTAGTAGACATCTTGAATATAATAACGTCTGAAACACTTAAATATGGAAAAAAAAATCATTTAATAAGAAAATGAAATAAAGCAAACACCCAAAAATCTGCTCAAACAAGAATTAATTAATTAAACTAACCAATACTGAAAAGGAAAGCCTCCCATCTCCCTGACTGATTGACTGACTGCAGATTACCTTTGCTGGAGTTAACAAGGGGTAACTGCTTTCAGCAAATTTTTACCCCAAGTTAACTCAGGCTTACTGCCCAGGAGGTTTACCTCCTTTGCAATGCACACATAGCGCTCTTTTTCAAAAAATGCGCCGCAAGCTATCTCTGTGGATCACATTAAAATCCAATGCAATTTCCGGCCCTCCAGGAGACCCAGAACACCTCCCTGGCATCACCGGTACGCAGAGCCGCCGGGGGATTTTAGGGAACAACTGAGTTTGCCTGTTGTAAACTTGTGTGAGTCTTGTTAGCTGAGAAACTCACTCCGAGTTTACTCAGGCAGAACGCCCAGGAGGTTAAAGGTGGGTTTACACGTGTAGATTTTTTCTTCAATCAACTGCCAATTAAATTTTTTGTTCGATGTCGTTGTCGAACATTGTTCGTTCATTTATCGAATGTAACATTAGATTTTTTGTTAGTCTATCCCGATATCGAATGAAAATACATTTGAAATCCCAACGATAAAAATTTACCAACATGTTTGATTACCTTTTGAACAATTTTTTTTTTTGAGGCCGAACGAAATTTATCCATCAAACAAATAGGCCATGCTAGCTTTTTGTTTATTCAACTAACAAATTGTTAGTTCTTTGTTGAACAAACAGAAAAATCTACAAGTGTAAACCCTCCTTAAAGCAACTGGAGCATCACAAGTAGAATATCCAGGCATAAAATGCTCATTATTAAATATTTATGAAAGGACTTAAGAAAACCCTGTTACCAACCTAAACTATTTAAAGTAAAACAAAGGAAATGCTTGTATCTAATCATGATTAACAGGTATTTTTCTTTTCACTTGTCTGATTTTTTTAAATCTCATGAAGTAATTGACACTTGGGAAAATGTCACTGTTCTAGCACAAGCTCCTTACTTTACATATTTACTCTACCTCCCAGCAATAAATATTGCCATGCTGATTAGTGACCCATGCATTGAAAGAATTTCCACACTTAAACATCCTTGTAATCAATAGGTCCAGCACCTTATTAACCAACTAAGCATTCTCTTTTATTATGTGAAAAAAGCAAAACAATCAAAAAGTAGCTTAATCATAGGCCTATAGGTCATAGCCCTCTGCTCTTGGCAGTGTTTAAATATATATTTATGTTACCTCCCTCCATAATGTTTAAGTAGAATTCAGGGAGAAATTAAGAATGCTATTGGGCAACCCTTGGTGATAGCTCAAGGTTTAAAGGATAATTCCAAGATCAATTCAATGTCAACGTATATTTATCTTGACCGGAGTTGTTCTAGATTATGTTTTTCTTCTTTGCATGGATCATGCCAAACCCACCATTAATCTGGAGGCCCTAAAATCCTTTGTAGACATACCTTTACTTCCTTCAATTATGATATGATGGACTCTCTTCTAATGTCATTAGTGGCCTGTACCATATTCTGTAAGACTATGCCATCTCCAAGGACTATCCATGGTGTACTTACATGGACCAGTCTCCTCAAACCAGGAGTGGCCCAACACCTGACTTCAAAGAAGTGTGTCTATGTCTGATGACGATGAAGAGTTACATCAACACTTGCTTTTTTATTGTTTAAAAACTGTAATTCGACTTTAAAGTTAAATATTTCTTGTAAAGCATTAGGAGGATATTGATTTGTATGCAGTTATTGCCTGCAGTTGTTCCCTTATGTTTTTGAGGAGAAAATGTTTAATCAACATTTATTTGAATGACTCTGCAGTGCAGCATCATTCTTCACTTGAGTTTTTCCAGTTTACAGTTTTGTTGTCTTTTTTTTTTTTTTTTAGCAGTTAGAATTTTATTGCATGATTATGGCAATTTTTCACTTGTAGATTATTATATATAAGGCGGACACAAGGTATACATAAAACACATCATCTAGTTTTCCATAAATTGTAGAGTGCCTAATAAAATAAATTACATTAGGAATAATCCACAAGTGATATAAAAGACTTGCAAATTATGTTTTGACGGAAGAAATCTGTGTCCGTATTCGAGAGAAGTAATGAACAAGACTATTCTGTAGGATAATTACAAATAAATCAATAATTAATGGTTCGCGAATGTGTTAATAGGTTCATTATGGTGATTCACTGTTGCTTCCAAGCCGCATTTGCTTATAAATGTAATAGGAGTGATTACAGCCTGTTTCACAGATACTTATAAACAGTGAGAAATTATAGCTTTAAGATTATGTTGCAAACCATTTTTAAAATTTGGTGATTTACCATAGTGATGCTACAGAGCTACCCGATGCAAAAATATATTTTATTCTTGTGTAACAAGCTGCCTTATAAAAAAAAAAGAGGTTTCGCAGCAACTTTCCAGAATTGAAGTGAAATACTCAAGCTTCTTGTTGAACGATGTATAAAGCATTAAAAGACCGTAATTGTACAAACAAAAGAGTGCTTGGACATGTAGTTTGAGTTTGGTAGATTTTTCAAGGGGAAAGCTGTGCTGTGAGCTACTATAAAGCATTCTGCATAGAAGTTCCTTAATTAATAATTATATTAGTTATTAATAGATCTTAATAACATAAAACCAACTGCATGCCCAGACATTGGGGACAGAACGGGAAATATAAACATTGCTGTAAGGCACAGTGTTGAGAATAAAGAAAGGGAATTTACTGAACTCCATCTGTTTACGGGGTAAGGGAAAGGGGTTAACATTGACATTTTGACAGAGTTAGCAATTTTTGTATAACTGCTTGAAATCTAAGGCCAGGCTCACAGTGGTGGTTCTACGGTGGAACCACAACAGTTCCACTCTACAGTGTAGTTTTACTTTGTGCTTGGCAGCCATTAACCAACCATGGCAGCCTCTATTCTAAACCTACATGGTGGGCCCTGGCAGCCACAGGTAAAAGAGAAACATTAACCTTCCGAACCATTGCTGACCTCTTTTTAAAAATACCAATTTATAACGAGCATACAGATTAGGACTTCCTTGTATTTTGTGATGTACATGGCCAAAACTCACCTTTTCCCCAAAACATTGGGGCCAAAATTTGTGTGCATCTTAAAGATCAAAGGCGCGACCACCTGTGGCTGAAAGACCACTAAGCGCTAAGCTTAGCTGGCAGAGGTGGAGCCAGGCAAGCAGAGCTCAGATCTGCCTACCGGCAGTTCTTTCCTCTGCCTCTTCAACACCTGTGTAACCCAAGCTCAGCCGATGGCAAGTAGTATGGAACTGCCCTGGGCGAGCTTTAGTTCCAGGAGACAGGGAAGCTGTCAGAGGCAAGACCTGCAGGTAGCTCGTCCCTCTGGCTCTGCTTTGCCACCTCCCTGGAATGCAAGCTCAGCCGGTCACATTGCCTCTCTTGAGGAAAGTGATTGCTGAGCAGCCAGCATTTATCTGTTGGCTGCTTAGCAATCACTTTCTTCTGTAGTAGTCTAAGGCGGCCCACCTGCTGCTAACACACAGCTTCCCGGGTGTTTGAAAAAAAAAATACACACCTCTGTATATGTGACCTCTGTTTTGTTGTCTGCATAAAACGGTACTTGTTTGGAGTCATTAAAGCTAGTATGTAAAGCCAGCATACTTGTATTTGTAGAAGGTTGGCATTGGCAGATCCTTTACTTTTTTATCATAGCATGTTTGCTTTATTTTAAGAGTATAGTTTCATTTAAACTTTTAAATCTTAAACTTGATTTGGACTGACAGCGATAGGTTACAACAGTTTAAAAAATGCTGAATACCAACTCCATTAAAACAACTCATGCAGTTTAGCAAATTGATCGTCATGTTTACTGTTAATGGGCTGCATAAAATATGATGTTTAATTTTAACATTACATTCCAATCAATAGGTACTGGAGATAACTAAAGCATCATTATTATTTATAATGTTAATTTAATGGGGTCTTTAACTTCATAAAGGATCTGTTTAGGCTGTGTCACCTTAACTAACTAGCTTATACAATGTGACAGAACACTACCTCTTCCCCTTTCTATTAGAAAGACTTGGTTCTGAGATTGCTTAAAACAATATCTATTAACAGACATAGAGTGGACATGTAATCATTCGTTCACAAACCTACTGGCAAAGCTTGTGAAAAATATTAAGACAAAACCAAGCACTTTCAATAGTATATTTAAAGACCTAAAGCCACTAAACGCACAAGGTTTGTTGTTAGGCTTTGCACCTTAATAATCAAAACGCTTTTGTTTTAGAAGTTTATGTGGCATTGCACCTCTCATGAAATTAGAGGATAAATTAACCTATTTCTTGAACCATAAGACGCACCCAGTTTTTAAAACTGGAAAACCAGAAAAAAATATATATTTAATATAGAAGTGTCCACATAATTTGGGTTTATGTAATTGATTAAATGAATGCAATATCAAATTCTGCCAGTAGATGTCACTAGAAGCAGTACACTCACAGCACATCATGTCATTTTCCACACTGATCGGGAGGAGGGGCGGGCAGGGGGAGGCTGCAGAGTGATTGCAATTTCCACAGATACGGTGAGAGAGATAGGTAGAAGTTCATCTATCTCTCTCTTCGGCCGTGGGCGCATCTCTCATCTGACAGCTCCTCTAGCTCCCCGACTAATCTCCTTTAGCTCCTCCCCCTCCCCGATTTTGGGGGTGAAAAAGTGCGTCCAAAAATACGGTACTTCATAGTGCTTGCGGCTCTCCAAACAAGGTTTATTGATTTTTTTATTTATTTATTTATTTTTTTTTTTTTTAAACGCCTTTATAGTTTAAAAATATATACATATATCTATTTCAAAGCCTGTCCACAGCCTAATAACAGCAATGGACTGTGAACTGTGTAAGAAGAAAATGCTTTTTTTTATTTACAGAGCAAATAGCTTTGTTAGATAGGTAATGTATAGAGAATAGATAGACAAGCTAAGGCCTAGCTTCCACAAATCGTGTCATTATTAGGCTGACCAAGTGACCATGTGTTAGCATGCGTTTATACATTCATTGTAAATACATTGGACACACAAAAACACACCGGTTGCTTCCTGGACATGTTTTCGATGCATTGTTGCCATAGGACTCTATTGTCCTTTGGTTCTGCTGCATTAAAAAAAATGTATGTGGTAAAAATACAAGGAAGTTTTTTGGTCAAGTTACAGCATGTGTCCAGAAGCCCACTGGAGACTAGTCCACAGTACCTGCTCCAAATTGACTGCAGGCTGTGCAGGTGCTGGCCCCTTGGACACCTCTGTAATGAAGCCCTTTCAGGCTAAACTTGTCAGAAGTGCGTGCTTCAGGAATTTATATCTGTGTTGCCTGTGATTTTAATCGATGATTTATGAAATAAAGGAATCTTTTATCTAATAGGCGCTAAGTATGGTGTGTGCAGTTATTTATCACATTCTCTGCTTTGAGCTTTCTAAGGTACTAATGCTAGTCAAAAGAATTGGAAAAAGTGGACTTTGCAAATCCATCTGAAGACTAATAGCCATTTCCCTCTGGATAGAACATGTGAAATATACAGTATTGATTTTTATCTGGTGTTCAGAAACTCATGGATGTCAGTTAATTATTATGAGTATACCCCTAAAGGATAAGTGTCTCCTGTTCTTAGCCACTTGGCAATCAGATATCCATGAAGTCACAAGCGTCGAGATGTCCACTTCAACTGACACTTAAGGATTCCATAGGTTGTAATTGATTCTCATCTGCCCATCACGGGGAGCTGGAAATCAGTCACAGTCTGTTTGAAGGTCAAAAATAATAATATAGTGTACTCATATGTAGTATATTGCTAGTACTATAAAGCTAGAAAGGATCTGGGTAGAGTTGTTTAGTTTTTCTTTTATATATTCCACTTAGGGCTGGACAATAATTCAATATCAATATATATCGCGATATAATTTTATATCGAAATATCATAAAAGGATATCGAAATATCGGAAATGTATTTACAAATTGTATCATTTGTCACTGAATGACGTTCAGTCAGGGTCGGTCCTAGGCAGATCGTCTCCCTGCAGCGCCCCCCTTTCCCCGAGAGAGATCACGCTGCCGTCCCATGCCTCTCCATGAATATGTGCGGGCGCAATGATCTAGTAACTCCTCCTCTATGCTTTGCTGCAGCTATGCACAGGGAGGCACATCTTCATAGAACAGGGGACCCATTGGGATCAGCCTCCCAGTGTCACTGACATTCATTCTGCTATGGACAGGGGATACAGAGGAGGGAGGCTGATCCTGACGTGTCTCCTATCCATAGAATAAACTCTCAGTAACATGGGGAGGTCCCACATACAGGGATATCAGTTGAGGGGAGGTGGGTGTACTGACCCCCCTGGTGCTTTAGCGCTGCCTATACCGTAGCGCTGTTGGCACTGAGCTGTGCTGGGGGTTGCTGGCAGCTGACACAAAAATAGGGGGTGAGGCTGCAATGCACTAGAAAAAATCAGACATAAATCAGAAGGCAGAAGATCGGCAGTCAGGGTCCAACTTTCTTGTCTGGATGTTCGGTGGCTTTGCTGTGGGCGCCCTTCTCATCCATGCCTGCAGCCTGTTTCTTCTTCTGCTGGAGCTGTCGGTCTTTGGTATTCTATCCGCGATATTCCCGGGCTGGAATTATAAACTTAAGTGGCAGTGCCATCTTGTGGATTTTCTGTAAATTGTCACTGGAGATAGTTGAATTTCAATTTGAAAACTCCACTATCTGACTTTGCAAGTAGCTGCTGCACTTCCCACCCTAGGTGTATACTCAATACCTTTTCCCAGTTTTTGTAGATAAAATTAGGTACCTCGGCTTATGCTCGGGTCAGCTTATACCAGTATATACGGTAGCTGTTACAGGTAAAGTTACAGGTACCCTTATTTGTACCCATAAATTGTTCCTTCCTCTTTTTTTTTTTTCTGTCTTTTGTAGTGGGGTTGGGACATCTGCTAAAATTTGTAAACTGTCAGAACAGGTATTGAAGGGACATTTTCTACTGGGGACCTATTCTGCCTTTCTACACAAACTAAAACAAAATGGGATACACTTTGTGTTGAACTTCAGCCTGGTACATTTTGTGTAGGCTCCTCTCTGGATCGATTTTTTGATCATGGTGATGCAATGAATGGATTCACATTGTGCAATCGACTCTGCCCCCAAGCTCCAAGAAAGGGTAGCCATGTTCCATTCCCGAGAACCAAGAATACGCACAGCAATTGATCTTTTGGGAATCCAACAGGGACCCAACATGTTCAAAGTATCAAACAGGAATTGATTGCACAAAGTGGTGTGTATCTATTTACTGCGTCACCACATCACGATCCATCACAGGTCGATCAAATGGGTATCAACCTATGTATGGGGACCCTTACTTTTTTGCTCACTCACTTTTTGAGCTACTTGCATTCTGCATTCTAAGCAGAGCCCACCTAATTTCCTGATGTAGGATAACCAAAATCATTTGTTTTTTTTTTCTCCCCTGCCTCTCCCATTTCATTTATTGTAATTCCATCTTTTCATCTACGGACAGCTCAGTATCACATGTGGGCTTTACCTAGAGTGGCATAGTGTTTTTAAGAAGCAAAGGATCATCATCCATGATGCCTATACTGCACAATGATGACATCATTTGGTCTAAATAAAGGTTTGTAATAAAACTGATTTTAGTTAACAGTGACCTCAGCATGATGATAATTGGGTGAGGGATAACCCCACAAAGAGAACATATTAGCAGATTGAACTTCATCGTTTAGCCCAAATAAATTTTCTAAACTTTTCCCCATTTATACATATATTTTTACAGGTAGCAAGCTAGCTCAGATGAATTCCCAACGAAGCAGGACTGGAATGAAGAAGAATTCAGCAATAGCAAGCTTGAAAACAAGCTTTAGCTATTGTGGGACGAATAGAAGGGGAAAACTGTCAACTAAGATAGGAAAAATATAAGCAAGACATACGGTGACCAGATCGATACCGCCTGCAGTGCCTTTCCCTTGAGATCTATTATATAGGAGTGGATACATAAATTGCAGCTTCTCGCATGGCTTTTAAGTATTGCTCCTGGATTAATTACCCAATTACCCACTGGTTTCGTGATACTGGAGTCTCTGCTTATTAGGTTTTAGTAACGATTATGAATAGATTGTAATCTTTTTAGGATAATCAATATGTAATTTTGTTTCTTTAGAAAAACGAAATCAACAATGTATCATTCCCCTCTGTCCGCTTAGCGAGCCCCCTAGTATTTTCCAGCTGACGTGCTGCACAAAGTTACTTTTTGATTGCATGCTAGACTTCTTAAATGGAACACGCAGCGATAATTTTAATGAAGTGATTACAGCAAATCTCAATAAAAGTGTTGATGTGCACTGTTTCCTTTCTGTTTAATAAGACCGTTTGTTCCAAGGAAAGTTGGAAAGCCTGTTAATATTACGCTTTCTTTATTACAGCCAGTTTTATTCTTGGTACATAAGCTAATTTTCTGCCAAGCTAACTATAGATAGACCGAGAACCATCAGTAAAGGCCATTATACTAATTTGTTTTACGTTTGGAAAATTTAACGTTTCTTTATAGGGTAAACTATTATTAAATTGTACCCAAAATTCTCTCGCACTTGGGTTACCATGGGGGGTTCAGTACTTTAACAAGTCCCTCAAACTTGAGTTGTTTTCTTCACTTTTTGTTGTTGAATATTAGTGATATACGTTCGCATTCCTTCTAGCCGGTGAGCAGTCGAGAAGGAGCTTATTATTCTTCTACCAGCAGGATCAGTAAGATTCTGCTTGGGGAAGAATCTTTTCACTAGAGATCAGGTAGAGAACCCGGTCTTCTAGTGAAAAATCGGTTCCGAAAACCGGAAGTGACATCACATCCGGTAATCAGAACCAGGACCTATGCATTCCAGGAACTATGAATTCAAGGAACTCTGGTATTCCAATTCCCCGCAAACAGGTAGGGAATTTTCATCTCCCTGTGAACAGGCAAACGTAAGACTTTTTAAAAAGTCTGATCCGCCTGTTCGCGAAAGGACCTGGTGAAGTTCGGCCTTCATTATTGGATAAAAATCAACAGCTTCCTCACATGTTTGTTTAATCATATACTATGTTTAATTGGTAAGTATCAGACCTGCTGGTGGCAACTGGTTCCTATGTATAGGACAAAGTGGATTGCCATCGCATTGCCCTCTGCATAACATACAGTGGTCCTTGCTCTTTAAGGAGCACCATCCCCCCTCCAAAATTGGCATGGGGAGTCTTAAGCTAGCCATACACGTGTCGGATTCCATGTCCAATCGATTCATCATCCGATCGATTCCGGCGATTCTGCCGGGAATCGCAGGTGTGATCAATCGGCCAATTAAGAGTATCCATCGCAGCATACCACCTTGTCCGAGCGGATTCCGGCACGATTCCGTGTGTGATTCCACCTCCGATACCACCTCACAAATGGCAACTCCCCCTGATCCGGGCAGAATCGGATGAGAAAGACCAACATGTTGGTTCTCCGTCGGATCCGATTCTGAGCCCCTGAACGATCGGACCTGATCGATCGGACAAGGTGGGCTGCATGCGATTCCGGAACGATCGTTTCGCATGCACGCGCCCGGAATCGATCGTGCCGGAATCCAGTGCGAATCCGACACGTGTATGGGGGCCTTTATGGAGTGAATGCCTGGATTGTATACAGTGTTTGGGCATTTCTGGCTAGAGTATACTGTAATATGTGGAACAAAACTTGCTGTTGAAAGTTGGCTTCTCTCCCTCCTCCTAAATGTAAAGAGACAACACTACGGAGGAGGGAGAGCAGGGAGTGATCAGAACGAGACACAGAATCTTTCAGCAGACCCTTTTGTCTCTCTGATCACTCCATGATCTTCCCCTCCCTCCTTTAAGTGGCATTTATGGACAGGAGGGGGGGGGGAGGTAGAGCAAGGAGTGATCAGAGAAGAAAAACCCCTGTATACATGCCGTGTTAAGGGTGCCACTTATCTTTCTGTGGTAGTGACAGTAACCTAGCTACAGTAGTAAAAAATATGTACATGGTTTAAGCTCACTGGCACCTTCTACAGAGTATATTAGTGATCTAATGACTGAAGAAATTTAGATGGGTCTGAATGCATATGCAAATTAGTCACATCTAAAACTCCATTCAGTCATTTTGTTTTTTTCAGTATCTTCTCACCATGTACAGAAACGCTCCAATGACAATGTGCAACTGTAGTAGATCCAAAAAATTGTACTATTAAGAAATATGTTTTGGGCAGAACTGGCACAGGAAAACAGAGGAATGGGCATAAAGGGATCCAAGCATATGCCACATATTTTTAAATGTAAGTCTGTGAGAGCCATACAATATTGTTTAAAATTCCAGTCCATGTCCATTTGGGCTGGGAAGCCGACGTCCCTCCATTAACATGGAGGTCAATGGTGTGCCCCCCCTCCGCTTTTGCGTGACGTGATCAGGGCAGTCAGCAAACCCCCGGAAATGCTGTGGCCACAGAGATAGTTGCAGCTTTCCGGGGGTATGCAGTGTTCCTGCAAGGGCTCGTCATGAATGCTAGCAAGGTTTAAGATTTGGCAGTGAGCCAGATGTAGCCATCTGACTCACAAGTCATAGTTTCCAGACTCCTGAAATAAAGGGTGAGAAGCTGTTAATACATAAAAGCCATTTCTTTTTACAAATAAGTATTGCTTGTAGATTGGAATGGTTATCTTTCACATGAGGGTTTAAATACCCATTAGTAGTAAGAAGGGAAGGGCCCCAAAGCAGCAAAGTTACATAACGTCTTGGGTTTGCAACAAACTTTCCTTATCCGGAGAGCAAACCTCTTCATGTACCTACATTGTACCTTATCCGGAGAGCAAACCTCTTCATGTACCTACATTGTACCTACATAAAACCTGGTTTTATGTGGGTTAATAAAAAAGGCTGAATGCTTTACAGGGTCCCTGATGCCAAAGCATTTTTTGGATCTGTAATTTGACCTAGAGCTCAGGCAGAGGTCCAGTGATCATCTGGTAGTTGTTTACAGCCATCTCTAGTTATGGCTTACTAAGTTTGTTTTATCTCTGTCTATTTACTAGATCTAACTTTTCAATCACCTTCTTAAATTGTATAATAATCATAACATATAACCTATTTATTTATGCTGTTTAATATACTTCTAATAATATATTCTTATATATACACAAGGAATGGTGTTGGTTGCACAGGTGAAGCCCCCTCATACATGCAAAGTTCCTGACGCGACTGTCAATCGGCCAATTGCTGTGGGATGACGTCATCACGCTGCGGCCTATCATTCAGCACACCGTTGGTGTGCGATATTCGTAGGCCAATATTTTGGATGGGGACCCTGGTCCCCATCGAAAGTAATGTGATCGTCCAGAAAAGAACTAACAAGTCGGATTGCTGTGCAACTGAATTGTGGTGCAATCCTGGTCGATCGCTCCAGGTGGGTGCAATTAATGTGCGGACGGTCGATCATCGGGTGATTGCTGTGAACGTCCACACTGAGCGATCATCCGCAAAATCACCCTCAGATCTATGTGTGTATGGGGGTCTTTACTGACCGAGTTCAGGACAGGGGGTAACCAGGTTAGGCAGCATACAGACAGGACGAGGTGCTAGCAGGAAAAAAAATCTGGAACCGATATCCAAACGGGGGCAGATTCAGGAACACAAACAGGACCACGGTTCAGGCTCAGACACAGGATCAGAGTTCTGATACATGACCAAAAACAGGATCACAATGCTCAGCCATGTGTGGGAGGGCGAGGCACACCTATTTGGACCTTGTATTAACGAGACAGGTGTACCCAATCAAACCCACACTTGGTGACTAGGGAAACTACACGGGATTGGTAGGAGCACAGGACCTACAGTAACATGAAAAAGCATCACCCCCACATCATTGTAGCTCATCCCTATTAAGACAATGGGCAGCAGGTTGTGTAATTCTCAATAGTTAGAGAAGAATATTGCTTACATATTATATCTGAAATAGCAACATGTTTAGCAAAAAATTTAGGTAGGAAGATTTGAAGATTGTAGAGATTGTCCTTAGTGAAGGTGTGTATATATAAAAAGTAATGAATGACATAGGCAATATTTGTATTTGCAAAATATCAAATTTTTTTTGGGCTAATATTCACAAATTTTTGGGGGATCTCCAGTAATTTTTACCTTCATTGCCCAAATTGGCACTTGCGCATATTGCAAATGCAATGCATGGTAGTTCTGGGAATTGATGTAAAAAATCTTGAATATTTGCAATTTAGACGATATAGCACTATATTCTATAATACTATAAGTGCTGATATTCGCTATTCTGCGGCTTCATTGGTGACGCAGGAATACCTGTACCGACTGGGAGGTTAAAAGTAGTTTGCAAACCAAAAAAGTGTAGGCACCCCTGATCTATTGTTTACATCTAGGAATAAACAACTGCAAACTAAGCACACATTTAGTTCCTGCCTGCTGGCAAAAATTGTTTGTCCAAAATAGCCAGTGAGGTCCCTTGCAGGGCCCCCCCCCTTTTTTGTTTAGGAAGATTATCGAGCCCCCCTCCCTATTCAAACACATTTTAGAATTGAGGGCCCGCGCCCCCCCAGAATACCTTTGCGCCTCCCAAGGGGGCCCGCCCCCCCAGTTTGGAAATCACTGTCCTAGGCCAAACACTCTCTGCCATTTGGGAATTTCGTGTTATGGGAACTTTGTTATCATGGATTTCCTAGAGTTTAGTAGTCCCAAAAAAGAATTCTGTACAAATTCTGTCTGTCATTTGAGCTTACTTTGTCTAAAGCGGCACGCGGTGTGATATTCCACACACACACAGGATGAGATAAGGCGCCTGCGGGTAAATACCCATGTAAGTGTTTCATTACATCTCTTTAAATAATACCACGGCACCTGCTTTGGGCATTCAGAAATATTCATGTCAAGCATGCCAGGTGCAATCCAATTAGGTGGGAAACTATTTCCGCCTCACAAAAGATAGCGGTGTAGGTGTGATTATATCTGAGCTTATTAAAGATAATACATCTTGGTGTAATTTTCTGAGAAAAAGAGAAGACCGAAAAGGCTTGTCATTCTGATTGATGCTGAAGCCAGGGATGAACGTGTTTTTGACTGATCAAGTATGTTTCATTCACTTGGAGGAATATCCATGTAAACGTTTAGAGATATTGATTACAATCAATTTTTCCCAGAATTAGAATGCTGTTAATTAAAGACAAATTGGGAAAATAGTTAAATGTCTGATGAGTTACTACTGTATTGACAACTTTAATAGGCTAGGTTTCCAGACCTTTATGATGACCTCTCATTAAATTGTGCCTTACTGCAGTCTGTATCTGAACAACACTTGGAAATGCACTGATTATTAAGGAAATGGTTCGCTATTAGCAATTCAATGACATTTTCTTTTGCTTTAATTTTTTTATATAACTTTTTATTCTTAGAACCATGTGTTGGATTGTTAGTATTTTTATGCAGAGCAAACTGAAGATATGTATATGGTGTTTGTGTGGCAGACCATAGTTAGTCTCATTAGATATGTATTTGGTTTCCAAGAAATTTTTACTTTTAACTTAATTTACAGTAAGTAAAAATGTGTAATACTTTTTTTTACTATAATGTTTTTTTAATGTTCCAACAACCATTCTATACAGCAATTTTGGTGATTTATACCCTATTGATGGTTTTGCAATCAACTCTCAAATCAACTTGGGAACATTTTTGTGACTATTTCTAATAATTGTATAGCACAAATCAAGCCTTCTTAAAACAGAAGGTATTTACACGGCCCAATCCAGCACAAATCCCAAAACTTTAATAATTTAATAATTGTATGAGAATCGATATCATTGCTAAACCCCTGTTTGGTCTGAGTGTAGCTCACTCAAGCTACACTGGATGGTACTAACCTCTGGAAACTTTGTTATCTTGGAGCCTGCACCCACAATTCCGTGCCAATTCTGTTCAGACTTGCCAATTGTTTCCGTGGCTGACGTGGCGACTATCTTTTCTGGATCAGGCTCTTTGGTGTCATCAATGATCAGCCCAGGGGTTGGAGGGGCAGTAAAACAGAGGTTAAAGCAGGGTACAGATGTGGAGATATGGGTCAAATTGATGGCTGTTTTCGAGCGCCGTGCGTGCTCACAGCCATCTATCTGACCCATATGATCTGCCCTCATCGCTGTTTTCAAGTGGGACAAATCAATCCTGCTCATAAACAGCCTTATCGGACATGATCAGACTTTAATACGGCAATGTCCAATGCTTTGCCTGGGCCTCCAGACAAAGCTCGGCTGAGGAGGAGGAGCCGGGGGGAGAGGGAGTTCTGCTCTCCCCGGCTCCTCCGATATCTGACAGCAGCATGATGACGTCATCACGCTGCTGTGGGGTAGATCGGACAGGGCTCTCGGATCTTAGTATCCGGGAGACTTGGCTTTCCGGTCGAGGCCCCCTGGGGAACAGGTCATTCAAAGGATGTGTGGCTTCGGCTGCCGTCCCACTAGCCACCCCCCACCCCCCCAATTTGTGGACTGGGCAGATAACTTAATTCCTATTTATCAATGCTCAAATACTTTCTTTTTAGTATTGGATAAGGGTCGGGGGCAGGATTTGAACACTGGAAGGACATTTGATTTCCAGATTTTTTAAGCTATGAACTAATAAACTAGCGTGTGGTTTCAGGTACATTTTCACTGCAAAAAGCAATAAGTCCTACTCAAGACAACTAACCTACTCCCTGCAATCCTATGGCATCCTCAAGTGATGCTGGTCTGGAATGGCTTCTTCCGCATACTGTGCTGGATGCCTATGCCTTTCAGATAATGAAGGTATTAGCATCATTGGGGACATTGGTGACTTGTCAGTGTCTATGTTATCTGAAAAGCAAAGGGCCCCAGGTCCTCATATTACAGTTATCTATTACTTAATTTTTTTTTATACCTTTCGACACAAACCTTTGGAAGGAATGTGACCACCAGGGGGTTAAGAGCCAAAATGAAAGTAGCACACATTATACAGAAGTGGGAGATTAGTTTGGCATATACTAGTTATGTAATACAAACAGCTATAAAGATGGTTGATTATAGTTTTTAAAATTTTAACTAGCTGGCTTATATTAACAAGCTGGCTATGTTCCCCCATGTCCCCCAACTACCCGTGGCGTGATAAAGTGGCCGCAGTTTAAAACCCGCATCCCAATTATTGAGACGCGGATTTAAAAACCAGTGCCTTTAACGCAGACAATCGCCCCTGACCTCGGCCATAGACACAAGTATGACCGAGTCGAGTTTTTAGGTCCCATGGCACGCTGTGGCTGCTCACGACCGCCCACGATTGCTAACCAGGGAAGTGCCCCATTCAACAACATTCTAATCACAGCGAGGGTGGCCGTACATGTGGTAACATAGCCTTAGTGAGTTAATTATCCCTCTGAACATGGTACTATCACCAGAATTGCTAATAATAAATACAAATTTGGGCAAAAGTTGCAAAAAACATTCTTTTTTTGTTCTGTTCCCTCTACCCTTCTCTACATCTCTGGCAATGATGATACCATGTTCAGGGGCTTTTCAATTACCATAGAAAGCCAGCTAGTAGAATAAAGTTAACTGTCTCTACAAAGTGATCGAGCATTTGTTTTCTTAATGAAAACTAATATTAAACATTTAAATTGTTGATTTGTAAAATCAACACAGCACATGGTGTATTAGGAAACTATTAAACCTTTACAGGAGCCTTGGCTTTCTTAGGCGCCTAGATCTTGCCATGAAATATGTTTAGGACTATTTGTTGTTACTCATTTTATTGTATTCTTGGCATACTCTTTAAATACATTTCACAACAAGTGATTGGTGATGTCGCATGAGAATTAGAAATGACTCGCACATAACATTTTCTGCGCTGACTGAAAGAATTGCTTCTAATGAACACACGTTTTGTGTTACAAGATGAAATGTAGCCTAACCCCTGGCATATCCTTTATATTCCCTAGAGGATGGTGAATAGATAAGCCAGAGCAGTTTCAGATATTTCTGTATAATGACGCCCGAGATAAATATGTCTTCGGTTTGGAATGGAAACTCCAGAATAGAAGGTTGATTAAGAGTTTTCAAGAGCCCTTGGGTCCCTTCATCATATGTGACTTTCATTATTCCTATCTGTGACCTTGTGAAAGTACTGGCTCTATCATACGTGCAAGCAGACAAATCTGCGAAAGTATAATAAAGTGAGATGCTGTAGAGTATTTTTATCTGCTTCGTTAAAAAAATTACATGCTGAAATACTAATTGCCAAATAGCTCCTAAGAATTTACGTCAATTATATATATTCCCCAAAAGCTAAATATATAAATAAGAGGGAGAATGAAGCACATCAAGTTTCTATACTTCGGCGGGAAATTGACAAAACAAATAGGCCATCATCCATACTAGATAGATAAGCAAATTGAAGCTTCAGGAGAGATGAGTTTTGTTGAGCGTTCTTGGAATGCACATTTCCCCTTCATTGAGCAGCAGTGTAATGATTATCTGATTCCATTACCTGTAATTTACTTCAGTGCTACACGGTCCCTTATAATGCAGTGCTTGCTTTGATGGAGAATAAGTATGGCCTGTCCTAATGCACTGTCTTTGTAATGCTGCTGTCTGCTTCCAGCTCTCAGAGGTCACAGGAAAAAAAAGATTTCAAATGTCTATATCTTTCTTTCCTTTATTATTAATTTGGGAGTAGGGAATTCCTCTGAGGCCTTGTCTGGATCTATCAGCATAAGGGCAACACGGCTACAGCAATCTTACATACAATACTACTTGAAGAACATCTTTATTTATGATACATTTATGTCCAGTGATCTGATTGTTCAATATACTGATCATATTTGTCAGTTGAATCTGCAAAATACAAAACGTAACAAATTTGGTAGGTTAGAACTTTTATTTTATTCAACTTAGCAAAGTAATGCAAAGAATCATTTAGTTTTTTTATTTAGATACTTTTTTTTATCACCGTCAATGACGTTTGTGCGATAAGAGATAAGGGACGTTAAATATTTAGCTGACCATTTTACTGGGGGTTATCTAATCCCCTGATAAAAATAATATGCCATAAGACATTTTTTCTTGGGGAAATCAATGAAAGAATATAACTCTTAGAAAGATTCACAGGGAGGTGAAAAGTGGGTAAAAAGTGCCAATAGATTTTCCTGCCCTAAAAACTGGGTGCGTCTTCTGGTCCGGTGCGTCTTATAGTCCGAAAAATATGGTACATTTTTTTCACCTTGATTTCCCTCCAGAAACCATCTGTGTCTGTGTTAATTGACACTTACCACACCACCGGTATCTTTAAAATGCAGAAAAGGAATTGGTGTGGCCAGGAAATTTAAACCACCAAGTGTTAACTAGGGTCTATTACAAGAAAAATGATAGAATCTGATTTTCATGCTCTGAGTGCAGATATATTTTGTAGATTGCAGTAGGGGCTTTAGAAATAATTAAAAATGTCTAAGGCTGCATCTACACTGAGGAATTCTACGCGGTTTTCCCTCGCACGGGGAAAAATCGTGCAGTGCAGCCGCACCCTGTAAACCTCTATGGGAAATGACGTGGCAGTCTATACTGGCGCATCATGCCTGCGGTTGGGGGTGGAGTGGCAGCAGGTGTTATTGATCCGGGGGCATCCAGCAGAGCACAGGAAACACGTACCATGCCCATTGGTAAACAATGGATGCAGTTTGTTACACCTGTCTGATACGTTTAAGGGGCAGTTTGCCAATAGTAAATATAGGACGCGGTATTGTCGACATGGCAAATACTGTGCCCTACACCCCCATACACATATCAAATTTCTGGCAATCCCCCGGCAGATCGACCGTGTGTGATGAGGAGAATCGGCCGGGCATCCTTTGTGTACCTGAACTTAATTTGGACTGGTCCCCATCCAAAGTAATTAAATAGGTCCAAAGGTAGCCATACACAGGTCAATTTCACACTCGATTCCTGCCCGATCGATCACCAGGCACGTTTACGAAAAGACAAGTGCAGCCCACCTTGACAGATCGACTACGATTAATAGATATCGACCACAAATCGGATCGGCCAGGGAACCAACCTGTCAGTGTTTTCAGGGCAATCGGGCACACATCAAGGGATGTTGGTTGAGGCCCAAGATCGATCATCAGGAGATCTGCACAGATTTGCACAACCTACATCACTTCCTGGCAGCCCTTTCACAGTCTAGCACTAGGAAAACTCGACTCTTTCCCTTCCCCTGCAGCAGAAAAGACAACAAACAGGATAATGTCTGGCAAAACATTTTTACTATAAATCAGGCATGGTTTGCTCTCGCTTCAGCATTGCTCCATGAAACAGGAAACATTCATTGCCACAATATAAACACCGCTATCCTAAAGGGGCAGAGAATGTTTTAAAAAAGGTCAACGTGACCGGGGCAGGTGTATAAAAACAGTTGGCCAACAACTAGCAGCATGGCAATCCTAAAGGGGCAGAGAATGGTTCAAAAAAGGTCAAAGTGACCGAGGTGAAGTCCATAAAGGGTTGTCAGGGATCATGTCCTCCCCTCCAGCTCCATACGCAGGCCTTTTAAGACATCCCTCATTTTGCCCACGCTTACTGTCAGCGACTGCAGCTTCCCTTCCTTGTTGCCAGCTGGTGCTCACATTTCAGAATCCGGGTTTGGACACTGCCTATGAATGAGTATGACCCAGAACAAGCTCCGGGAATTCATTGAAATCTACCAGGACCTGCCTTGCCTATGGAAGGTCAAGAGCCCTGACTATTCAAATAAAATGATGAAGGAACAGGCGTATGCATGGCTTGTTCAGTTCTGTCGGACATTTTTCCCAGCAGCAAATCATGTTCACATAAAGAGCAAGATTTCCAACCTCCGAACGGTGTTCAAGAAGGCTGAACACAAGCTGGCGGCCTGCAAGCGATCGGGGGCTGGTGTGGGTGATGCTGATGTACCGCATGTCTGGTACCATGAGCTCCTGTCCTTTGTTAAGGACCAAGACCTGCCCGGGAGCCTACCTCCACGTTGCCCCAAGTTCCTGAGGGTAGGGAGCCTGAAGGGCTGGGGGAACTTGGGGCATCACAGGAGGAGTTCGGCAGTCAGGAGCTCTGTGCCACTCCAGTCAGTTGATACTGTTTTTTTCTCTGAAATGCTCTGTGTTCAGCAAAGTGTAAGCTTGTGAGTAAAAAAAAAACCCTCCAGGAGATACCTAATCCCTTACCTGAGGAGGAGCCATCCTGCTACCATCTTCTCTCCCTTCGCTACCGACAGCAGGGAACAGGAATGACCTCACACAGATTCTACAACAAATATTAGCAGTGAGGGAGGACGAATGCGAATACTTTGACATGTTTATTGCTGCCAAGCTACGCAAAGTGCCAGAGGACCAACGGGAAGCAGCACAGGTGCTCCTAATGGGGATTGCTCTCAAGGCACGGAGAAGCCAATTCAACACTGAGAACCCCCGGGTGGCTCTGTCAGATTATGGGATGCCCACAGGGACCCACTCTGCCCCAACAGCAGCACATCATGTGTACCACCGGACACAGCCACACCCGCAACAGCCCTCTTTTTCATATGCACAAGGACTCACTGGTAAGGAGTTGTGAGCACACAGGGCAGCATTTAGCCTGGTTGATTTTTGGTTGAGGGGGGAATAACTTGCAGGACTGCTTGTGTTGTTATGAGAAAAGATTTTATTTTTTACAGGACACAAAGAGGAAATTTTTTAATAAAAAAAAATTGTTTACGTCACAATAAAAAGATAAAAGTTTAATCAATGCCTAATCTTTGTCTGAATTAATAGGGGAAATGGGAGACATTAACTGATCATGTCATTCTGCCAGAACACAGCACCCACACCATTGAAATAGGCTACATAGCCTTCTCGATTGGCCTAGGCCTGCAAGGATTGGCCCTGAGGTGGAGCTGCCTGCATACCAGTGAGGGCCCCAGGTTTATTGCGCCATGCACCGAGGCTTACCACACCGGAGTTGATGTCCTCCACATCGAGCATACTGGGTGGGCAATAGGACGCTAAATTATGCCGGTGGAGGAAGTTGTGGAGAACACAGCTCGCCAACACTACCTTCTCCACTTTGTCCGGGGCTAAATTGATGGTACTGAGAAACACCCTGAAACGCTGGGAGAGAACCCCAAATGCATTGTACACCCGCCACTCAGGAAACGCATTCCAAAGGGTTTCACGAGGTTCTCATGCAGGGCAAAGGCCTCATCAGCCATGAACACAAAATTTAGGCCACCAACATTGGAGTCAGGAGAAGGGAAATTGAGGAGCTTCCTCTTCATCCGCCAGCACAGTTCAGTGTCAGCCATGACACCACCATCAGATATGCGGCCATTCTTGCCCACATGCACCATAATAAACTCATATTTGGCATTGACTAGTGCCAACACGACAATGCAAAAAAAAAAATGTAATTAAATAATAAGAGCCACAGTTCCTTGGGGTGGAGAGGCGCACATGCTTCCCATCCAGGGCTCCACCACAGTTGGGAAATTGCCACATGTCCGCAATTGCTGGCTGAAAAGGCTCCATTCTTCTGGGGAGGTAGGAACCTTACAACAAGTGAAACAAACATTAGATGTGTACAGACACAACACATGTTTCAAATATACCAAACAATTTGTGTTTACTTCAGGAAAGGGGGATGTCAGATGAGGCCTGGTCTAAATGTGGCATACAAGATGCACTCAGAACAGTTGAGTACTGTGTATTATAGGTGGAAGGAGCAGGGCGACAGTGTTTGTCACCATTGGGATGCTGGACACCCCTTTTACCCCAGGGAACATTAGCAAGACACCCCTGCTAAACAAACAGATTGCTAGGAGGGTAACCGTCTCATACTAGGTGAGTTTGCATTTTAGAAACATATTGGGCCACCTATGTGAAATGGATATCACAGTGTTTAGGAAGAACAGCATTAGTTCTTTTGCACATCACAAAGGTGAAGCACTTAGGCATTCATAGATTAGCTCCATTTGATGAATGGTGGCTTGATGGGAAGTGGAGTGTAAGGTGCCCTTTAGTTGGGAGGGGGTTGTGGCTGGGACGGTATACATTTCTTCACATTATTACATACTTTGATATAGCAAAGAGCTTGGGCTGTGATTGCACAGGAGAACTTGAGGTCCTCGTATGAGCGTCCAGTTGCCAGAAACCGCAGGGTGGCAATTAGACGTTCCTCCACTGGGATGGCCTTGCACATTGCTGTGACCTGCTTTGTTAGCTTTGGCCGCTAATGCTCTAGGGGCATATTGAAATTGACGTCAGTTATGCGGAGGTAGTTTTTAAAGTCATCAGGGTTGTTGTCCCTCAGGTGTCGGAGGAGGGGCATTCTGGGATATTTGGCTCTTTGGAGGAGCCAGGACTTGGCCCATATCCTTTTCCTTCTACTCTCCTTGTCATCCAATTTCCACAGCAGTAGGACTGCCACCAGTCTCCTCCTCCACCCACGGCTGAAGGGCATGCTGTTGGTCTGAATTTAGCAGGTACAGTAAATTTGGTGGGAAAGCCACACATCCTCTTTATAAACTGCTGCTGGGAAATGGATACACCCATCCTGATAAGATCATTTCCGATCGACTGACATTTGGGAATCGATCGACTGGTAACAGAATTGTCCAGGAATTGGTGGCCTAAGGTGGTAGGCACAATGTTTTCTGGTCGATCCATTGATGGCTCTGAAATGGATGGAATCGTCCATCGATCGCTCAGGAATCGATTTGTCTATGGCTATCTTTAGAATTACGGACATGTCTGTAATGGCTTAGATCGATTCGGTGGCCGATTTCGGTCCGAATTACAACTTTAAGCATAGATTTCCACCTGATTTTTCGGCCGTTAAACCGCGGTGAGCGTGCACTGCAGTAAATCACCCGCAAAATCTGGTGAAAATAAGCCTGTATGGGGGGCTTTAGGCATTCTAACAGGTTTACTTCAAGTAAACTTTATAGTGAATTTAGTAAAACTCGTTTAAAGTTACAAATTTGTAAAGTATCTACTGATGTTTTGCCATGCTTATTTACAAGATCAGTGCAACTTCTCTTTTTACACATTAAAGTAGAATGTCACATTATAAAATGTTTCTGCCCGTAAGGATATTATTATTCCATAAATATAACAAAATTATGTTACTTTTCCCAAGCATGAGAGCATTGAGCGGGGCTAAATAGTATAGCATGTCACTTTGAATTAGTGATGAGCGGCATAGGCAATATTCGAATTCGTGATATTTCACAAATAATTATTTGTATTATTTGATATATCATTATTTGTATTATTTGATATATCACAAATACATATTCACATCGCGAAAATCTTTAAAATGAATGGCCACATGCTATGTTTATTTTCGCAATGCGAATATTATTTCCGCACTACATGCCCATATTGCGAATATTCGGAATTGCGAATATCCGCCGACATATTCGAGATTTTGACGAATTCTCGAATTGCCGATATTCGCGAAAAATATTCGCCATTAGAATATTCAAGCTCAACACTACTTTGAATGCCTCATGGACATCATAAAGAAGTACATTTTCAAGCAGCATGCAGGTTATTTACTTAGTTTTTGTTATATTTGTTTAAGACTGAGGAGAAATGTCATTCCTACATTTAGATACAAGTGCGGTTCAATAATCAAATCTCTGTCAAATACTAATAGAGTTGATTTTTTAAAAACTTTTTTTTAATACACTTGAAAATGTAATTTCTTCTTTTTTTCTTTTCTTCCTAATTTAATAAAGGAATAATTTTCTCATATGTTTATTGAGAATGCTTTATTAGTGAACATATTAACAATATCTAACTGGTTGAAATCAACATATGCATTTGTCTGGTAATGCTTGGATCTTTAGGGTGCCATTTTGTGCGGCTTAGAAGATAGGTGCAGTTAAAGTGGACCTACCACCAGAAATCTATGTTTTTATGAATGGCACTAGAAGTGCCAATAATAGGGAGGAATGCAGTAAAAAAAACTCAGAAACGTACCTGTAATGACCATTTTAACAAGATTACCACACAGCTCTCCTCACTTCCTGGTTCGCTGAAGGCAACACATGAAACTTGGGGTGCAATATCGCGGGTGGCCACTGGGGGCATTCAGTGATCTTCTATGGGAATTTCAAAGCAGATCACTGCTTCCTGTGACATGCTGCCTACTTCTGCCTACAATGAACCAGGAAGTGAGAAGAGCTGGCGGGTTATCTTCTTAAATTGCTCATTACAGGTAAGTTTTTTTTTTTTTTTTTTTTTTCACTGCATTTCTCCCTATTATTGGCACTTCTAGTGCCATTCATGAAAACATAGATTCCTGGTGGTAGGTCTGCTTTAAGGAAGGTGCTTACCCTGTCTATATTTACTGCTGGTTATGATGTTGCCGTTTGACTTCTATAATATGTTTGTCTACCTTAATCATCTTTTTAGATTACATCTGAATTTTTTCTGGTCAAGATAAAATTATTTGTTTTGCGGAAACATATGATTCATTACAGGTTTCGAACCAAACACATAATCGCAGATCTATGGGAGGGAAAGGGTGGGTAATGTTGGTGTAAACCAGTGGTTCCCAAACTTTCCTTGCAGAACCCCCCTTTTCTATTTAGGAACATTATCGCCCCCCCCCCCCCCCCCCCCCCCTCCCTATTCAAACACAGGTTAAGAATGAGGGTCGGCGGCCCCCTGGAGAACCTTCGCGCCCCCCAGTTTGGGAACCACTGGTGTAAAGTAAGGAGAGGAAGAGGATAATTGCCTGTTTAGTTGCTCAAAAGTATGCTTTAGGCCTAGGTTTCATTTAGTCTTTTACTTGTGCCCATGCTTTAGAAAAACATTGCGATAGGCAGGCAATTCGCTGCAAATGAACCGCACATGATGACCACACATGTAGGGTCGTTCCAAAAATCGTCTGCGCCCCTTTTGTGTGCTGCCATATAATTTGGATGGGGGCATTGGTCTCCATCCAAAGTAATGAGATCGGCCATACATTGACATATTTCCTGTACAGTCAACGTAAAAAAAAAATAATTTTCACCTAAATCAAATTGAAATGTTAAATTGATTGAGTCATGATGGGACATGTTGAGAAATGTTAGCAGACTGTTAAAATATTATATTTTCTTGGTATTTAATCTGATTGTACTAGGGAAGAACTATCACCATAGATAGGATTCCTCCAAACTCCCAATAAATACTGGGGAAGTTTAGACTTGGTGCCAAGATTACATGAACTCAACAAGAGTAAGGGCTTGTTTCCACTAGAGCAGTCAGCTGCGGATGGATGCCGCGGATGCGTTTTTTGTCCGTCTACATTTTACTTCCTGACCACCCCGACCACGCCTATAGGAAATGAATGGACACGATCAAAATCCATGTCCATATTGAATATGATTTCTGCACGCGATGTGGTCGGACGTGGCATACTGCGCCCATTTGCCAATAGAAAGCAGCACTGCTGATAATTATGGCAAGCTCTGCTTGAAAATAGAACAAAATAACTTTTCTGACAGTTGGTGGGGTGATTTTTCCAGGATCGTCCCTTCCACTGTGTGATGTCTGGCTTCTGTAGTGTTTTATAAATACTCACCACAAGGGCGCTCGGGACAGTGTGTCACAAGTGCCCAGCCCCCGTGGGATTTTGATGGCAGCGTCACGCCTGAGGGATGTAATGTGATGAAAGCAGCTCCATCTAGTGGGCGTTTTGTAAAATTCCATCGTCTAAATGCAGTAGTCCTGAAGAAACCAGTTTCTCTTCACCAGTACTAAACATGCTAGCACCAGGAATAAGGAAGTGAGGAAGGGAAGTACTTTGTGTAGCAGTTTTTCCAGATGTAAGCTGCTGAAAGATGAGTATTATGTCAATGTATTGCGTGTGTGTTTTTTTTGAGCATAGAAATTTAAGGGTTCTTTAAGGATTATAGAATGCTTTAAAGGTTATGCTTTAGATAGAAGTTCTTTTTTAAGCTAGCCAAACCAAAATTGCTGGAGATGTAGGGAAGGGTTGTTGGAACAAAAAGTTCAAAGTAAATTACTCTTTAGGCCCCCATACACCTTACAATACAATTTCTGTACAATCTATTTTGTTTTACCAAAACCATGTAATATGAGGACCTGTCTAAACCTTCCAATCACTATGTATCCCATCAGGGAGGTCACTATACTATATCGATGTTGGTAGGAAATTGTATGGAGTGATCAAAAGGTGTATGGGGGGCTTTAAACTTAAGTCTGAGTTTCAACTTGAAAAACTTTACTTGACTTTGAAATGAATCTATGCAAAAACTACAAATGCTAGAACAATTTGTTTTGCTAAGTTCCCACAATCCTTCTCTAGTATTTTTGGTGATGATTCTATGTTCAGCATGGTGGCTCAGGTGGTTAGCACTCTGACCATACAGCACTACAGTCTAGGTTCAAATCCCGGCCTGGGCACTATCTGCAAGGAGTTTGTATGTTCTCCCTGTGTCTGCGTGGGTTTCCTCCAGGTACTCTGGTTTACTCCCACACACTCCAAAGACATGCAGTAGGTTAATTGGCTTCCCCAAATCAAGATTCTCCAATGCTAGTTACATGTGACCTATGATTGTCTCTCAGAGGAGCTGACAATCTAATGTTCCTAACACAGTTATTGAGATTACTATATATGTAAAGCTCTGTGTAATATGTTGGCACTATAGAAGTACAAGATAATAATAATAATTTGCAATTAACTCACAAAGTCAGCCAGTAGAAATGTATTAAACAAGAAAAGACAAAAGTGTTTGAACTGATATGTGCTGGTTTCTGTGCTTGTAGTAGTTTGTCTCACTAGACAGGCAACTAGGGCATAAACTGAAGTGTCAACATCTTTTTTTGTTACAGTACTTGTCAAGCCTAAAAACAGACACTTAAAATAATATAGTTGTTGTTTCTAAAATCGAGTGTGCTATGGGTGGCTGAGTTTGGACAAGCTGACAATAATTTCTATTCTATAAAAAGGTCAGCTAACCTCTTTTCTTTTCAAAGAAATTTAAATTCCCTTATCTTTCATTCTTTAAAATGTTTTTACTGCCGGCCATAAATGTTATTGATTTTATACGGCATATAAAACGTACCTACTAGAAGCTAAGATACATATTCTTTCGCCTGGAACAGTATTTGCATGTATGTTAGCTCTTCGTTTGATTTAGCTGTACTGCGTTAATTCGTGTTCCTGGCTCTAGCCTGCCTGGAGAGAACAGTATACAATAATAAGAGAAGGAAAACTATTACTAGAAAATAAAACTTTTGCGGAAAGCTAAAATGAATGTTTGTGTTTCGCAGTATACTGTCACAAGGCTTTTAAAACTAAGCTCCTGGAATCATTCCGGTTGCCCCAGGTGCTTTTTATCATTTCTGAAACATATGCTCTGAATGATCAAACAACAGACAGAGGTGTAAAATGTACAAAAACACACTTTAATACAATATAAAAAGCAGTATAGACACAGTATAAACATTTAGCTTCCAAGTGTTTGATCTCCCTGTATACGCTGGCATGTCATTTTCTGTTTTAAAAATTCATGGGAATGCAAAAATGCTATAAAAGGAACTTTCACAATAATCAGATTACATTATATTTAAAAGAAATGTTATGTGTTTTGCAGTTGGTGCATTGATCTGGGGTTTGACATTGAAATCAATTGAGTATATGAATAAAAGAACATCTAAAATGTTTGGAAATAAGTTTCAGTTCAATGTGTCATTGTGTGTGATCATATGAATCTCTCCATCACATACCAGTCTACCATGTAATGGGTACTGGAACATATAGTGCAGGGGTGTTCAAACTTTTTGTAAAACGGGATAGGTTTGGTAAAGTGTGGGGGCTGACCATTCAGTCTGACTCAGTTTCATGAATGAAAGAATCAACCTTGGAGCAAAACCGCAAAATAGAGAAAAGCATCTAAGCAATATAATTTGTAATAAGAGGCACCGCATCTTATGTGATTCTACTCCATGGCTTTGATATCAACTTGAGATGAACTTGAATTTCCCTGCTAATCCCAACCCTTTTATTGAAGTAACATAATGGTTTGATCTTCCTAAAAGTTTAGAAATCCTACACAGTTTGTTCCTATATCGGTTTTCCACAGGAAAATAATCATGGACGTAGTCTACATTTTCCTAAGATTCCAACATTTCAGGTTCTAATGGAGATTGAACCTTCCAAAAGCATAACTGTTTTCAAATTTGATATAACTGTGGTGGTGCTTAAACCTCCCTAGCGTTTGACCCGTGCGTAGTACTCTGTTTAAATTTTTCGCCCTCCCCTGTCCAAATTGCTAGTGTCATCAATGATGCCTGTGATGTGGGCTTGGAAACCAACACCCCTCCATTAACATGGGGGACTATGGCACCCCCGCCCATTCTGCATCACCGATGGCGTTGAGGGGGCGGTTCTGCAAACCCGGAAACACTGCCGCTATATAGAGAATCGCCACAGCTTACCAGGGGTATATCAGGTTCTCCTGATACCCGCTCCTGTAGCAGTTGGGACAAACCCAAAAAGCAAATAAACTGGGTTCATCTCAACCGCTAGGGACGTTAATTACTAATGATAGTCAGAGATTATTTTCTAGTACCAATATTAATCATGACCTTAATTTATTAACAAGTTCATGTGACATTAATAGATGTCAATGTATGAAAAAAGACCCCCATAAACCTTTAGATCACTCCGTACTATTTCCTTTAGATCTACCAACACCTATGTAGTGCCGGGTCCTACCTGATGGAATACATAGTGATTGGAAGGTTTAGAAAGATCCTCATATTACATGGTTTTGGTAAAACAAAAGTTGATTGTCAGAAATTGTATGGTAAGATTGGAAGGTGTATGGGGGCCTAAAGGTCAAGCTATACCTTAAAAGTTGTTTCTTGAAGTCTTGAAGGAATAAAACATCCAGTACAGGACCTGATAGTTTTACGAGTTTACCTGCTGAGCCATAAAACAATACAACCATTAGTTTGTGTTCGGTAGGTGTTAAAAAGCAGATGTTGCCATGAATTTCTCTCGGGGATTTATTGTCAGGCACAAACCTCAGCCAGCGAGCATGCCAGTTGGATAATCGCGGCAGCGCCTAGATTAAAACTATGTTCACAATCGATTCTTTATTTAATTAATCTGACTTTTACTATCTCTTGCATATTAGTTTCATGTTTATTAAAAAGTAAAAGTAAAAAAAAAGCTAAAGCGCAAGGAAGATATGTCAAGCCGTAAAAGTTGAATCACAGAGATTTATTCAGACCCAACTTACGCTGGGGGATTTTACGAGTTTTATTAGCCAGCTAAGCAAGATGTAGTATACAATAAACGGTTTACTGAGCTCCTCTGTTATTGCATTATGTTTTTTTTTCCAGTTTCCTTATTTGGAGAATTTATAAAATTTATAGATTCTTTAGGAAACAAAGTATCATGCCCCATGAATTAAAGAATCTCCTTAGTGCGCCAGTATGTCAGTAATCGAATTACATTTGTTTGCTGCTCAATAAGTATGTTTCACATTGTACACCTCTTCTCCCATTTCTCATTTCATCCCTGCTTCTTCCTGGTCATTGCTCAATACTTTGTTTTTCTCCTGGTCTATAATTTTAATTTGCAGAAGATTTAAACTTTATAGTTTTTTTAGCTCAAAGTAATAAAATAGAATTTTGTATGATTTTAACAGAGTGCATGGCGGACCCAATGTGTATGGATATACTGCAAACCTCTCTGGTGGTAGCTTTTAATATATTGTATAGAGCTCTCTGTTTATTCTGTTTCACTGGATCCTGCACCATTTTAATCTGCATCTTTGAATATTGTTACATTTGCAATTTAAGCTACTAAAGATTCAGGTTTTCTAAAACAAATGCTATGTCTAGACTTGTAAGTTAGTAAGTAAGTTTTCACATCAATTGGGTTAATGCAATTAATTCAATGAATGCAATATTCAATTCAACCAGTAGATGCAGCAGTGGCTGAGTGGCCGTGGGGGTCGTGCATTCGGACCATAAGAAGCAGACACTTTTTGCCACCAATTTGGGGGGTAAAAAAGTGCATCTTATGGTCCGAAAAATACTGTAATTTAAATAGGGGACATGTTAACATGGCATCATATTCTATTTGAAAAAAAGATAGGGTGGGGGAACCAACCGGTAGCAAAATCCACCACATCCAAGTGAGAAATTTTTGGGGGGGAGGGGGGAACAAACCCTAGGGGTGGCCAAACCCGGTGGACTTTTAAGGTGGATTGGAGTGATATGTAGTTCCAGTCGAGGGATGTTTGACAAAAAACTTTATTAATACAAAATTATTTAACAGAACAATTGGGCACGGGGTATTTCAAGGTGCCCCAGGTTACACAACATAAAAAGTCACAGGTCGGTATATTAGAGTCCATACATACAGATGATCAAAAGAGTTAAAATAGTCCGAAGTTAAAATCCAGAGGTGAAGGGTCCCAACGGTCATCCAAGGGTGTATCCCTACGCGTTTCGTCCCGCTGGGGGACTTCGTCAGGGGCCCTTGGGGGGCCTTTCCTATGGGTTATCCAAATGTTAATTTGTGTCATTCAAGTCAATTATCCTAGATAATCATAGCATGCATGGCAGTCCACTCATATATCTATATTCAGTGCATGTAACCATACGGGTATACTTTGCTCTACTCCCTAACCATAGTGCTCTGTTTCTAGGCTTAATTTATATACAGATTATATCACATCGAACATCCCCATATCCCTCTTTGGGGTACATACAGTAAATACAGAATGTTAAGTATGTAAATGGCTTACCGGAGATTTGTAGATGGATCACCAATGTTTTGAAGTGAGGTTACGACGAGTCGTCAAGCCCGAGGCTATCGCACTGAAACCCAGAGGAATACCGTGCCGAGTCACAGTGCCCGACAATGGCGACCCCCCGCAGCAGGGCACTTATGTGGAAGGGAAAAAGGTTCTTTTATCATATGGTCAATGTTCCTGTTACCGTCACCTCTACACCACCAGCGTGAGAACCACATTGGTTAAGTTACCCCACCATATTGTAGTCTAAAGGGTATCAGAGAGTACCCATCTTACCCTTTGAGAGGCGTTAGCCTTCCTATTGCTTGTGCAAATCTTATCCTCTAATGGAAAAACGGTATGTCCGTTGGGATGACAGCTAGTGGATCCCTGTTGTTCAGTCCGTGGTCTATGTTGGTCTATTTAAATCGGATTTTTCCCGCCATGGGGGCGTGCTGGCGGGTCACCGCCCATCAACGGCGCACAGGGTGTGACTACCCTTTGTGCGCCCGGCCTGCGTCGTCCGCCATTAGCGTCCTAGCTTGCGCGGGTGCAATGCGTCTCTGAGAGACACATTTCCGCCCTCCAGACACCATCACTTCCGGTCCGGAACGGCCAGGAGTGAGGTATAGGCTTCCACCGCTGCTACGCAACTGTGGAGCGTCCGAGTACTCAGATACGCCCCCAGTGCGGCCCCCCAGCACTCCAGATTGGCCACTGCTCCCGTGCAACTAGGGGTCCCGCCCCTCTGCTCGTCATTACCCCGTCCCGTAGTCCGGGAGAGGAAGGGGAAAGTGAATAAGGAGCAGAAGTGAATATGAGAGATGGGGAGTCAGGGGGTGAGATAGTGCAGTCAAGGGATGTGTGTATAAGTGAGTGAATAAAATTAAATAAACCAGGTTGTG
>CM070039.1:36758568-36781852 GCA_036250615.1 Ptychadena robeensis | reverse complement strand
TTTAGTCTTTCCTATATAAAAGACACCACATTGGCATGTCAAGAGGTACACAACTCCCATAGCCCTACAGTTGATTTGATGTTTAAGTTTAATGCTTTTGCCATTTGGGAGGATGGTACTCTCCCCTTCCTGGATGTATTTACATTGTCTGCAGCTACCGCATTTGTGGGTGCCTCCTTTGGTTTTAATTCGCTTATGCAAAAAATGGCTCTGTACTAAAGTATCTCGAAGAGATCTATTCTTCCTGTAGGTAATTTGAGGAAAGTTACCGATAAATTTGGACAGTCTAGGATCGTTGTATAGCAAAGGCCAGTATTTTACTATGATTTGTCTAATTGCTGATGATTGACTGGAATAGGTCATGATTAGTCTTGTTGTTTCAGCCTCTGTTTTCTTGTTAAGTTTTTTGAGAATGTCTTTCCTGTCTTTTCCTTTACATTTCTGATAAGCCTTTTTCAGTAGGGCATTGCTGTAACCTCTATCACGTAGTCTGTCTCTAAGGTCTTGACATTGCTCCTCGAAACTCAAGTTCCCGAGAGCAATTCCTTTGAATTCGAAGGTATTGGGAATACGGTATGCTGGCGACCAGCTGGCTGGGGTGCGAGCTGGTCGCGTGCAGCACCGTATTCCCAGCAGTCTTTTTACGAAACAATGTGGTTCTTAGTTTGCCATTTTTGGTCGTGGAGATTTGTAGATCTAAAAAGTCCACCATTTCTTTGGAATAAGAGGAGGTAAATTTTAGGTTGTAATTGTTGGCCTGCATCGCTTCCAAGAATCAAATGAGGTCCTGCTCTGTGCCCGTCCAGAGGAGGAGGACATCGTTGATGTACCTCTTCCATACTAGCACGTGCTGTAGTAGGTCGGCAAGGTCAGGTCTTGAAAATAGGTGAAAATATGTTGTGTAACCTGGGGCACCTTGAAATACCCCGTGCCCAATTGTTCTGTAAAATAATTTTGTATTAATAAAGTTTTTTGTCAAACATCCCTCGACTGGAACTACATATCACTCCAATCCACCTTAAAAGTCCACCGGGTTTGGCCACCCCTAGGGTTTGTTCCCCCCTCCCCCCCAAAAACATCATATTCTATTGTTTTTGAAAGCACTACTTACTGACCAGAATGTCGAAAATACAATTATTTGCAATTATTTCCCTTGTGTTAAGGGACCAAAAGTAATGGGACAGAATAAAAATCACAAATCAAACTTTCCCTTTTTAATACTTGGTTGCAAGTCCTTTGCAGTCAATTACAGCCCAAAGTCCGGAACGCATAGACATCACCAGATGCTAGGTTTCATTTTTGGTGATAGTTTTGTCTTGCAAATGATGTGAAATGCATGCTCCATTGGATTTAGGTCAGGTGATTGACTTGGCCATTGCATAACTTCTTTCCCTTAAAAAAAAACTGTTTGGTTGCTTTTGCAGTACGCTTTTGGTCATTGTCTATCTGTACTGTGAAGCACCGTCCAATGAGTTCTGATGCATTTCGCTGCATATGAGGAGATAATATTGCCCAAAACACTTTAGAATTTATCCTGCTGCTTTTGTCAGCAGTCACATCATCAATAAATACAAAATAACCAGTTCCATTGGCAGCCATACATGCCCAAGCCATGACACTATCACCACCATGCTTCATTGATGAGGTGGTATGCTTAGGGTCATAGTTGTTTTCCTTCTCCATACTATTCTCTTCCCATCACTCTGGTACAAGTTGATATCGGTCACATCTGTCCATAGGATGTTGTTCCAGAACTGTTAAGGCTTTTTAAAATGCTGTTTGGCAAACTCTATTCTTGCCTTCTGTGTTCTTTGAGTCTAACCAATGGTTATCATCTTGTGGTGAGCCATCTGTATTCACTCTGGTGAAGTATTTTCCTGATTGTTGACTTTGACACACACACACCTACCTCCTGGAGAGTGTTCTTAATCTAGCCAATGGTTGTGAACGGTGTTTTCTTCATCAGGAAAAAATACTTCAGTCATCCACCACAGTTGTTTTCCATGGTCTTCCCGGTCTTTTGGTGTTGCTGAGCTCACCGATTCCTTCTTTGTAAGAATGTTCCAAACTGTTGTTTTGGCCACACCGAATATTTTTGCTATCTCTCAGATGTGTATGTTTTTTCAGCCTAATGATTGCTTGCTTCACTGATAGTGACAGCTCTTTAGATCTCATTTGGAGAATTGACAGCAACAGATTCCAAATGCAAATAGCACACTTGAAATGAACTCTGGACCTGTGGTGGTGTATAGAGCTATACATTTTTGAGTTATGTTGATTGTTCTTACAATGGGCTTTAGAAGTTACAGCACGTTATGTAGATCCTAGCCCATATTTTGGCTAGTAGTCAGCCACTGTCATCCAGCTATTTCCTTACCATGTTGACTTTTGCTGATCTACCCCTTTCATTCATTAGATTTTGTTTTTTAAGTTATGGAGGGTTGGTATTACTGGAAAAAAAGCAATAAAACTTGGACAGTTTTTCTAACCCCATACTACTCTGTCCAAAAACAACAATGTCCTTACGGACTGTAGGGCAGTGGTTGCCAGTTGACACTACACCAACTCTCAATAAAACATACAATTGTGTAGGTGGCTTATTTAGGTGTTGCCAATCCATCCATGCTCTTTGGACAGCTTTTGTTTTGCATTAATTATGTCTTCGGATGGCGTTGACAAACAATTAGATATTTCAAAGTATTTCCTTTTTTTTAGTAGTGATTTTTTGCATTTGCTGATTGGACCACTTTTATTTCATGTAATTCCTATCAACTATTTAAGCCATTGTATTTCATGATCTTGAAAATGAATTCTTTGTATTCCACACACATTTATTTTTGTGAAGAAGTTTAATGAACATAGATTAAAGGAAACATTTTAATTAGCAAGTTATGAAATCTACTTACTGAATGAATTGCTTCTTTAAACAACACACATCCATGTATTGTACTTTGGTCTTGGATATTCATATGGCCCCTATTGTTTTAAAAAGCACAATAATAACTATTAATGTGAGTGTGCTGCTTCTGTACCCTCAGTACAGCAAATAAAATCCCATTTTATCAGCAGGGAAGGTAGGCTAAGTTATCTACAGAGTGATACCATGCTGTTTCTGATTACCAAAAATAAAAATGGAATGAACAGCAGCGCTGCATCCAGAACTAGCGGAGTGATTTCAAACCGAGAATAGTGTTGTTATAGTGCCTTAAAATGCAGAATTCAGTTAACAAGTTTTCAATTGAAAAAAAACAGAAGTTTGCTGTTCAATAATAAAATTCATCTTGTAAAGTCTAAGTATGAGAATACGCATTTTATCATTTGCTTTGGCTTTCCATAGAATTTAATGGGACGGAAATTTACTAATATCACCGTAATGGAAAAATCTGTTCTGATATGCAAATCCTAGTAATGTATTCCTATTGATAGCAAATAAAAAGTAAGTATGACTGTAGGGTGCTAGTAAAACCTTTCTATGGGTAATAGTATAATCTGTAAATAGTCAGTCAATACTCTGGTGCCTCGAAGTCTTTCCTTATGAAGTTTCAGAGTCTTAGGTAAGCAAATCAAGATTAGCTATTGTGTGATTTTGGGTTGGACCAACGGGAATACTCAGTTTTCTTTTTTTAGGTAAAAACCTCATAACCATTAATGAGTTAAAAAGGGATAAAATGTCTCATCCACTTTTCAGAACTATAAACTCTTTATTTTTTTTTTCTATTCTTGTATTGGACCGGAATTCATTGTAAACATATACACTGCCAAGCAAAAAAAAAGCTGCCACTCAAAATAAAATGTTGCTTTGATTACCGCACAGATTCGATGTGTAATTGTTTCGATAAACTTCTGCAATGTCACAAGATTTATTTCCATCCAGTGTTGCATAAATTTTTCACCAAGCTCTGACATTGATGATGGTAGAGTCTGACCGCTGCGCAAAGCCCTCTCCAGCACATCACAAGGTGCAGATTCTCAATGGGGTTAAGGTCTGGACTCTGTGGTGGCCAATCCATGTGTGAAAATTATGTCTCATGCTCCCTGACCCACTCTTTCACAATTTGAACCTGATGAATCCTGGAATTGTCATCTTGGAATATGCCCTTGCCATCAGGGAAGAAAAAATCCATTGATGGAATAACCTGATCATTCAGTATATTCTGGTAGTCAGCGGACCTCATTCTTAGAGCATATACTGGTGCTGAACCTAGACATGACCAACTGCAGCAACCCCAGGCCTATATGCTTATTTATAACTCTTAAAGAGCATTTGAGAGCGTTTCTATTATTTTCATACTGATTTTGTGTTCTCTCTTGGTTGTCACCAACTGAGTAATACAGCCATGTGCAAATGTAGGCCCGGGAACCAAGACCCGCCCTTTAGTCTTTTAATTCCCCCCTTTGTCACCTTGGTGTAAAGACGCTCTGGCTCCCAACCGCTCATTCCCTGGGATAAGTGGAGATAAGGTCTCGAGGATGATTTGGGTCTCCTAATGGTCATAGTTTGCCTGCAATAGAATGTTTGTTTACTATCAAAAGCCTATATTAATATCGTTTTATATATAATTAATTTTTTTTATTTCCTGTTTGGGCTATGAGAACTAAGGAAACCTATGCGGTCCACGAGTCAGAGTTTGCCCACCCCTGGATTAATATAAGTTATTGATAATGATGTATTTAATATCAAAATGTTTATCACTGGTTTGTCTCATTGAATAATATTCTATAGTTGGACCTGCAGAAATGCGTACCTGTTAGGCAAATTGCTCTAAACTAAGTGGACCAAACATGGGGAATATCAGTTAGTGTACATGGTGATTTTATAATTTTGTGCAAACTTAATAATCCTAATTTAAAGATTTAAAAAGATGGCTGTTGTTATCATAGTGTCCCTGTAACCATGTAATGTCTGTAAATTGCCAGCTACATCCAAGATGAATAGACATAGCCACGGAACACAGAAGTCTATCACAGTACATTTTACATTCCGTAGCTCTAAAAGGACACTGCAGGTGAGTTTGCCGCTAAATTTGTGTCTGGTTGAATTGCACACCTTTCATGTATTAATATTTTACAGAGGATGGTTGTAATGAATGCACTGGATGGAGCTGTGAAGGTTCCAGATTGATTAGTAAAAGGTCCACAAAGCGCTGAAGAATAATTATTTGAATTTTAATGTACATTTTATGAAACCGTTTCTGCCAATACCTGCTCACTAGCTACAGACATTTTTGCAGACACTCTGCCTATGCAAATACTATAAATCCCATCTTTAGCCCCCACTATTTCCACCCCTACCTTTTTTATTTATTTTTTTAACAATTTGTATTTATTTATTTTTTTTACATGGATCTTCAGTCTGTGATGTTAAAGCTCATGTTCCTCCTTTTCTTTCTATGGTGTTGCCCAATTTCTTGTTGACTAAGGATGGTGTGATAATGATTCTACAAAAAAACATTAGATGGACACAGACTAAAGCCTGCTATACACACACTAATCGGCGGCCGTCGGCGGCAAAATCGGTCGCCGATCGGGGGTGCCCACATGGGGAGACAGATCCCTGTCGCCCCACAGCTCAGCCGGCCAGAGAACGGACATGTCCGATATTCTCTGGCCGATGCCGTTCATTTCAATGAAGACCGGCATCATCATTGAAGCTAACGGCCGGCACACAAAGGATGCCTGCCAATGCTGTCAGCTCGGGACTGCAGCGTGATGACGTCATCACGCTGCTTTCCAGAGCTGATCTTAGCAGCTCTGTCGGCCCCCACTTGGTGCGTGTGTGGGGGCCTTTAAGCCCCCCATACACCTTATCACCCCATACAATTTCCATGAAGCTATGAAATACAACCTAATTCAACATTTTATCTCAGAGGTTAAGAAACACATAATTTGTTAAAGAAACCCCCAAACATGCACAATTAAATTGTACATCTATAAGCTACATACAAAGTCAGGTCTTTGGTATTTGGTCTCAAAGGAGATGCACTTGCTGCATTGCAGGTGAATTAATTGATGTTATTCCAACTGTATAGAGTGTACATTAATTTCAAAAAATATATTTAGTTGTCCAATGTCAAATGATTAGAAATATATTTAATATTGGTTAGTTTGGCTGTAATCAGACCTTGGTTTCTTTTTGAAGAACACAAAGGCTACTTGATATTTAAAAATATTAATTTAGGATTTAGATATACACTAAACACTTATGTGCCATTTTGCATGGTAGCATTCACACCCTTCTATGCTCCTTGAGTCTGAAATCTGTCAATCTAATTTTACTTATAAATGGATGCATGCTGTAAGGCAAGTATGGTTAGAAGCTAGTTAACTTACCTGTGTAAAATGAAAGTCAGTCCACATTTTCAAACATACTGAGAATACAGGAACACCATGCAGCCATCTGTATACTTGCTTTGTTTGCATTAGGGCTTTTTCACACTAGGTGTGTTTACGTTGCAGTACCACATGTGTTAACGCAAGGTACACCGGTTTCCCCAATTACAGTTCCACGCAATGCAGTGAAAACTGTGTGGTTTTCCCCAGTAACAGACATGGTTAACAGCCGCGGTAACTTTACTGCCAAAAATCATACTACAGCTGCATCAGCTGTAGTGTGAAAGTGCCCTTAGACATTCTTTAAATAAGGAAGCAAGGTGTTTTTTAGTCTGTATGTACAATTTCTATCTTCTGTTATCTGTTGTTTAAATGTGGGTTTACATGTGTAGATTTTTTCCTCAATCAACTGCCAATTCGATTTTTTGTTGGATGTCGTTGTCAAACATCGTTCGTCCATTTATCAAATGTAACATTCAATTTTTTTGTTCGTCCATCCTGAGATCAAATAAAAATAGGTTCAAATTTACAACGACAGATAAAAATTTACCAACATGTTCGATGACCTTTGGAACGATTTTTTGTTTGAGGTCAAACAAAATTTATCCATCAAAAAAATTGGCCATTTTTAGTTTTTGTTTAATCAACCAAAAAATTGTCCGTTCTTCGTTGATTGAACGAAAAAATCAACACATGTAAAACCACCTTTAGCTTAGAGTAGATATATTAGATGCACTAAAGAAGAAGAAACAAAACTTGGTAAAAATGTGGTTCCAATAGGCAGGATAGTCAATTTGTTTGTATTATCCTTAAGTTACACCATTACTTTTCATAGAACATTCTTTGTAGAGCTTTGCCCTAGCCAGGCTAGTAAATTATCAATAGATGCATGCACTAGAAAAAAAGAATCTAGCCTTTAAATGTGGGCAATTTATTTAGAAGCTTTCCATTCTCTGATATATTCTCAGAAAACTAAACCACTCAATCATTGGGTACATCCAAATATAGCTCCGGCACCCTCAATGATTCCTGGTACTGGCTGCCTTTTTTGCATAATCTCATACATGTGCTTTTTAAGCAGGGCGCCTATACTTTTTTCTCTTTTGATCTACTTTTAAAGGACTACGTCAAAATTACCGTTATACTTCATATTTAAAATATATGTTGTTTACCTTGAATAACAGCATAAACATGTTTGTCATAATACAATTCTGGCCATTTTAGTTATCTTGGTCTTGATCTGTTGGACACCCCTACTGTATAAGATCATGCCACATCATAATGGGGTGGTAGCACTGAAGATCTAATTTGTGACAGGGAGGGTATCAGGGAGTGTCTGTACATGCTCACTATATTTGACAAGCTATTCAGTGCTGGATCTTCGTCGTATCAGTTGGTTTGATCTAATGCAGATGGACCTCCCTGTTTCTGTCTACAGATCAACAGCTGGCTTTGGGTCACATGTAAATCTCACAGTACAACAATGTTGGAACCCCTAGATCTTATGACACAGTAGTGCAATCATGAACATTTCTGGGTTAGTAACTAATCCCTAAGAATACCTGCAATGTCAATATGCTCAATATGGTGTGCAGGCAGACCTGTCCCGATATGCTCCGGGATGCTAATGTGATGACGTCATCACGTTTGCACCCCGGTGCATTATGGGGCCCCTTCAGTCGGCCAGCACCCTTTGTGTGCTGGCCATAAGCTTCAATGAAGACGCCGTCTTCATTGAAGCTTATGGCATCGGCTCCCATCGGCTTGCGCCAGCCAGAGAATATCGATCCATTCTCTGGCCGGCCGAGCTGTGGGGCGACAGGGATCTGTCGCCCCATGTGGGCACATGCCGATAAGCGACCGATTTTTAACCTGACCGACGGCGTGAGCGCGCACGCCCGTCGGTCAGGTTAAAAATCGGCCACTTATCGGTATGTGTATGGCTAGCATTAGAAGTCCATTTTCCCAATTTCACATCCCTAACTGCAGCCTTTCATTATTAATGTTTCCCTGTAATTATCCAACTGACATAAATAGTATACATTTAATAATAAAATGGTGAACTTTGCGGTCTAGTGGGGTCACCTTTACCACACTGGAGTCAGTAGGGCTTAGAAGCAGCCAAACTACAACAACTTTCTTAAAAATAAAAAAAGTACCCAAACATAAAGGTGACTTACGGTTACAGACTACCAGTCCTTTCTAGGAATAATTCTCTACAGTTCCTTTTCCAAAGGTAAGAAGTCCAGCTGTACATTTATATATCTGTTGTGACACACCCCACTGGTACTGGGTGGGTGGAATATAAGACCCCCCCCCATCTTCCTAACAAAATAATTTGCGTTCAGAAACAACCCAAAATGGGTCATTAAGAAGCCATATCTGAATCTGTATATATATATCATATATATAAATATACCTACTATATATAATATACCGGTGTGTGTGTGTGTGGTGGTGGTGTGTGATGTGTGGTGTTGTTGTTTCTAGTATATATATATTAGGGCAGTGTATATGTTCATGAACTAAACGGGGATGCCCAGGATATGTGACACGCCAGAGACCAGGGGAGGTGCTGTGAATTGAAAAGTGCCAATGAATGAACCAACCCTCTGTGTTGGCATGCTTTTGTTTGTGAAAATATGGATTTTGTATTCAAGTGCAAGTCAATAGCAATGCAAAACCTGTTTCAAAAAAGTTCAAATGCAGTTTAGAAAAATATGAACTGCAGGTCAGTGCTCCTGCTGTTTAATTTTGAATAGTTTCAGATGCATTTCAAGGTGATAACAAAGGCTATATTCACACTAAACTACTCTGGAACTTTAACTGTCCCCTTTCAACAATCATTCATTAACCCAGTGGTTCCCAAACTTTCCCTACAGGGCTCCCCCTTTTCTATTTGGGGACATTTTCAAGGCCCCCCTCCCCATTAAAACACAGGTTAAGAATAAGGGCCATCGCCCCCCTGGAATACCTTGGTGCCCCCAGTTTGGGAGCCACTGCATTAACCATTCTTTGGTTATCCATATGGTAAAATCAACGGGACTCCCACCTAGTTTGCCATAGGCAAGTATATACAATTTGTTTATTAAGTAAGGAGTGGCCAACAATACAAATCCAGGCTAAATGTGTTTCTCAAATAGTGGAGTATGACAGCCCTGCCCTGGAGCTTTAATATGTTTAAAGCTAGCCATACACGTATAGATTCTGTGATGATCGATGCATGTTTACGGCCATCATTAGTTGAACCATCGTTTGCGCCGACCTTGAACAATCTACCCAATTAGGTCAAAATCTAATAAAAAATGTATTGAACAAGGTGCTGATCAATCTTTCGGTGCGGTGACCTAACCACATTTTGATCAATGGTTCACTGATTAAAGGGGAATCTATACGTGTATGGTTAGCTTAAGTTCTTCAATATTTTCAAAGTATCCATGCCTATTTTTTCTTAAATGCGTTCATTTATATTCATTTGTAACCACTGTTTTTACTATTCCTGGAGTAAATCATTTAATTGAAGGGCACAATGTACCCTACTCTACAAATTTTATGAACATACCCCAGTGAGCATTAAACAATTTACATGCTGCAGAATATTTCAAACCTTGTACTTTCTTAAAAAACAGTTTCAGCAGTTTTACAAAAAGTAGAGAATTTTGTTAATGTGTCCCTAAAGATTAAAGGAAAACATTCTATGCTGTGCATTGTAACTGCTTTGTAATTTGGAGATGCATGCAAATTCTGCCAGTTCCCTTGTTTGCTTCCTGCATATGTTTCATGAATTTTTCCATTGTGTCTGGGGGCTCACAAGGCTCATATCGCAGGCGAATGTATGGACATTTTTTATTAATGTGTATTAAATTATTACATATAGTACACTGAAATGTAAACTTTTTTGCATAGTAAGTGACAGTATCAAAGGCATGGCATTTAGGTAGAAGGCCTGTAGCGTTGAGTGGTGTAGCTGACCAGGTTCTTTTCGGATACTTTAGATGCCTGTGCTCTGCCCTGTCAATACGGTTCACACACGCAGTAAAACATTGTCTATACAGCTGGTAGGAGGAATAACCATTTTATTAGAGGAGTATTTTCAATTCTTCACCATCACCCATTGGCAGGGATCGGCTAACAGCTTAGGGACTACACACATAAGTTCTAACCAGCTGCTGGGATGTAGGTGGAGGCTGATGGCTCTTTATCAGAGAAGAAGTCCAAAGAGGTAGTATCTACAGGCGGTCCATTCGGGGTAAAGGTGTGGGGGATGCAGTTCGTCGCTCGCCCATCACTGTTGCCACCTACTTAGGCATACTGCAAGCAGGATTCAGGATACAGGAGTCCAGGATCAGAATGGTAGTCCTTGTGAGAGGTTACACTGGTAGTGAAAGCATCCTCGCCCAGACCTTCGCTGAGAACGCTTTTTATAAGGCTGCAGGAGAAGGAAAGCTTTCTTAAGGTTGGGAGCCTTGAGCTTTAAGCTCTGTAGTGGGCAGCAGCCCAGGCAAAAGACCCAGGAAAACAGTAAGCTAGGTAACTATATAACCGCTGCCAGGGGCTGGCCTTAGGCCAGTTGCTGGGCAGTCAAAACAGCAAGTAAAGGAGCCAAGACCTCATCCTCCAGACAGTTCTCAGCAGCTGCTCAGGCAAAAGATCTATTTCCTTCAAAGTAAATACACATATTAACAGCATTAACCATATGGTCATGGCCTGACTATACAAATGTGTATGTATGTATGCATGTGTATGTATATATATATATATATATATATATATATATATATATATATACAAACAATCAAACAGAATCTATACACAAAAGTATAAAACCACTTCACTATAAGCCTTCCATTGCTTTAACTTTTGCAGGTTTGAAATCTTATTTTCTGTGTTATGTAGGGAGCTTATCCTGGCTATTGTGTTGAAAAATTTAGCAATTTAACTGTTATGCTGCAGATATACACTATAATTACCAGAGAATATGTTTTGTCCATTATTAATAGCAATGCCACTGCGCTGAATAATAGCATTTGCATTAGAACTGAATTGCACATTACACAGGCAGTTTACTGCTGCAGGGACTGCAATACATTGCTAAATAGTGAAGGGATTCAATTAGGTCCCTTAGCTTTTTAGAGGAGCCCCACTGGCAAATGCAGCATGTTTTAACAGTAATCCATCTTCCCCCAGCCATTGAAACACTGGCAGGTTTTACAAAATGGGTGCCAGCTACTGACCTTTCTAACTTTTTTTATTATCATGTCAGCAGCACTGTTCCTTATATTGGCACTGGTTTAATGCAGCGGGTAAACTTTGAAGACAAATGACTGTAAGCTAAAACTGTGAAAGCTGCAATATGTACAAATTAAAAGGAAACTCCAGTAAGCATAACTTAAAGAGCTGTGTCCTTCTAGTAAACACGTAGAAAATTTCTCAGCAGACATTTCACAACCGCTTTATTCAGTTTATTCAGTCCAAATACATCAGGACGCCATACATGATGAACACATCTAGAAACTAACCAGTGTTCAATCACGTTTTTATGAAATTTTAAATATATTATATATTCTAATATAAGTTGTTCTTCCTTATATCTCATGTCACAGGTTTTCAAAACCCACCTAACTTGTGGAAGAACATTTCTACAAGTTTGGAGGGTTCCCTAAAATAGATTGAGCTATGTTTTTGGTTTTTCTCTCAATTTCCATTTAGACAATGACTTCTATTCACTCTTCCTTAGCCTCCTGTAGCTTGTGGTAGATTTCATTTACCAGTATTGGTAACCCCAAGGTATAGTCAGGTTAGCTTACCTGCTCTGTTATCGTTACTCTGTAACATCTTTATGACAAGTGGGTGGAAATATAGACGGGGGACTTGTCTGACAGTAATATTTGAAACCTGCAAATGACACTCCACCTCGGCACTTCCGCATTCCAAATACAGAAAGTAATACCTTGCAACATCACTTCCGGGGTCGCGGACCTCAAAAGGTTGAGAACCACTGTTATAGAAGGTTTAGGTAAGGGGTGCTGGCATAATAGTCTTCACTTACAAACTCATTTCATTTGCAAGGACTGCTTGTAACTCAATTGGTTTTAAGTCAATGGATCTTCTATAATTGGCTACCACCACTTTACAATAGATTTCATTAGGAGAGCTGTACTTAATAAACCTCAATTCTATATTTGCATATTAGAGCACTCTGGGGCTCTTACAATTGATAACATCTGGGTACCCGATCACTTGCCACCTCCAGCCTATATGTCACAAGAAACAATAGCTTGACTTTAAGAAATCCGAACATTAGATGGGTCACACAGGTTCTGACCTTTTTATAAGAGCACCAAATGGCCTTGAGGACAGAATATTGCAAATTCCTGTAAAGATGAAGCTTCTAGAACTCTAAATAGGTGGCTTTTTATAACCGCTGCTTTTTACTTACCATTTGTATAACTAAGTACACATATGGGGTGGTTAAGTGCCTTTAAGGTTTAAGTAGGAACAAAATTATAGGTTGCTCCTCTTTTCAAAGTGATTATGTTGCTATAGCTATAGATAAAATTCTTTTTACACACTGTGGGCACTGTGTGAAAAAAAAAGTATTAAATGTATTTTTATTTATTTAAACATTCTTTAGTCATTTAATAATGTGTAAAACTATATTAAAGCTTTTAAATCCGTGTTTTCTACTTATGGAACTGTTAAGATATAAACTATTTTGCCTGTGTCTAAAACTAATTTACAAATGAAGACAACCCATATTGTTCTCACTGCGCTGGGATTACCGGGAGTCATTATGAGTATATGCACTTTTTCTGCTATTAGCATCTTTGGGAGAGTTTATGACAAAGCAAAATCAGGTGGGAGTATTACAAAAATGAAGTAGTGTGAGCTTGTTGTTTGTCTTTTAAAATGACATTGGAGTTATGGAAATGTAAATATCTTTTAGCAGGTTTCCTCTGTAAAGAACCCTTCATGAGAAATTGCCCCTCAAGGAACCAAAACTTATGGGAGTGTTGATGCTACACAGTGGTAACTTGCTGCACTCACTTTTTCCAAGTTTCTATAAGACAAGGGGTTGTTAGTACCACGAGGACAGGAAGATAACTTAACGGTTTATTGCAGTTGGGTGTATAGAGAGTGAAACCAATGTTGGTCTTATTTCAGATGAACATTACACATAGAACTCACCCTGTAATACTTTTACAGGGTTTTTTTTAGTGCACACAGCATTCAGCTGAGAACTATCTTCGTTCTATGGGTTTCTACAATGGTGTAGGTACATTAACACTTTTTTTTGTAGTGTAGGTATATTCCTATTTTGTAATTGACCTATACCAATGGAATTTTTAAAGCTTAATTTGACCTGCTTTACCGTAGTCAGTGCACTTTGTATTGAACTGCAGGCAAAGCTGGTCAAACAAAGCGTTGTTATGTTGAACCCTGTATTTTCCATTTCAACTCAGCTTTGTGCTTTTGAATGCGGAAAAAAGCGATGCTGAACTTGAAATGCCTGGCAATATGAACGGCTTGCCACCTAGTGCTTCCATGGTAACATACAAAAAGAAAGGGAATGGAGCTTTTATAGTACTTAAGCAGACCAAGACAACAACCTTTAAAACATACCGAAATGGTATTTGTTGACAAAAATCCTTGTTATCTTCATACTGGACACTAGTAAATGAAAAAGACAATAAATAGGTATGCATTGACACCTTTCTAATTATGTACTTTGATTAACTCTTTATTGAGCACCAGATTTGCTACACAGTCACCTCTTAGCATGTGAATTCTGCAGATTTCTGTAAAGAATAATATTTAATTTTATAAATAGCAATTTTTCGGTCTTCTCCAATGGACTTTTTCAGTAGACTTTGGCACACACAAGCCTTCTTTATTTACACGTAGGTATCATTTTATTCTCTAACAGATCTTTTGTACCGTTTGCTACTTTCAAGCCATTTTAATTTTATGTATTCAATTAAAGCTTGCTTTTCACTAACCTCTATACAAATAATAGCAATCTGTAAATATTGGGTTTTTTTAATTAAAAGGCTTAAGAGAATAATTTGTCTTTTCATCCATGTAATTAAAGCATACGTAAATCCTGCAGCCCACTCTATATTTTCCGGGCAATCATTTATTGTAGACATTGATTTAGCGGGTAAAGCTATACATGAGGTTCAAACCTTTAAATATTGTTTTCATATTCATTATTGAAATTTCAATATGCCTTGAAGAAATAGAAAATCGCAAAAGCAATAAGTGTGATTAAATAAGTCCTTAAGTGTTTGTTTATGACGTTTATTGCAGCGCATTTCCTTGGTTTGGCAATATTATATATAGTAATATGTTAATTACTGTAATTCCATCTGTCAAGGAAGAAGTCAGTATATAAGGACAACTGTGTTTCCTTGGCACCAACTTCATGTTATAATACAGTTTCTTGGTACCAGCTGTTACATACAGTCCTGTAATAACTCATTACCTTTCATTTAACTGCCACTTAAGTTATATTAATGTAGTCTGAACCACTGATAAAATCCACCATATGTGAGCAGATAGAAGACATGGTGGGAGATGGTTATGCAAATTACATTGCATACATTCTGAGTTTCTTACAACAGTTGAGCGAACATTTCGGTGATGGGAACTAAAAAGGGTTTTCTGTTCTTTTATTAAAGTGTAAGTAAAATAAACCCCAAAAACAAAGGGAATTGCTGTGTAGTGGTTCTTGGATATGGCGGCAAGGCATGTTTCACTTTTTCAGGCTTATTTTTTTTTTCATCCCACATATCCTTTCTCGAAATACAGTTCCCATCCCAGGGTGACAAGTCACTCATTGTGCTATTTTTAAGAGGGAGCATAATTGTAAGTCAATAAGTGTTTTAGAACACTTCCCTTCTACTTTATGGAAGCAATGTAACTGAAAGCACTGGACTTCAAAATTTCGGTCAGTCAACAATTGCATCAACAATATTTTTTTAACAAACAAAACACATCCAGATCACAAAATCTAATAAGAGGTAGACCAGCAATAGTCAAGATAGAAACGAAATAGTTGGATGACAATGGATGACTACTAGCCAAAATTTGTTCTGGGATCTATGTAACATGCTGTAACTTCTAAAGCCCATTGTAAGAAGCTCAAAGTTAAAAATATATATTTTGAACTTTGTGCTTTGACAATTAGTTCCTTTTTATATAAATCAATTAACCTAGTGAAATCGAACATAGAGTTAGGTCCATAAATATTGGGACATCGACACAATTCTAACATTTTTGGCTCTATACACCACCACAATGGATTTGAAATGACACAATGTTCTTTAACTACAGACTGTCCGCTTTAATTTGAGGGTATTTACATCAAAATCAGGCGAAGGGTATAGTATATACAACAGTTTGCATATGTGCCTCCCACTTATTAAGGGACCAAATGTAATGGAACAGAATAATAATCAAATTTACTTGGTTGCAAATCCTTTGCAGTCAATTACAGGCTGAAGTCTGGACATCACCAGAAGCTGGGTTTCATCCCTGGTGATGCTCTGCCAGGCCTCTACTGCAACAGTTCTTCAGTTCCTGCTTGTTCTTGGGGCATTTTCTTATTATGCCAAAAATATAGTACTTTGTATTTTGCAGTATTACATGTAACTGTCCACAGAGCTGAGCTTTCCCAATACAAATGTTTATTTGCAGCGATTCCGAGGCAATATTGTATCTTGAAATAAGGTAGTGGATTTTCCTACTGATGATAGATAAAATAGTTTGTATGAAATTATGCTGTTTATAATAAATGTTTTGAAATTTAACTAAATTAAAACTGATAAGTGCTGCATTAGTGTACATTTAAATATATGCTTTTGTTAAATAGAGTTGAGTTTTTAAATTTAAATTTCTATGGTTTGGCCCTAGTTATCTTAGGACTCCCTTCACAAAGCTATACCAGATGCTTAATTGGTCATAACAGTTATAGTTTTCAGCTATGGGATTGGCATTTTCAGCTCTCATCACTGATTATTATAGTTTATTGAATGAGCTTTTAATGCATCTGGCTAGATATAGCAAAATGTGATCAATCTCTATGACATGCATAGAGATTTTCATTGTTTACTAGAAGGAAATTACTATATTGAAATGCATTTTTATGAATAGTTTATTTGTGTTTTATTTTAAATTTTTCTGTGTTATAGCTTATTAAATATATTGCTGACACCCTTTTTTCATGCAATCAATTTGGCTTAAAATCAAGCCTAAAGCTAGCCATACACAGTCGGATTCCATGGCCGATCAATCACTTATCCGATTGATTCCGGCGATCTCAGCGGGAATCGGAGGTCCGATCGATCGGCCAATTAAGTGTGTCCGATCGCTACATACCACCTTGTCCCACGGATTCCTGGACGATTCCGTGTCTGATCGCTTACTTCCCAAATGGCAACTCCCCCTGATGTGTGCAGAATCGGATCAGAAAGACCAACATGTTGGTTCTCTGTCCGATCCGATTCTGGGCCCCTGAACGATCGGACGTGATCGGACGGACAAGGTGGGCTTCACACGATTCCGGGACGATCGTTTCGTGTGCACGCGCCCAGAATCGATCGTCCCGGAATCCGATGGGAAAAGGACCAGTGTATGGGGGCCTTTATACAATGTAAAGGAGCAACTGAACTGTTCAGCTGGAATACACAAATTTAAAGGATTAAAATAGCAAAGTTCTTTAATAAGTGAATCAAAACTATTGATTTATTTTACCGGAATAAACATGCCAGTTTCTACCCTTTTGTACAACATTAAATATTCACACTTTGCTTGTAGCTGTCTTTAGAAACATCCTGCAATAAAACTCGAAAATGAGAAAATGAAAAAGCGTATCGTGAATTGTTAAAATTCTGTGGGTGTTTCACCCAAGCCTTGAAATGTGCATTATTTTCTAGACTTAAGCTATGTAATAAACCACGCTGAGGATTCTGTTCTCATGTCTTTTCAATATCCTTCACTTGGCCAATCCTCATTTAAAGATTTACTGTCCTATTTAAAATTAGACCAGGTGACCCTATGTTCTTATGGAACTTCTATTTTATCGTAAGCCCACAGTAGAAGATAAAAGCGGTCATAATAGGTTCCAATGGTTGCTGATTCTTCACTATTTAATAATGTTAAGTTCATTGTAGATTCCAGTGCTGTACAACGGGTGCTGCGGCTGAGGGATTGCTGGCATTGTAAGTGCCCAATTAAATATATCTAATCTACTTCTACTGAAATATAGTTTTATCTTAATGTGGTTGTGCTCCTTTTGGTTATTTACATTCAGTGGCAGTTGCAAAAGTTGGTAGTATTGGTACACAAATTGTTGAATATCCTGGAACTTATAGTTTTTACATTTTTCTGTTTTAGCTATATAAAAGGTTACTCCAATTAATCTAGTTAAGAAAAATAACTATACAGTTAAATTATTTTCTGCTTGTAGTCTTCACTTAGATCGTTTTTAAATCTTCCAACAAAACAGGATACCAAAATCAAGATGCTGGAGTGGCCCTCACAGAGCCCAAACCTAAATCCTATTGAGAATCCATGGTGGGTGCTCTAAGTAAATGTCCATGCTCAGAGCAGCTAGAACAATTTGCAATGGAAGAGTGGTCCAAAATCCTTCAGAAGACCTGTGTCAAACACATAATGAACTACTCTAAGAGATTGCTGTCAGTTGTGGCTCATAAAGGGTACACTATTGACTATTAAGTGCCAGGAGGCTAATAGTTTTGGATCTCTCATTAAAGTTTGTTTTGCACTATAATGGTATCAGTTTAAAAGCCAGTGATTTTGCAACAAAAAGGATATGAAAGTAGTGTCCAAAGGAATGCTCAATTGGCTCCATGGCAATTAACTGGGGTAAATCTAAAGCCCCCCATACATCACATACAATTACCATGCAATTTCTGTACAACCAACTTTTCTTCTACCAAAACCATGTAATATGAGGACCTTTCTACACCTTCCAATCACTATGTATTCTATCAGGGAGGTCACTATACTAAAAAGTTGTTGGTAGGTCTCATGGAAATTGTATGGAGGGATCTGAAGGTGTATGGGGGGCTTTAGATCATGTCCATAGTATTAGATTCTAAATTGGAGTCTTGAAAAAACCTTTCCCTTTACTCGCAATTCACAGAAACTGAAATATTTGGGGTTGTGGCTATCCCCCAATTACCATGATCTCTTCTATCTTAACTTTCTGCCACTGTTGGAAACTAAAAGTAGGGTTTTGAGGGAATGGGACATCTGGTTTATTCTGGCTAGGTAGAGTAAATATTGTTTCAATGAATATCCTCCCATGGATTCTGTATCCCTTACAATTTATGCATAGATCTCAAGAGGTATTACTAGTTGGTGGTCCTACTCAGAGCCACAAGGCATGGGTTGCACTAGAAAATAGACACCTGGGTTACTCCATCTGGATGGACAGGGAACACAGAGGGCTCACCCCCCACTTGTCATCTCTGACAAACCATACCCTTGCTCTATGGGACACTTTAAATATGCAATAAAACCTAGCCCCCCTCCGTCTTTCTTTATCAGGACAAAAGATAATTTTTTTTGGTAACTGGGGCTCAGATGGTAACCTCACAGTATTCAAGTTTCTAGCCTCCTTTATGAAAACCGTGATGGTAGTATTAGACCTATTTCCTCTATGACCTTTTTGGAGGACCTGGTGTTGACATGGGTGACAAGACTGACATCCTCTCTTGAGTCTATTGTATTGTTTTGCAACACATGTTCACTAACTCCCCTCAGTTTCATTAGGAAATGGGAACAGGCCTTGCATTAGTAACTGTCCCCAGAACAGATAAACATATCAGTTTTTGAACCAAATTATAAATTTTTGTCCCGCTGGGACAGAGTGCCAGTCCTTTTGGCTAGAACCTATCTTTCGGTGTCAGACACTCACTGGTAAAACTGTGGGGATACGGGCTCGCTACAGCATTTTTGGTGGAGCTGCCCCAAGTTTCATGCACCTGTTTTACTATTGTTCTATATTGATCATTGGTGCCTTTTGAACATGACCAGTTAAAATCTGTCAGATCTGGACCTCCTGGAACTTTACAGGTTTAATGATGACTTTTTTAAGGCATGAGTTGTTTAAATGCGTTTTGCACATTACACATAGTTTTTTGCATTTTTTGAACAAAGCATGAAAAATTCATGCAGTAGTGCTTTATAAAAAACGCATGCATTAAAACTGCATTTTTAGAGGCACAATGCATGTAGTGTAAATGGAAACATTGGTATTCTATGAGAAAATGCAGAACTGTAAAAAAGCATGAAAATGCAAAAAGAAAAAAAGGTTTACAAAAAAAAGCAACGCAGTGTGTATAGTGTGACGGGGCCCTTACATGTACATGTCGTTTTTTGGTTTTTCTTGTGAAGTCATCTGTGAATCTATAACAATGTGTTCGACTGCCGATTTTTTATTGCGCAACATGATCGAATTGCCGAACATATGACAAAATAATCAACCTGTCTGTAGCTAACCTAACTCTCTTCCAGCAAAAGTGATTAGACCTTTCTCTCACCATGAGCCTACCTCAGTTATCCTACCATTAATCCCGCATTAATCATCCCCCATTTTTGCTTTGTTTGTTTTGCCCTACTTCCCTTTACCAAGGAAAATGTTATATATTGTAGATTTTTTTTCTGTTTTTGCTTCTGCCATACCTTATCTGATTTATACTTGTACTAATGAAACTTGCAATGCAATTCTTTTTTATTTAATTGGTATGCCTTCGTAATTTTGAAAACTTTTTAAGAAGGCTTGATTGTGCTATGCACTGCTCGAGTTGAGGGCTTTTTGATTCCTTTCATCCCTTCTCACCATAACCTTCATGGGTACTTCTCTTTGAAAACTTTTTAATAAAGAGAATTGAAAAAAAAATTAATTATTGATTGTTTTTGAGGACAGTTTGCTAGTTGGCTATTGCTGAGCTGCCCCTTTCTTTATGAAAAATGGAAGGTAAGGAGCCTATGGGCAGTGGATAGGTATACTATATCATAGTATATTTGTCTTGACTACCATTTATTTTTACAAGATTCCTTTTCATATGATAGTCTGGTGTATTTTGTGTCTGTATAATTTAAATATAGGCTAACATCCATGTGTAATACTACGCATGTTCGTTCTCTCTGTACAAATACCGGCAATCACATACTCTTTCTAAAGCATTAATTATGGAACACTGTTCTTTGAGAAGACAAATGGCTTTAGCTAATTTCTTTTGATCTGTGCAGGATGAATCATTAGATATTTGTTTTTCCTAACTTGTTAAAGAGTGCTGTGCCACTAATGGAGTATTCTTTAATAACCAAATAACTGAGTATTTTATTGGAACTATTCAAAACAAATAGCTCTAAATTGTAGCTGTTTTAGCACATCAACACTTAATGAAATGAAGAAACACAATCCTCCAATTCATTTGAAGCTACTTTGCTTTTATATAATGTCACAGTTTTAATTCCGACCTCGCACTCACCCCAATATCAGCCTGTTTTATTGAACTGCTGCCGACAATTGCACTGGCATATTGTCTTAAAACAATTCCCAAAGAATGCTAAAGTTCCTCAACCTTTTATTTTGTAACTGTCCTATCAAATATAGCTGTGTTTATTGACAACTGTCCAAGGGGAAATTGAAATTCCAAGTGCAACTGAAATGCAGGCTGTTCTCTCCTTTCTATAAATTTCCAGCCATGGTCGGTGAAATGAATAAACTACTAAAGTCACAGTCAAGGGATAGGCCATATTGCGTGCCTGCAAGCTACATTTTTCTTCCATCTTATCCACTATAGAACAACCATCCCAGCAGACAAAGGTCAGATGAAAGGCATTAGCTAAAGGCTGTGTTTTCTTCATATGGGGTTTCAAATAGAGGCCAATATTCACAAATCATGGGTACATGTTATATATAGGCAGTTAGTGAATTCAAGCTTCAGAATTGATTTATTTATTTATAGGATAGAAAAGAGTTCTACCATTTTTCAGTATATCACCGAGCCAGCATTACATAGAATGCATAATGGTAAGGCTTTAATGAAGCCATTATTTTGGCATCTCCATAATAGATTTGTTCTTTCTGCATCTTGTTTAAATAAGCATCATATTAGTGATATTTATCTGGTCCTTTGCTAACTGTGCTATAGACGAGCTATTTTTTTTTTACACTGTGGAGTGATCTATGGGAAAGTGAACATTTATTGCAACAATTCACAGACCTATGGTTAACACTGAAGACACTGACGTAGGTAGGTAGTAGGTATAGTACAGTTTACCATACAGAAATTCGCATATATACAATCAATGCAAGACCAGTGCGCATGTATGAAGGTACATGACCAGGTGACTTGTGTACTAAAATGTTTAAACTTTTTAGCATAGCCAATGTTTCTGTTTTTTAATGGAAAACATAATGGTTGATGGTAAAGGAATAGACTCGATTGAATACTAGGCAAATTTGTAATTGGTTGAGCTAGGAGTAATGAAAAGGAATTTTATCTGTTGAATGACTTCTTTGGTGCTGCAATGCTTAAAAACAATGCCTTTTATTTAAATGTGTTGGGCATGTATGCATGTTAACACAGGCGAACATTCCCTTTGAATCTAATGCAAGCTTGTAAACATGTGTAAACATTTTGCCTAATGTGCATTAAATAGTATTAAATAGTTAGGTGTGAACCAGAGCTACTCGAGGGTTGTCTGAAATACAATAGGACATATGCCACACAACGAAAAGCTACCAACATGAGTGCTGCTTTTAATTATCTTTCCTAAAAGCATAATTTTAAAAGCTTTACAGAGGGAATTTTTTTTATAATAAATAAATTTTTTGGGGGGAAGAACCCCCTTCCCAATTCAAGACAGTCATCCCGCCACTGAGCACTTTAAGCTCTTCTGTCAGGTTTCAAGTTTCTGACAGTAAACTGTGTGATGTATTTATTCCTGAAATCACTGCTTGATCAATATGCTGTATGAACTGAGCCTTATGGTGGTAATGTGCACAGATGAGCTATCAGTCCATAATTAGCAATTATCCATCTAGTCAAGTGCAGCTTAGATAATATGAGCAAATTGATTGCCATAGTTTAGCACAAATGTTGATGTTAATACAGTATTAAAGAAAATTACTTGTAAGGTTTTTTTGTGTGGTTTACAAGCAAATAATGATAATGGCTAATAATCCCACAATTCCTCTGTGTGGGCGTACTATTCTGTTCTTAATTGGAAGATAAAGGTGGCTTTATAAAGAAAAAAATATGTTCCTTAATCCTACTTAGTTTAAAATAAATGAATGGAGAATGGCAACTACTTATCTGATTTCCAATTTAAAAATGTAAATATTTTTTCATTTATAGTGATGCATGTTGGTCTATGACGATAATACCAATTGGTTGGCGAGTGCCAGACAATACACATATTTATAAAAAGTTAGAAATTGCAGCCTCCGTATTTTTCTGAGCTTAAGTTTCATGTCTTCATTAATCAATGTACAGATGCTAGTTTATCATCATTTAAAGCGGTTCTTTGCTCAAAAAAACAAAAACAAAACACTTACATTACATTGACATAATACTCACCTGTCAACAGTATAGATCTGTGAAAACTGCTACAGAATAAAAAAAAACAAGGAACTCGCCTTCCCCACTTCCTCATTCCCGGGAAAATCAAATTAATTTTAGGCAGACAGAAGCAATTCCGCCCTTACTTCATTCTGACTATGGGGCTGTAATTCTATTAAACGGCCACTAGATGGAGCTTGGATTACATCACGTTAGATTCTGCAGATGTGAAGCTGCATTCACACGAGACTATGGGTTTTTCCAAGCCATGATTGTTTTACAAGCTGCCACGGCAGGTACATCACACAATGGGAGGGAAGAGCCAGAGAATCCCCTCTCCTGCTGTAATT
>CM070039.1:36724775-36745716 GCA_036250615.1 Ptychadena robeensis | reverse complement strand
CCTACCAGGAGCACTCTAAGGAAGGACACTTCAGAGGTGAACCTCTGACAACCTTATGGGTACACAGGGCTTATTGAACCATTTAAAACAGTGGTGAGCAACTGAGTTGATATGGAGGGCCACAAGTGCGGCCCTCAGCATCAAAAAAAGGGCTGCACATAACATTTTTAATCTATACTGACTTGTATAAGCATTTGATAATGAAGAAAATTACAGAAGGCAGAGCTTAAAGACATTATTTTGCATTATTAAAATAACAAAACTTGTTTTTAATAAAACTTCAAACATAAGGGAACACTGACGTATGGTAATGCATATTTTGTTTCATATATATCATTAAAGGTTATATGGCCCTTTATTGAGGTTATGTGTCATATACAATAATCCCCTGTTCGTTGGTGGAATAGTGGAAGCATAGGCACACATCTTCTTAGAACGGGATATTCTTGGTGAGGTGAGGGACTTGCTCGGGCGCTGTCTGGGTTGCTGATTGACTTTCATGTGCTCAGCCAGAGCGAGTCCCTCTACTCCTCTTATCTCCCGAAGAAAATCCTGGGAAAGGACAGGTGAGTTCCTATGCCCTGTGCATTAACAGTTAGTTTTCTGGGGCCGCAAGCGGAAAACCAAGGGGGGCTGCCAAGGAACACCCTAGGGGCCGCATGTGGCCCTCAGGCCGCAGGTTGAGCACCTGGGATTTAGAGTGTGCAAAAGTTTCACCATCTTGTCCAATAAGAGCTTTTACAGCACAAGTAAAATGTCAGAAAACAGCTGATTTTTGCAATAGGGATTGGTAGCCATTGGACACCTCCCTTGGCTTCTGTTCCCTACTGACCACAAAGCACCTACAATGTGAGATGGACCATGCAAGTGGCCAGTAGTCATGTTTTCAGTTAGATGATGCTGATGGAAGGGTAAGTGTACATCATGAGGTTGAAAATAAAGCCTTTCTTACAGGATTTAAATGACTATGTATACTATAGAGCACCTGAAGCTTGTGAAGGTCATGCCTCTGTGGGTCAGAACTGTGTTGGTAGCACCAAAGGGCCTACATAGTTTTAGGCTGATGGTTTTACAGTTGTGGTTGATCAGTGTATATTGATGTGATGGCTAGAAGTGATTTAGTTTCAAAAACTGTCCATACCTGTCAATCTTCCCATTTCAATACATTTTGGATATTTCCTGGATTATTTAATTAAATAAATCTTGAAGTGGGGTGGGAAGTTAGGTAAGAGAGTACAGCCCCCTTCTAAGTAAGCGAGCAAGCAAATAGGAGGGAGAGGACATTAAAATTGCCATTGCAGGAAGTGCATCAATAATGTCACTTCCTGTACTTTTACCATTTTTAGATAAGGGATAATCTTCTAAGTGGAGGATTTTAACTGCATTGGCTGTAAATGACAATTAGACCATTTGTGTGCCATTTATTTTGAATATCACACCTTTTTTGCCATGTGATTACAATATGATTAAACCTGGACTTCCAGATTTTTATTAATACATAAACTCAAGTGGGAACTTTAAATAAAACTTTATTTTTACCCACATGGTCTTACTGCAATAGATAGATATGTATATATATAGTAGAGTAATTACAATGCACACCAGTTGGGCTCTCTCCAAGGGACAATATGGGAAGAATTATGAATGCGCAGTATGATAATAACAAGCAATTATATCATTAACAATTTGATGCTACACAGATTAATGCAAAGAAAAGATTATGCATCAAGGTTATTTTATCAGTAGGGATGGAAGGTAATATACCAAATAAAATGCTATCTCTGCAATAGATTTTTCCGGAGGCTTTAATAGCTGCAAATAAAGCTGGCCAAAAAGAAAAAAAAAAAGTGACAACCCTTATTATCCGGCTCGCTTATGGGAGAATGTTCAAACTGATCTGTTTGCTGGAATCATTTACCTGTTAATAGTGAAGGTTAATAAGGTAGATTGGGGAAGAATGCAAATGAAGCTTAAATCAACTGCAGCATTTTGTTGTGATATCTGTTTTAATTAGCTTCTGTAAACTGCAGCTTGTCCATTAACGGCAGTTGTAAAAATCCCTGTGCACACATTTCATAGCACGTGTTACTTCTATTAAATAGCAGCAGCAAAGCAATGTGGCATTGTAACAAGAGGAGGTTACTAAGTGTCCAAAGAGTGGCCTGAACCTTTACTTACAAGTGTAAGTCAGGCCAGTGAGGTACACAGAGGACATAAACAGCCAACTATGACTCTACCGTGGAAAATGATAGCTGCCTGGGTTGCTTGTTGATTTTAAAGGTTTTAAGCTAGCCATACACGTGTCGATTCCCGAGCGATCGATCAACCACCCGATCGATTCCGGTGAAGCCACAGGCGTTGATAGATCGACCATACAAGTCTGTGCCTACCACCTTAGGCCACCGATTCCTGGACGATTCTGTTACCAGTCGATCGATTCACAAATGTCAACGCCCCTTGATGTGTGCCCAATCGATCAGAAAACACCAACAGGTTGGTTCTCTGGCCGATCCGATTTGGGGGCCATGTCGATCGGGCGGGGTCGATCGGTCAAGGTGGGCTGCACTCGATTCCTCACCGATCGATCGGCGTGCACGCGCCTGGTGATCGATCGGCCAGGTATTGTGTGGGAAATCGACCTGTGTATGGCCACCTTAAAGCTAGCCATACACGTGTCGGATTCCATGGCCGATTGATCACTGATCCGATCGATTCCGGCGATCTCAGCGGGAATCGGAGCTCCGATCAATCGGCCAATTAACAGTATCCGATCGCTGCATACCACATTGTCCCACGGATTCCTGGACGATTCCGTGTCCGATCGCTTACTTCCCAAATGGCAACTCCCCCTGATGTGTGCAGAATCGGATCAGAAAGACCAACATGTTGGTTCTCTGTCGGATCCGATTCTGAGCCCCCGATCAATCGGACGCGAACGATCGGACAAGGTGGGCTGCACGCGTTTCCGGCACAATCGTTTCGCGTGCACGCGCCCGGAATCGATCGTCCCGGAATACGGTCGGAATCCGACCCGTGTATGGGGGCCTTTAGTCCTTTCCGAGTCATAGACCCAAATGTATATCAGGTTGGCTTTTTTGTTTTTCTTTAAATAATCAGGAGTTCTGATCTTTTCTGAGCCACTCATGCAGAGCAAAGTAAAGCCACCCATACACGCTTAAATTTTCACCCGATGGACCGCCGGTCGGTCGGGTGCTGATCTAAAGCTTAAAGGGCAGAAATCGGCTGCCAAATCGATCTTAGCCAGACATGTCCGTAATTCTTAGATCGCTCTAATACTCCAAAGTATAGGTATGTCTCCTCCGCTCCATTGGGGATTTGACGGGACTGAGAACCCAGAGCCTGTCATCAGCTGCAGAAGCTATTTCCCTCAGAAGCTGTGAGCCGGGGGGCAGCTCCTCACTCTCCCTTCATGCTGTTACAGTGAGCAGAGAGGCTGCCAGCTCACAGACAGCCTTAGTGACCTGGCAGCCTCTTTTCATGGCCGGGGTCCCTAGATGCTGTCTCCCTAGCTGCTCAGGCCCTGACGGACAGTGCTGACACACAAAGGGTGCCCTGCCGCATTCTTGGCATATCGACTTCATCGACTTGGCATTATGACTTCAGGCACGGTCGATCGGCAAAAAAATCGACCCCAGTAATCTCCAGCAGCATATTCCTTGATTGTGTAGTCAGAAACAAGATAATAAAATAGAATGTAAGTTTTAAAGCTTATTCAACACATGGTGCAATTCCCCCTGTGATCGCCATATGGTTGATCTTAACATACAATTGGGGAATCGATTTCTGCTCGATACTTTGGATGGTTATCGTGGGTCCCCATCCAAAGTAACATTGACCGACCACAAAAACAACCAACATGTCGTATCACTGTAGATTGATTTCTTGCTCGATTCTGGTCAAGCGCTCAAGGTGGGCACCAAAGCATTTTGATCACCACGAACCCATGCTTCGGACGATCTTTCGGGAAACTAATGAAAAATCGACCCATGAATGTCCAGCTTTTCTCCAAAGCAAAAGAGTACAGACAGATTCGAGGGGTATCTGTCTTCTTTGCTTAAAGTGCATCTATACAACAAAATTAGAATTTTAACAAACATTTATTCACGATAGATAACAATAATTAACCTCCCTAGCGCTCTTGCAAGGTCCAGATTTCTGTACCAAAAGTGCACCATAGACTCTAATGGAATTTGCAATTTTTTTGTGTTGTAGGCCTGTACCTTCCAAAAATATGTCCGTATACGGGTCTAATAGACATCCTGAATATAATAATGTTTGAAACACACAAAAAGTACATTAAAAAAATATATAATGTATAATTTGAATGCTAAAATCTCTTGAATACTTATTTGGTATGAAAGATTTCAAAACAGTATTTATGTTTGTTTATAATAAAAATTTTATTACAATTGGAAATGTGTTTTGTTTTACTTTGAATTGTATTGGATACAGTTATCACTGTATCCAATACAATATCCAATACAATGGCATTCGGCACCCTCTGAAAGGGTTAACTTCAAAGACCACATCTGGAAATGACAATGGGGGTGATATTCCAGGTGTGCTCCTTGAATATAGTCCAATTTGCATATGAATGTCCCGCGGACCCCCACCGCGGGACATTCATATGCAAATTGGGCTGGGAGAGAGGCGACATTGGCCGGCTTTCTTCAGATCCCTGGCAAGCTTCAGATCCCCGGACAGCACAGAGCAGAATGTGCTGCTGCGGGGATCGGAGTTTAGCTGGACGGCTCCATCTCGTCAGCTGCAATACAAGACAAGAAAGTGCAGGATGAGATGGAGCCGTCAGAAGCGCTAGGGGGTTAAAGAATAATACTTCTCATCCAGTGTTTCCATTTCTATATTTGTTTACCATACCAGTCTAAGGCTCCTCGCTCTGCATAATGTGCCACCGCGTCAGCAGAATCAAATACTGTACTAGTGTACAGTAGAAGAATTAGGACTAGCTGCCATGCCTGTGTTGGAACCTTGAGATACCCGTGTGACCCTTGTTCTGAAAGTGTTAAATGAGCCTCAAGGGCAAGTAAATACATTGTTTAGTTTATCTGTTTTCTAAATAATATGTCCGCTTTAGGATGAGTCAAAAAGGCCAGGCCTGCAACCTATGCTGATTAAGTGGTTCACAACGTGAGGGGAGAGGAGGGGAAGACTTTTCGGAGGTTTTTGTTTTTCTCTGGGTGCTACAGGACACTGTTATAGCACTTCTTATGATATGCTTGCAAATATTATCCCATGTGAATTCCTTTTAGATCGATTCCCTCAATCTCATTTCCTTTCCATCCTGCCACCACCAAAGCCTGAGCAAATTTGTTCTTTAAGCCCTTTTTTCTTATTCTGGAAAAGAAAACAGACCTACCAGAAATCCGTCCGGGCTTCCACACTTTAGAATTCCACACTTTCCAGAAATGCTTGTGTCCCCCTTAACCTATTGCGGTCTCTTTCTCTGACCCCTACATCTCTCCAGATTGCAGCAGTTATGTAGGGGTCAGGGAAGGAGACCACAGCATGCAGCAGGGGACACAGGCACGATACAAACATCTGAAAGATCTAAATACTGAAGTATTTGCTGGAAGAAAACAAACATAGGTGACATGAGCTGCTAAAGAGCTGAGCAAGGTACCGTATTTTTCGGACCATAAGATGCACTTTTTCACCCCCAAAATCAGGTGGGAATAGTGCCTGCGTCTTATGGTCTGACCGGGGGTGGTCGCATCTCAGCTTTCCCGCCAGCTCTCCTGAGCTGTCAGATGAGAGATGCCGCCACAGCCAGATCCGTCATCTGTATTGTTCTGTTTCTATCAGCATAGCTCTGCTGCTAGTAGCAGTACAGCAGAGAGACATACATTGAAGCTGCCGGCCAGCAGCTTCCATGTATGTCTGCCTGTTAGCCCTGATCACTGTTCTGTTCACAGCTGGCAAGAAGGGAGACAAACAGTGCAGACCCCCCCCATCCACCTGAAGTGTGCTCTCTAGTGACACAATTTTTGTGGCTAAAATTCAGTATTGCACGAGGATTTTTTTCCCTACTGATTAGAACATTTCAAATTTTTTTTTTTTTCCCTGCTCTAAAAACAGGGTGTGTCTTATGATCTGGTGCGTCTTATAGTCCTTTTGGGCAGGTCAATTTGTTTGATCTATTTATCTATCTCTGTATTCACAAATGTGTTTTCCTTATTGATTTCTAGGACTCTGAGTTTCCCCTGGACACCAGAGTTAACCCTCGTTTGGCTCAGCTGAAGGGGAAAAGTGGACATCTCCTGAAGACAAGTGGCTATAACCTGAGCAACACTCTGAAAGCACATGAACTAGCAGTCAGCAGGTAGGGATGTTACTTCTCTATTTTTATGTCTGTAATGCAATGAAATGGCATGAAAAAAATCTTCCTAACGGTTACATGTCTGCACTACATGGATGCAATAGTGTACACGCAAGTGTGAATCAAGTTTGTGCTGGGCACCCATTTGTGTACTGTATGCTCTACAATAGCAAGACAAAAACACCAACAAAACCTAAATGGTTATAGTGATTCATTAGCTTTAGCTGCAATAGCTAAAGTAAAGTAACTTTATGTTCTCTGTACTGGAATCCTTCAGAACTACAGCATGTTCTATGTGACTTGTTTGCCTTTGTCATTGTTTTCAAAAATATTTCTGATGAATTGCAATCTCAGAACTTTGATCTCAGATGACGATTTTAGCTCTCAGTAAGTTTGAATGGTAATTGCTGGTTTGAAGAATGCCAATTCTGAAGTATGGACACTAGGTGGCAGTAGAGATGCTGCTTTATCTCCAGCATGCGGTACTACAGGACAGCCAGTGAGACATTTTGGCATTTATTGGTCATTGCACTCATAGCCATCCTGAGAAATAACAATACGTCTATACATTGGAATTGTCCAGCAGCTTTGTGCCACATGCTTCTTAAACTTTAAATAATTGTTCAATGTAATGAATGTATTTGGAAGATCACTCAAGTTTAATGATTAAGTAGATTGTAAAAGGCTATCTGAGATATATATAAATATATAGATATATATATTTATATTAACAGCATAGATTTTATTCACATTAGGTTTTAATGCCCTGAACTTATTGTTTATTTAATGATTATATTAACCTCTTTTGTGCTGTCTTCTTTCCTGTATCATATGCAGTGTTGTTAGCATTTTTTTTACAGATATATGACTAATTATAGAACTTTAAGGAAACATCCTCTTAATACTTTTTTTATTATTATTGATGTTGGAGGTGTCAGTTCAGTGTTTCAGCTACAACTCCGTGAAGCTGGTTAGCTGAATAGCTGGTTTCAGTTTATGCTTGTAATGGCATTTGAGGTTACTGTGCTTGATTTGTGTTGTGTATTTATGCTTCGTTATGTATATGTATAAAGTGTTTTTAATATGTGTCATTGTTAAGGTGTTTTTCGCATTGATCACAGTTAAGTACTCCTGTTTACAGTGACCCTATGGAACTATTTATTCTGTATCAATAAAATGTTAGAAAGAAAAACAAGGGTTATTTCTTTAACCCATATGCCTTCTCCTTGTCCTATAGATTTTCACGACAAACCCAAAACAAAATATTTATTCTGACTTTTGTAACTTATATCCAATTCCATTTCTGGCCTTTGGGGGCCCTATAAAAGTTTACACATTGGGCCCCCTGTCAACCAGGGGGTTGGTTGACAATAACACCTATACACATGCATATTCCGCATAGTGGGAGAAACGTCTCTGCTTCTTCTTTAACTTCAAGAACCTGGTCTATGGGTAGATCTAGGCATTAGCAGGTCAAGGGACCTTTGATGTGTACTCTGTATTCAGAATATGAGCATTGCAATCACATAACCCCAGTAAGAGGTCCCCTCCCCTGCTCCAGAAACAGAAAGAAATGAATGTACAATGAGATCTGGGCATACTCAGACTGGTGGCACACTTGCAGGGACCATATCGGCCTGAAGAGCATTGTCACTAGTATTAAAGAAGACCAAGCAGGCAGGGTCACCATGTAATTTCTCTTTGAGTAATGGACTTATTAACAACTGCAGATATTAACAGACCATGTATAAACAGATTCATTTGGGTTTAGTAACATTTAAAGTTAATTTTCTAATTTGTAGGCAGTTGTAACTCCTGATGATACATACATGATGATACCTCCTTTATGATACATAAAGTCCACAGTTGTTTTAACTGAAAAAAGAAACCCAACCAAAACCTTTAGCACTTAAAAGACTTTGAAGATAGGGAAACAACAACTCAGTTCTGTATTGTGAAATGATGACATTTATTATATATCTGTAATGATATATAAACATATATTAATAATGTAATTACTTGATAACATCATTCTATATGTGGGATCCATACTGATAAAAATCCAAACAACAAATCAAATGCTAACTGTACAGCGCTATCAGTCGTTATTCCTCATTTAGGGCTCAATTACAGCAGGGCGCCCGCACAATTTTAGGTGCCTTTGATAGATGAATGGTCTCATAAATGTCCTAGTGATTTGTCATTGTTCAACCAGAAACCTGGCATGGGTTGGTGTGTAAGCTGTCTTTCTGATCTGCAGTGAGTCAGGGAGGTGAACTACCTATCTTTGCAGACTGGCAAATCCATATAGATCAAATGAGTTGTTGAATAACAGGAAAATATTTAAGCAGCTAGTACTGTATTGTATTTAGGTTGTAAAGTTTACCTGTAGAACTATTTGGTTGACTCTATATTCTTGTAGCTCAATGCATCTGCATTGGTCAACACAACACATAGGAATGGCAAAAGCTATATTCACTTTGTACAAGTTTACACCAATGTGGTGCTTTGATCTAAATTCAAAAGAATGGGGCAAACTGCCTTACTTTAGCATTTGTCACTATTGGGTGTTTCAGATTCCTGCGCTTTCCCAACTAAGTCACAATAGTTGCCCAGCATCTCTAAAGAAGAGCAATGGTTTGATTCACCAATGTCAGTGACACCAATGATGTAACTTTAAAGCTCCAGAAAATAGGGGGCTACCTAATCTCGGGTCAAGCAGAGGTTCCTGGTGTTGGATCAACACTTTTTCTTCAAAAGGTCTTTTGTCAGTACCCACTGACAATTGTGCTACAGTAAATGCAAACGTCATTTAAAACAAAGATGCAATTTAATCAGCAGTCAAACTCTCAGCGCCTTCATTATATTACCATATATTCTGGAGTATATGCTTAATTTTCCAGCAATTTTATATGTCCTAAAAAAAATTATTTGGCTTATAAGAGATGAAAATTACAAAATTCCATGGCAGAACTTTGTGAGTTCATTTAAAATTAATTTACATTTCTGCAACACGTGCTAAAGAAATACTTTTAAAGGTTGCTACAACATTTCCACACATCTCCAGCAGGAATGCATTACAATGGGTAAGGGGTAAATTAACAAGATTCCGCACAGCCCCTCTTCTCTCCCTGGCTCTGATGATGCGCCCGAATCTAACCGCAAAGATAGACTGGTAAATCGCTAATATCGCCTCTAAATTGACCTCCCTGTGCTTAAATTTCCCATCCTCCCCCGTCCCTGTCCACGTCGCCGGCGTCATCAATGCCACTGGCAATGTGGGCTGGGAAACCAATGCCCTCTATGGCGTGCACCCACCCTTCGGCATCATTGGAACCCAGAAAATAGAGAATCACCACAGCTTTTCGGGGGTTTATTGGGTTTTTCCTATCCACGGTTCGGAAGCAGTTGGGGCAGACCCAAACTATAGACAAACTGGCTTCATCTCAACTGCTAGGGAGGTTAAAACGATTGAGACAATAGAGATAATAAACGCCCCCAGTGGCCACTCGCAATATTGCACTCTGTGTTAACCCTCGGAAGCCTGGATGGAACAGCAGGTAAGTATTTTTTAGGATTGTGGAGCGCTATGCCACCATCATACCAGCTCAGAGGCAAGTCCAACTTATATATATATTTTTTTAGATTTTGAATGTACATCCACTTTAATGATGACCTATTCAGGGGGCTTTGCAAAAAACTGACAATTCTGCTATTTGAAAAAAAAAAAAAAAATCTAATTTGAGGTTTGTTTCTGTGTCTTTCTGTTTCTGTGCTTTGCACTTTTTCTGTTAAATTAGGTCCTTGTCTTATTTTGAGGTCAGCTGATACTTAAGTTTATGTTGTAGCTTCTAGGATGTCTGTCATGTCTTCTCTGCAGATGTTTAAATTTAGGCATTGAATAGTCTTTTGGTTTTATACTTCTGTCTAGGTAATTCACAAAGCTCATGGCTGCTGCAGCATTGTCTGTTTTGTGTTTTTTGCCTATTAAGCTAGTAAAATAATGTAGAATGCCGTACAGACCATTTATTTGGGCTTTTGCTAATACATTTTTATTTCTTCTATACCGAATAAAGTTGTTTTTCCTTCAAACAAATGGCTACAATTCTTAAAAGAAAAACGGTGTCTTTGTAAAATAACATTTGACGTGAAATAAAGTATAAAGTTTACCGGCAACATTTTTTGCGAACTATGAAAGATCTAAGGCTTTCGCATGGCTTGGACTTTGCAGACCCCATTAACGGAAACTTGTGGTTTGTCTCAGCATCTGTCTTTAAAAGAGGAAAATGTAACTTGTAATTTGAACATATTTCCTGTGTGTTCTGTGCATTTTTCTTCGCCTTTGTTCTTTCTTTTTTTTTGTTAATACCTGTTGCAGAGGCTCAAAAATGTGTTGTCTGCTAATGAGGTTTTCTGTCAGGATCAGATGGTGCTTCTACAGACTTTCAGAGATGCGTTCCACCAGCAGCACAAAGCAGCCAACATTCACTCCTTGGTGTAATTCCAACCCAAGCTTTGCTGTTTCGCTTCACTTAAAGATTTTAATATCTGATTGTAAGATATGTATAATAAAATATGCTCGTACACAGTTACCATCAACTTTTGATCTTTGCTGGTCTTGATAGGCATATTTGATTAAAATTTTCTTATCTTGTATTCAGAACTTAATAGAAAAATGTTCCTTCTAAGTTAAAATTTATTGAATTTCCATTTCAAAGTTGTATTCATTTTGCTTTTCTAAATATTAAGGTTCTGGATAAATTGTGTGTTTTAGGACAGTGGGCTCCACCAACTGTCCTAAAACGAAGGCTTCCACCTAAAGTTTTGGGATTTGTGCTGGATTGGGCTCTGTAAATACCTTCTGTTTTAAGAAGGCTTGATTGTGCTATGCACTGCTCGAGTTGAGGGCTTTTTGATTCCTTTCATCCCTTCTCACCATAACCTTCACTGGTACTTCTCTTTGTTCTGCTTCCAAGCCCCACACCATAGAGCCATGGTTTCCATGCACTGCACTGATGATGGCCAAGTAGCCTGAAACAGCTGTATGCAGTTTGGAATTAATGGCTCTGTACCAAAAAGGCTATATTTGCACTGTACACCATCGGTTTCTGGATGTGCATTTGGCTGATGGGGCGAAAAGGAATAATTTGCATGGCTCCGCCCACTGTCCTAAAACGAAGGCTTCCACCTAAAGTTTTGGGATTTGTGCTTGATTGTGCTAGAAATACAATATGAAACCCATTTATATAATCAGAATTATCTTTGGCAGGAGAAGAGAACCTTTTGCTTCAGGAGACCATGAAAAAAAATTAAATTCAAGAAAATTTTTGTAACCACTCAAACCTAAGTAATTTTTAGCCCATCCCTGGTTAAATTGGAAAAATTGGAAAAATTTGTTTGGGAATTCCCTCCATGGGACTTTAAGTGGTAAGTGGACTCTAAGGATATTGCTAGGAAAATTATTCTTTAAAACAGATTTTTATTTTCACAATTTAATAATGTTTTATTAAATTGTGAAAATAAAAATCTGTTTTAAAGAATAATTTTCCTAGCAATATCCTTAGAGTCCACTTACCACTTAAAGTCCCATGGAGGGAATTCCCAAACAAATTTTTCCAATGAAAAAAAATTAAGAAATTGTGTAGGAACTCCTCCAACAGATGTTCCTATAAAGTAGTATATATTTTCTGCGCTATAAGACACAACCAAGAGTTTTGGAGAGAAAATTTGAAAAAATTTAATAAAGAGTTAAGGCCCCCACACAGGAAGTGAGCGGGGACCAACAAATGAGTGGTGTGGAGTGCAACGTGATGATGTCATCATTCTGCACTCCATCGCTCAGAGTATCGGGGAGCACGTCCAACCCCGCCTGGAGAGCAGTCACTAGAGATGGTTGTGAAATTTAGATTTTTTACATTTCTAAATGCTAAATAAGTTAAGTTGCAAAGCCCCTGAACATAGTTTAGGGAGATAAAACTTTAAGAGTAGGCAGGGAGAGGGAATCCTCTGCAGAGGGAGTTTTCTAATGGATATATGAGGCCTGGAGGCTGCTTGATGTCTTGGAGAAAATTTAAGGAGCCTCTGAGTACTGGGTACTACCCCTGAACTCCATACACATACAACGCACCTAAAACCCACCAGATAATCTTTTGTCCCTAGCAGGCCAACCCACTAATATTGGGCCAATCTGTAAATATATGTATTTCCCCTGTCGCCCCTTCTCTCTCTGCCCCCACCCCCCTAAAGTGTTACTGCAGCCTTAACCTAAAAGAATGGAAGCTACACAAAAGCAAGTATTTAGACTTCCAGATGAAAGCAAAGTATGTTTTTTTAGGTTTTGGAGAAACTTTGAGCCATTGGGACTATTTAAAGGTAAGTAAAAAATTATTATAGGTGCGCTTTAGCTGTTAGACCAATTCTCAATACATTAATTCCCTTCCTCTTCTCACATTTTACCATCTTTTTTTTAATATGGTGGGCAAATTCAAGCAAAATATATGAGCAGGGTACCTTTCTCAAAGCCTTTTCTGAGGGAATGACCACCCTTGCCTGTCTTACTACTCACAGTAAGCTTGCATAGCACGACTTCTCCAGTATACACCCAGATCCCTGTTGGGAGTTATGCTGATAGATTAAATAAAATATGTTAGGGATAAAAACACAACTTTAAAATAAAATCTGCCTTCCCTAGACATTACCAGGGGTACCTGCTCCTTCTTGTCTAGGGGTATATAGAGAAAATATTTATTTGCCTACCTGCCAATTTGTCTGTGCTAGCAGTCTCTTACAGACACTACTCTAAAGCCAAATGATGCTCTGACTGCTGATGGTATCCTTTGCATTGCCTGTAGCTTTGCATTGTATGAGTTGACCAACCCCAGCATTGGCAGAGAGTTGGGTGGACAGTAAGTTTTATTTTATTTACCTATCCCTGACCTCAACAGGCATTTTACCCTTGAATTAAAGGGCCAGCCTCACTGCAAATAGTTTTCCCCTAAAGTTCAGCTTTAACATTGCTTGCAGGTATAATTTATAAAAGGAAAACATTTTGCCAAATATTGAATGGTCTTGCCTGTACAGCTACCAATACAAAGTAGGCTTACTGATTTTTCACAAGCGTTATACCTTTTGAGGGAAAGAAGGACACACAACGGATTTACTCTTGTAATGGAAATAAAAAACAAAACACATACTCGTAGATTTGAGGTTCTTGAAATTTTTTTGGTAACAGTTTTGTTATGACATTTTGTGATCAGATCCTCTAAAAGTCCTCTTAATGCTCACCGTTCACTTTTGCTTCTGACTTCCAATATTGTAAAATAAGGTTTCTGAAGCATCCAAGTAAGTGGAGCCTGCAGGGAAATTTCTGTCTGTCAGATTTTCGAACATTTGTCGGAAAGGAGAATATCACACGATTTGATTGGGTTCCCAATTCTTTGCCGCCGTTGCAGAGTATCCCGTAATTACCTCGCAAGGGAAGAGGAACATCTGTTCATGTACACTGTATCAGTGTGAAGAGGAGAAAAAAAGCAAATAGAAAGGATTTATTGGGATTAACTAAGCTTTACTGGTGGGCTCAATGGACCTTTTTTTATCCTTTGTTTTAGAGAAGGATTAGGCCACCATTATATCTAATTATTCCAAGCAACAATTCAGCAGATGCTGAACGCAGACCTCATTCCAGTGGATAAGCTAGCAGAATCATGACAGCCAATGGGAAATACCAGTACTAATCTTGTATACTAAGTATTTATTTGTGAAATATCATTAGATGTGTCGTTGAACTATGTTCGTATCTTTTTGGAGGCAAAGAGGAGATGCTCAATCTAGGGTCTCATTGATAAAGTCATGGCACATCTGCCAAGTCTGCTGGGATTACAGAGCTACCACTAAAACAAGCATTACGAACACTTAGGGAAACACAAGAGGAAAATTCATTTCAGACAAAGATCATGGATGATTAAGTAGGCTACACATTCATGCCTTCTAATCAAGCTTTTGCAATTATCCAAGCTCATTTCTATTTTGAAATAAGTCTCTTACTGAAGTCTGTGATACAGTATAATTAGGACACATTTAAAGGGTCAGTCCAGCCAAAACTGTTATTTCAGTTTCATGTAAATGTCATTGGGATGAATTATCTGCTGACTTTTTTAATCTCTTAAGCTGGCCATACACCTTCAGATTTCCTGTCAGATTTCCTTCAGATCAGATTTTGTTTTACCAAAACCATGTAATATGAGGACCTTTCTACACCTTCCAATCACTATGTATTCTATCAGGGAGGACACTATACTACATGGTTGTTGGTAGATCTGATCTGATCTGAAGGAAATCTGACAGAGAAATCTGAAGGTGTATGGCCAGCTTTAGAAAATGAAGGGTACAGAGCACAGCGCTACAATCTTCTAACTACCTATCATAGCTAGAACAATGAGTTTTTTTTCTTTTCTCTTCACTTTTACTTTAATTGGCAGAGAAGGACTGGCATCCTGCTGACTTCTACACATGACGGAAATTTTTATGTTAGGGACATTTAATTAGTTGTTTAAATCCTCATGACATTAAAGATCAGGGAATGACTCCGGCTACCAGAGATCACACATAAGTGAAAAGTCAGTTTTATTTTGACAGCCTTAGAGATCTATTCCAAAAAAAAAAACATATTGAATTGAATTTTTACTTACAAATGAGCCAGCATAATGGTGAAGAAGTCCTCCACATTCTTAAAAAAAAAATGCAAACTTGCGGTTTCCTTTAGCCTTCGGTTCTTATGGTATTTTTGTTCCTCTTAATCTTCCTGTGTTAATCTAATGGTAATCTGATGGTATTGGATATTTGTTTTCAATGCTGAAAACATATCTCCTAAGACTCCGCATCATATGGCATCATTATGGTAATGTTTTCCTTCCCAAGTCTCTCTGCACCCGGCAGAAAAAGAGCTGCCGCCTTCATTAAAGGGGAGAAGCAACGTGGGCCAGTTACAGGTAAAGTTTTATATTAACCAAATTGTGAGATAGTTTGACTGAGGTACATGGAGTACAATACCTAAGTATAGGTCCACTTTAACCATCAGAAATATGTTTTATACATATATCGAAGTTTAACAGAGATCATATAACTTTGTGAAAGGCACTTCATTTTTATTCAGGAATTATCCAAGTTCAACTTCTAATTCCTGGTCTGAGATAGTGACACACCCATGTAAATTATTCTCTGTAGGAAAGGAGATGGCAACTCAAATGAGGCAATAGACTGAGCAAGACCAAGAGTAAAACAGGCTACCCCAGAAGAGATGTATATATATAGCGCGTGTAGACCGTGTCTTCTTGTATATTTATAATTTGCTCCCAAAGATGCCCTTATTTTTGGGGGATGACTTATTTTTCCATGAAGAAGAATATGGCACTGGGGTATTAGTGTGGGGGTGATAATTAAGATGACACTGGGGATTAAAGGGGGAAATCAAGATGGCACAGGAGACTCAGAGGGAGGATTACCATTTTAGTACCCTTTCTGATCCTCCTGTGCCATTTTGATTGCCCCCTCTGGTCCCCCCTGTCCAGAGTTACAGTTCCATGTTTTTAGGGGTGTCTTATTTTTGGGGGAATGCCTTATTTTCGGGAAAACAGGGTATATACATATTTTACAGCACTGCAGGGGACCGGTCCTGCTAGACAGGAATAATTCCCCTAAATTTAGGTTGTGGTCCAAATAAAGAATCCTGGAAGGAATTGGAGCTATTTTTGCACTGTAACTTTGTCATGGAGCGGTATTTGTTTAGTATTATTACATGGTCACAGACTCTGGAATGGGAGAGAAGGAACTGGCAGGGCCTTCCAATTCCATCCAGATATACATTGTGTTTTACACTTTCTTGGAAGTGAGTGTGTAGTCAGGTGTGTTTCCACAAAAGGACCAGAGACCATTGTGTCAGAGCTCCAGGTAAAAGATACTTGAGCAGCAGATATAGGGGGGCACACAAGGAGTGTGGGGCCCAGGCCTGTCACTACCTGGGGTCCAGTTGTGTGTTTATGAACCCCCAAAAATAAGCTGTTTTGTTTGATTCTTCATACTGAAGAAAGCTATGTTATGTTCATTTATGAATCATTCAGACTTTTTCGTTCCCTATCCTGGCTGTGCGGTGATCCCTATGACCTTGAAAGTTACTATATATAATAATTTCTTGTAATCGCAATGTCACCATAATTATTTCCATCAAAAATCTAGACTACAAAAATTGTAGACGCAAACATCTGTGTCCTATGGCAATGCTAAGAAATGCAATGAAGAAAAAGTAGTGGCACCAGGGCAAGGTGCGTGTCATTGGATCACCACAAAGACCCAAGAAAGATGTAAATGGTTATATAACAGTAAGACTCCCATGACTCCACTTATAATATTACTAATTAAAGGTTGTTAAATAAACGACAGACAATAACTATGAAAGAACAACAGGTAAAGGTGTATATAGTTTATTTAGGATTTTGCATAAAACTAAGCTTTTGGGATAATGCAACCACACATAATTAAGACTAGATTCATGTCTAATTTATTATCTGTACAGCTTCCGCTTGTGCACTTTGTAAGAATAATGTAGTTAACAGTGCGCTATACTGTTCACAGGTTTAATGTCTTTTAGGATGTAGATTTGAAAAACATTTCAAGCAGTACTAAATAGACTATTATTAATTCTTTAGGATCTCTACTCTTAGAAATAGTATGTTCATGGGAGACTTAAGAACTATTTATTCCAGTATTGTGACTGTGGTCTGTCTGTGGTTCTATTGCTATGTGTGAAAAATAAATGGGTCACTTGGGTTAGGAAATGCATGTTATAGCACAGCAGGAAGGGATTAATATATCTTAAACCCACTTACAGTATCTGAAGTATCTGCAGATATTGGAAGCTGTTAATAGGAGTTGTGGAATACTTAATCTTGCATTCTAACACGAGCACATGCAGCCCTACTTCCTGATTTCCGATTACAGCTTGTGTGCAATCTTTGATGTAAGGGACCGTTGACATTACAGACAGTTTAATGCACAATTTTCTTCTTGTGTTGAGGCAGAACTGCTCCTTCATTTTGTATGGGCTGGGTGCGTATCTCAATGCACAGGTCTACATCTGTCCATTGCAATATACTAAATGTAAATGCTTTGTAGTCCAATGGCTAAATTGATTAAGATTTGGGATAGAATTGCACTCAGTTCCATGTGTTAGCATGTATAACTGCATAAAATACTTGTTAATGCAAGGCATAGTGTATATGGACCCTAGGATGTTACAGTGGGGCAAAAAAGTATTTAATCAGCCACCAATTGCACACCTCAACTATGAAAGACAGAATGGAAAAAAGAATCCAGGAAATCGTGGGATTTTTAAAGAATGTATTTGAAAATTATGGTGGAAAATAAGTATTTGGTTAATATTAAAAGTTCATCTCAATACATGGTTATATACCCTTTGTTGGCAATGACAGAGGTCAAATGTCTTCACAAGGTTTTCACACACTATTGCTGGCATTTTGGCCCATTCCTCCATGCAGATCTCCTCTAGAACAGTGATGTTTTGGGGCTTGGGGCTGTCGCTGGGCAACAGGGACTTTCAACTCCTTCCAAAGGTTTTCTATGGGGTTGAGATCTGGAGACTGGCTAGGCCACTCAAGGACCTTTAAATGCTTCTTATGAAGACACTCCTTAGTTCCTGGGTGGTGTGTTTGGGAACATTGTCATGCTGAAAGACCCATTAATGTTTCATCTTCAATGCCCTTGCTTCAATGCCCTTGCTCCTGAAAAGGTTTTCAGTTGTCCTGGTCCCTTGTCACAGGTGAACCATGAGAGTAGTGGACCCACCGTGCTACCAAGCAAGCATAAACCAGGGCGCAGAATCTAAAGCTAGCCATACACGTGTCGGATTCCATGTCCAAACGATTCATCATCCGATCGATTCCGGCGATTCTGCCGGGAATCGCAGGTGTGATCAATTGGCCAATTACGAGTATCCATCGCAGCATACCACCTTGTCCAACGGATTCCGGGACGGATCCGTGTCCGATTGTCCACCTCACAACTGGCAACTCCCCCTGATCCGGACAGAATCGGATGAGAAAGACCAACATGTTGGTTCTCTGTCGGATCCGATTCTGGGCCCCTGAACGATCGGACCTGATTGATCGGACAAGGTGGGCTGCATGCGATTCCGGCACGATCGCTTCGCGTGCACGCGCCCGGAATCGATCGTGCCGGAATCCGGTGCGAATCCGACACGTGTATGGGGGCCTTAAGGATCCCCCGGTATTCACCAGAGCATTCCACGAGGAATGGTGGAACTTTGCTGCAGTGAGCTCCCAGGTTGCGGTCCCACACTTACTTGATAGCGGCTGACAGTGGCGTATGGAAGGCGCGGTATCCAGACAGCAGGCAAAGACGTAATCGGACAGGCAGTAGTCGGGGCAGGCGGCAAACAGGGTGGTTGAAGATGGTCCAGGGGTCGGTAACGGTAAAGCAATAGATAGCAACAGAACCTGTGTGTCAGAGGCATAAAACACTCTTTGTTCAGGCAACGCCCTGTTGTCTCAGACTTCCTGTTATACCCAGGTCAGGTGATCTGGTTGGACAACAGGGCTGCAGGTGTGGTAACTAGTGTGCTTCTCCAGCAGAGGGAGCAGGAGCCAAATCATGTACCACAATCTTTATCACCAGCAGAGGGAGCTGATCTATGGAAAGTCCTGGTTCTCTGAGGTTTTGGAGTAGACCCCGTAGCACTGGTAGTCACACGGCGATCTGTGACATCCCTTTGCAGAAAAAAATCACAAAGAATGATTTTTCCACCCCTATGCACAGTAGGTATGGTGTTCCTTGGATGCAACTTTCTCCTCCCAAAAAACTTTTTTGACTTTTTACCACTTTTCCCCGCTGATTTTCTACCTTTCTATTCAAGTAGCAAGCATATTGATTCAATGGGGTTTTGTTGTTGTTGGTTCATATACTGATCATCTGCAAGTGTATTTCTTAGTATTTAGAATGTTTCCTGTATCCTTTTGCTTGTAAATAGCAAGGTATGATGTAAAAATGAGGAGTTTTTGCTGGTTGACATTTAACTGCCAGAGGCTTTTTATTTTTGCATAAGCTGAGGTGACGGAACACATGAAGCGAAAAAATACTGTAGGATTGTTTTTACTTTATAAGTGGATACATTAGTTTTTTTTTTATTAGTTTTTCTTTTTGTCATTGGAAGTCATTGGAAGTGCATTGGAAGTGAAGAAACATTTGTGTACCAGTCTTTCAATTAACTATCAGTGAAGGTGGAATAACAGGTCACGCATGTGCATCTTAAATGTACAGGTGTAACCAGGAAAGTAAAGACTTTTAGGGGGGGTTTTTCCATTCTCCATTTGTGTACCAACAATTTGTTGGGTTTATCAGTCTTTATCACTTATATTAAGTCTTCATTGTGCTTTTGTTTTCTTTGACCTCAATGGGGGACAGAGGGTCCACAGAAGGAGAAGGCTTGAATGTCTATTCTATTGACTCTTTTCCTACTTTAGGAAATACCACTGACCTTTTAGATAGATACACTTAATAAACATTTAATTAAAGGGCTCAATAAAGAAATTTAAGTAAGTAGCATTTTTTAATTCAGATACATTAGATACATGCTTTAGACCAATGGTTCCCATCCTTTTTTTCTTGAAGCCCCTCTTGCCTGTGTCCAAGACACATACACACATTAAAAGAAATGCACACAACCCTTCTTTACATCTCCAGCAATTGTGGTAATTACACCATGTTCAGGTTTGTAATTAACAGAAAAGTCAAAAAGAAGGTCCACCATTTCTAATAAAAAATCATAAAACGTCACCAGCTAGGTCCAGCCCATTATGACTAAATTTCGCAAGTTTTTACAGCCTGGGCTGATCATGGGGAAGCACAGAGCTGAGCTTGCAGCCGCTCTATCTGAGTCTGCAGGACGCAGTGGGGAGCCGACCCCTGGTTTGAAACCACTGCTTCAGACAACATCTTAATGTGTATGGTTAAATGTACATTTTGGCTGAATCGTTACATTTATGACACTGAAAGTCTATCCATACATAATAGGCAGATATTGATCATTGACTATAAATTTTGGTAGTGTGGGTAAGAACTAGAATGCTTGTTAAGTTTTTACTGCTATCAATGGCTCCAATAGAGAGATTTCCATTACTTGTTTCAATGTCACTATCTAATTGAAAATTGATCTAACAAAATGTGATGCAAATATACTGTAGATTTTTACAGTCACTGGTTCTCATAATTTACTGTTCACTCCTTAAAGAAGGATCATTGTCTGGTCCAGGCTTTGTCACAGAGAAAGTACATTTGTGGTTGGTACTTTATACAGGGTAGCACAAAACTTTTTTAGTGAGCTCCTCAGATGAGTACCAGGACATGGTGTTTGGTACTCAACCAATATGCAGTGCTGTCTTCCTCACTGTCTGCTGCAGATAGACCTCCCTGTTCATGATTGATCTTTCAATTAGCTGTCTCCATCTACTGGTCACCAGCTGGCTTTGGGTCTAATGTAACTCTCACAGTACAACA
>CM070039.1:36707519-36719693 GCA_036250615.1 Ptychadena robeensis | reverse complement strand
TTGCCCGAACTGGGTTCGGGCATATCGCTAGGGAGGTTAATGAAGATGGCGTTGCTTCTTTAGATCACATACTCTGTGTCGACAGTAACGCCAGGGATGTGTCCAAAGGAGGGCAGAATATTTCTTAAAAAGTGTGCCATGGGCAAACTGCTCAGGAGGTTAATGAGCCCCTCTTGTGTGAGTATAGCTCAGTGGTGGCCAACTGAGTTGATATGTAGGGCCACAAGTGCAGCCCTCAGCATCACTGAAGGGCCGCACATAACATTTTCAACCTATACTGACTTGTATAAGCATTTCAATGACAGCATGCATAGCCAGAAGACATTATTAAAAATTTTCAAACAACAATTATTTAAATGATACTTCAAGCATTAGGTAACATTGTAGGATGGTAACGCACATTTTATGTCATATACATTATGTGCCCCTATTCTCAGGTTATGCTACGATATATTATTAAATCATCCCCCGTTCATTGGTGGAATAGTGGGAGTATGGGCACTTACCTGTCTGCTAATCCCCCCCGCCAACAATAGAGCAGAAGAGGCGGAGGCCAGGAACTTGCTCAGGCATCATCTAGGTTGCTGATTGGCTTTTACATATGCAGATCACATAGGTTTATGCCTCTGCTCTTTCAATTTTAAAAGGATCCTGGACAAGTACCTGTCAGAAGGGGAATTGGCGGACAGGTCAGTTTCTATGCCCTATGCATTAGCAGTTAGGTTTCAGGGGCCGCAATTGGAGGACTGAGGAGGGCCGCCGAAGAACGTCCAAAGGGCCGCAGGTTGGGCACCTAGGGTATAGCTACTATTTTTTTTCTTTCTCTCAATCCTCTTACTTGTTTCAGAAAACAGTTTGTTCAGAGGAAAATTCAATAGGTCTGTTTGCTGAAATTCCATGTCCACAAATGAATCCAAAGTTCTTTTCTTGTCTCCTGAAATCAAATCAAAACTGTAGTTTATCTCGTAGAATGGCCCAAGCCTTAAAACAGTTTTTATTAGGCCTTTCAGGTTAAGACTATATAAATAGATATAGGAACATATGAGCAGAAATACAGCACATCCAGCCAACTCTTTTCCCGTCCAGACTCTGTTATTTCATTATAATGGATGCTTCAATTTCTTTTGTCTCTCTCCAAGCTCTGTTTTGAATCTCCTGCAGGCCTGGCTCTCTGGAGGATTGTCGGTGCAATCAGGTATTTCATCTGGAAAGCTGCCCTTCAATCTTTTCTGTTATTCATATTCTGTAAAGCAGACTAAGAAGGTTCATAGGAATCTGTATAACTTGATTCATCATTAAATACTGAAGTGGAAGATTATCCCACCTTTTTCTCATGTGCTGCCAATGACTAAAAAGTAATTTAAAGTGGCAGTCCACATCTGGAAAACCTACACTTTCAAGTGGATAATATTTTTTTTAAATTCAGTTTTAAACTAAAAAAAAAATAAAAACAACGAAAAAACCCCCCATATAAACTTACTTCTCTACATGGATTCTTGATCCATGTAAAGGAAAATCCCATACTTACCTTACGCTCTTACTCACTCCAGTGCTGACATGCCTGGAGTGTCCTGAGACTCGTTCTTTCTTGCTCTCTCCACCAATCCAGCATCACTGGCTCCAGGGCAAAAGGGGATGATGGTAGGCAGATGCCAGAAGTGATGTCTACTTTCCCAATACCCACTTGCGGACAGCCATATGTCCCAGGAGGGGTGGGCACCCCACATTTTTACAGATTTCACCAGATAAGGTTTGGAATTAGGTGGAATTAGGTCCAAAAAGAGGGTGGAATCACCACAACATAGTGAGGCTAGCATTAACCCAAAGAAACCTGTGTACCTTTCCCGAGCTTGCATTTATGGTACCAGCACAAATTTTTCCAGACACAGTGCAATGCGGTAAACCACAAGGCCTCCCATGTCCCTCTTCACGGAAACAGGAACTTTCTCCTATTGTGACCAATAACTTTATTTCACTAGTGACAAATTTTGAATAACTGTCACCTCCACTTATCCCTACAATGCTTATATACAAAGCACAATGCAGGCTCACCCATATGAAAAAGATCAGCAAGTCCGCCCATATTAACACTGTGGGCTCACCAGGGATAGGTGAGTATTCCCAAGTGTGCTTACCCCGCAAAGTCACCTTGAGCTACACTCAGGCCAAACACTCAGGAGGTTTTTAATATGCGGGACACATAACCTTGGTCAGCAATTCGGGAACAAATAAAGCAGTTAATCAACTGTTAATCAACAGTAAATTCTTTCATTTGATGCCCTCTATTCTTCACAAAAATCAGTTGCTTTGGATATTCAAGGAACAGAAGGTAAACAAAAGTAAAACAAAAGGCAGAGGAGCCAAACTATGGGTTTTGTTTGCAAAAAATGTTCCTGAGTTTAGGTTAACTTTAGTGTTGAGCTCGAATATTCGAATGCCGAATATTTTTCGCGAATATTGGCAATTCGAGAATTCGCCAATATCTAGAATATCTCAGCGGATATTCGTTATTCCGAATATAGAATCGAATATTAGTAGAATTATTCACGAAATATCACGAATTCGAATATTGCCTATGCTGCTCATCACTAGTTAACTTTAAAGATGCCTTAATGACCACTGGTCTAGGTTCACAGGGACGAGAGGGGTTCATACTTTCCAACTGCATTGAAACCAAAAAAAGATTCTACATCATCTACGTCTTCTCAAGGCCAAAAAAAAAGTCAGAGATGGGCTTTAAGACTAAATTGGGTGATATTGGGTATTGTATTGTTGTAGTGATGTAGGAAAGCAGGAGGACGAGATTTTTAACCATTTCAAGTATTAAAGAGTCCATTTCTGTATCTCCCTTTATATAAAGGATTAGATAAGGGGAATTATAGTCGTACAGTCTAATTTTCATCTCTCTAATTAGACTGAACTTTATTTTCCTTGTTAATGAAAGTCCAGATTTAACATTGTGCTATCCTTGTAGAGTCTAGCCGTCATGGTTGCATCAGACTTTTGTTCTGCAGTCTGACTTTTGCTGTAACCAGATGCGACAGTTAAAAAAAAAAAAAAAAAAAAAAAAGTAAGAAATGAAATAGACAAAATATACATGATTGAAAACAATGTGATTTATCCACTCAGATTAATTTGTTCTCGCTGCACAAAATGTCACCTATGGGGCCTGAATGCTTTCAAATTGGTTGTTCCAGTATAATAAGCATAAACTCCAGAGTTTCACAATCACTGTTGCTTGATGTGACCTTTTTAAACAGGACTTTTTTTTCCATTGGAGAGTAAAGAACAAGAGCACAAAATGATATGTGGATAAACATGTAGTAATTCGCTAATAATACAAATTTATTTTCATGTACTGTTGGCATATATAAAGCCCCCACCCCAGCTGCATAGGTTATTAAAATGTTAATTTTACTTATTAAAATGTTTCAGCTTTGAGTAAATGTTATCACAGAAACTAAAGGCCCTAGAGTGGTAAAGCCAGGCAAAGAGCATCTAACTTCTTATTTTTTACTTTTCTACGTTTTGCAAAAATGTTAAGAATATCTATTAATGTGCCATATTTTTCCAACTGTAAGATAAAAAAAATTCCCATTTGTGTAATGCAGGGTTGGGCAAACTTTTTGACTTGTGGGCCACAATCGCTTATTAAATTTGATAAAGGGGCCGGACCAAGTGCCTCTAATGGCCGACCTGCTATAGGTGTGCCAATTCCAAGCATCACCAGTATCACTAGTAATGGTGGTGATGTTAAATAGGTCACCTCACTGCATCGTCCCCTAGGCAACGTTTGGACACCTGTGGGCAAAATGTGCACTCATTGCAGAGAACAAGCAGAGGGGGGCATCTTTTCAACAAGGTGGCAAAGGGCCGGAAAAAAAAGGTCAACGGGCCGTATCCGGCCCCCAGGCCTTAGTTTGCCCACCCCTGGTCTAATGAGTCTGAATATGTAAACATTTTTATTATGTTACACAAATCCGGGAATCAATAGTGCTGAATTCCATTAGGGGTTCCAATCACACCAGTCAAGCCAAAAGGCTTATCTTTTCTTTATAAGCACTAGCAGTACCCAATTTACCCAACACAATGACCAACCTATAGAGAGACACATTTCACAATCTAGCACTAACAACTTACCCCTGAGCAGCTATTTACATATTGGAGAAGAGGTGAGGCTGTGTCTCATAATTATTTTACTGGAATGCAGAATGTGAATATAAATACACTACTCATGCTATCAACACAACATAAAGTTGCTCAGCTATTGCTGTTGTGAGCTCAGTATGTTGCTGTGAATATTCAAATATATAATGTGACTCTTATGTTGATGGCTGAATTATGGGTGAATTAAGGTTATTTACACAGCATGAGTTGTGTATTTACATTTAATTTCTGCATTGCAATAAAAAAACTGTAACACGGACTCTCCTGCTATTTGTAAATAGGTGCTCATGTGTTGGGTGGAGGAATATAGCGTAAAAGACTGCATGGTCCAGTCCTGACAACTTTGCAAGAACATGCTGTATATTCATTTTATATGTAAATGGTTGCATATTAGTTTGGACAAATATGGTATTTTGTTTTCTTTTGTTGTTGTTTATTTTAATGCTAGATCTTTCTACAGATATGGAGAAGTGGCATGTCAATGGCTGTATAGCATTGGTGGTCATCTTGAAAATTGAAAGCCTCAAGTGTTCACAAAGAATATAGGTGCTCATTCACACTTTCAAAACAGTATTAAAACCAAAAAAGAGTTCAACATCTTCTTGTTCAAGCTGGGCTTTAAAACGAACTGGGGTACTTTTGTGATTAAAGGGTTACTAGTTAATAGTCTATCTTCTTTTATATAAAGTGTTAGATGAGGGTAATTGTAAAAATTGTCATTTCTTAGCCTGAAGTGTTTTCTGCAAATGTAACATTGTGCTATCCTTGAAGAGTCTAGCCTTCATCGTTCAATCAGACTTATGTTCTGCAAATAATTTTAAATATGAAAGAATAAATGAACACTTGGTGAAGTGCCATGATAATGGCTATACTGCAATGGTTGTCAGCTTGAAAACTATTGTGGCCTTCAAAATCTCAAGATGGCTGTGCAATAGTGAGCGCTCGTTCACACAAGCTGTGCTGCAACTGTGGTGTGGTATAGTACTGCAATGCAGGGCAGTTAGGGTTCTGTAGAAACCAGTGTACCTTTCTCTTTAGACCAGAGGTGGCCAACTGTGTTGATAGGCCACAAGTGCGGCCCTCAGCATCACTAAAGGGCCGCACATAACATTTTCAATCTATACTGACTTTTATAATCATTTCATTATGAAATAATGACAGCAGACATAGCTAGATGCTTCATGGATTAGGGAACACTGTAGTATGGTAATGCACATTTTGTGTCATATACATAATCATAGGTTATGTGCATCATAAATATCATCAAACCCTCTGATGATATCTATGGGGCAAATGACCTTTGATTCAAAGGGTATTCGCCACAATATATATTATACAATTGCCCCCCGTTCATTGGTGGCACTCACCAGTCTGCTGATCCCCCCAACACTAGAGGAGAAGAGGAGGAGATATGGGTCGTACACCTATCACATAAGTGTATTGCCTCTCTTCCTCTTCCCACTCTAAGAAGATCACAGAACAGGACCTGTCAGCGGGTGAGAGGCGGACAGGTGAGTTATTATGCAATAACAGTTAGGATTTGGGGGCCGTAAGTGGAGGACCGAGGGAGCCTGCCGAAGAACGCCCAAAGGGCCTCATGCAGCCCCCGCCACAGGTTGGGCACCTGGGCTCTTGACTATGTATTTTTGCAAGTGCAGCGTAAGCATCCCACATAAACTGTGTTGAGTGCCCATTATTGGCATAAGACACAACTACAAGCGCAGTGCAAATAGTGTGAAAAGGGCCCTAAAATATTTTTGTTTATTGAGTTGCAGTGCATCTTCAGGCAACCCATTAAAAAGTGAACCAAGGTCACACACCTCAAGCATTAATCCTCAGCATTAGTGTCAGTGGCTGAATTAACAATACCCTGCAAATGCAAATCTAATTCTGGGCTTTACTATGATAAAACGAATTAGCTTTACGTACAATATTTATTTGTCAAGAAAAAAATATATATATTATTTGTAAAATACAAATAATGATGTGATTGATGTTGCAGTCTATAGCCACTGCCTTTCACCCAGTGTGAACTTGTGTATCTGTAATAATATTCATTAAAAGAAACCAAAAAAGCTGCAGTTCTTCTTTTATAACTTTAATATGTTTGTAAAAGCGTTTAAGTAAAATAGAAATAATTGTGCCCAACTACGATAGGTTTTCTTGAAAGAGAAGCCGGTTTCTATGCACAATGCCTGAGGTTTGCAGAGCGGAGTTGTCGTTGTTCTGCCCCGCTGTGTGGCCCTTAGCTGCATGTCTGTGCAGTGAACTTTAAATGTACTTTAAATCCAGGCCATATCTACATGCCATTCTATTTATAAACCAGCATGTTACTTTCTTGCAGTGATTCGTTTTTTTTATATTTTCCTTAGCCTGCCCAAGATTTCTGCTTTGTGTGGCAGCTATGCCTTATATTGAATATAAATTAATTGAATTGAAGTTTGGATTTTGAAGTCAAAATGTGCATTAATATTATAATTTTGATACCTTAAAGTTTGCCTTTCCCTGTAGCACCATCTCCTGGCTAATTATTAGGCTACAGTATGGCAGGTGTTAACCGCTTGTGTCATATAATGTGGGCAGGAAGCCACACCACGACTTTAATGACTGGTATAAACTGGTTCTGATTGGATATGTAATAAAATGTATATGTAGTTTTCTTACTTCAACGTAAGGTTCCTTCGCGCATTGCTGTTGAAAATTTTCTGGTTAATGTGCAAGAAGTAGTATATTTATATCATGTTACAGTATGTGAGGCTGATCTAGTAAACCAAGCTGCTTCTCAAATAAATTTATTACATCTGCTTGATCATGTTGTTGAAGCAATCACCCAAGAGCATTCCAATTGGCTTCTGGGTTTTAAAAAGAGCTTCACCAAGTTTATTAAAGCACACCTAAACCCACCAGATAAACTTTAGTCCATCATTAGCCAAACCTCTATTATTGGGGCAACCTGTAAAAAAAAAAAACCTATAAGGAGATTTGTGTTTTTCCCTGTTGCTCCTCCTGTCTCTTGTCACATGTTAAAATCTCAGCCCCGATAACGGTGTGTCAGATGGGTTATTATTAAACTGCAGCTCTTCACCTCTATTTATCTTCTTTTTTTTTTTACAATTTTTTTAAATCAATAAGAATGTGTCCCTGTGTATTTTGGTCTGAATATGTTAAACAAAAAAACATTTTTCTTTTTAGTCCCAACCATGCTGGGAGCCATTTTTTTATGCATCCCAGGAGGCTGAAATGTGTTCCATTCCCAACCAAAAAGCCACTGCCAAGAAGAGCTTTTATCTGCATTTGCACTTTCAGTACCCATTCTTTAAACACACTGACCAACTTATGGAGAGACATTTTACAAGTAGATAGCATGAGTATATTTACATTAAAATTCTGCATTGCAATAAGTACATTATGTGACACAGACTCATATCTTCTCCCATATGTAAGTAGCTGCTCATGGGAAAGTGGTATAAAAGAATGGGTACTGCTAGAGTATAGACACATGCTAAAGTTTCTGCCCTGCACACTCTGCTGCAGGGAAGACCCCCCCCCCTTGGCACTTGCCTTTTGGCTGGAGGAATGTGGAGTGAATACTGCATGGTCCGGTCCTGCCTACTTTGCTGCAACATTCTATATATTCACTTGATATCTGAATGACTGTATCCTGGGTTTCTTTTTTCTTTTTCTCTCTCCAAAACATTGGGTGTTTCTTATGATCCGGTGCATCTTATATTGCGAAAACTATGGTAATTCTTGACCATTGAAGCTCAGGCTCCACTGCTGCAGCCAGAAAACACATGCAAAAAAAGCATGTGTTTTCTGTGTGGTTTACACAACCATGGGGTTTTTTGTTTTTTTTGATGCGCAGCCAGGTGTTTTGGACGTGGTTGCAGTCCTGCACCATGCCTGTGGAAATAACACACCCAAACCGCTTCAGCCTAAGTGACAAGCTATTTACCACTTTGCTATTTAGCTGTTGTATTTTAAGAGCCAATATGAACTTCTAAAACATTATTCTAGACAATGGTTAAATATTGCAAGGCATGACCCAGGGAGTACTGAGCCATTTTGACTCTTGGACTTAAACACACCTCATTCATACAAATAATGACAGACCATGATATACTCTTTGGAAAAGTTTTATATATAATTTGAAGTGCAAATGTATATATAAACATGGCCACAGCCTATATACAATCTCAAAACAATTAAAGGGGGGGTCCCCCGACAGTGCCACCAACTTTTTGCAAGTTCCTTCCACAAGCTGTACCAACCATACCAGCCACCAGCCCTTCAATACCAGCTCGTGGGTACCTTATAGAATGACTTTAAATACCGAAACACAACTGGGGCTTAAGCCCAGCCTTAGAAAATATTTTCACCAGTGTTTGTGACTTTCTTATCATACCGACTTTCTTGTCATACCGACACGTCACAAGAAGACTTCAAAGTCAGATTTCCTCCTGTGGCGCTGTCGAGCTTCCTCCAACGAGACCGGAAGTTGACTCCTCAACTCCGGGAACCCCCCACCAAAGCAGCAGTGCTGCTTCTAAAGCCTCCTGTAAACCCATGGTAAATAAATCCAGGGTTAGTGACGCACCGCAAAACTGCCCTGCACTAAACTTACTAGTAGACATGTTACTGCCTTAATGCTCCTATTTAAGTTAATAGTCCCAACTGGAGTTTTGGCACCATCTCTGGCCAAATGCAGAACATTCACAGGCAATATTCCCATGTGTGCATAAGGAAACCTAGACTGCTGACCTCAAAACATGTCCCCCGTAGGTACGAACAATCTGTGTGGGGTGATCCTATGGCCAGCAAAACTGACAAGACCAGGAAATATAGGAATAGCCCAAGATTCAGATTGTACATTCCAGTGCATCAGAAAGTATAAGACTAAAAGAAAACCAGAATAAAATTTCAAGCTGTTGATGAAACCAAGCTAAAAGATAGAGGAGACCAGATGCAGATGCATCAAAACACAGCTAGTGGCTTCAGTGGCTGCCCCTATTGTAAAGGTGTGAGAGCCTATTTGTTTAGGGTTAGACCCTTCAGAAAACTGAAGTAAATTGAAAACGTGACAAAAGGAACCGTCTAAGTGACATAAAATTGGGCCTTGTACATCTGGTCTCACCACTGTAAAAAGAGAAAACACAATACAGGACAGAAAGAACAGTGTTGTATACCCGACAAACTAGCCCGTAAAGCTCTGCCAAATAGATCTGCTTCAGAACAAAAAACTCAATATATAAAGGTGTTCCCCCGTAGTTCTACATCCTGACAATGGTTTTCCTGAAAATCCCGATCTGAAAAGGATCTGCCCCCTGCTGACCCTTCCGTATCAAACTTCCTGAGCCTGCCCACCTAGAACACTCCCCCATTCCCTACATCCCCATCTCCGTTCCAAAACCAGTCCACCTGGTCAAGTTGCCCTCCCACCTATGCATTTAGCACGGTTCTGGGCATACATTTGCCTATGCAGCATTAAATGTTTTACTACTACAGAACACTTGTAGTTAAAGCAACTGCAACTATTACATTTCAGTATGTTTAAGAGCTGGCTGGCTGGAAAGTGGGCTGAGAATGTTTACAATCTTATGTAAGAAGGTGGGCTTGCAATGTTCAATCTAGTCCTCTACATAGATTCTAGAAATAAATTTTGCTATCTACTCATTTAACTGATAGTCTAGCTGTAAGATAAGATGGCATCATGGATTTCATGTGCTCACTGACCTCCCTAGTCCTCTGTACTGTGGAGCATGAACTCCATCACCCAAGACTCCTTTCATCTATAGAGATGGCTTTCAGGGTTGCAGTCTGAGGCAAATGAATACTGGCACAATAGGTTCCCTGTTAAAACATGTAATTACACATGGTATCATCAAATAGTTGAAAGAAACTTTCTATGCCCATAAGAATGAGCTCAAGTGGCTTTTTGACCTTTGAGAAGCGTTTATGTAATTACCATTTTAATTACCTTTGCTACAGTAATAGCTATTTTTTATGCACTCTATGCTGAATCTGACTGACAAAAGATATGTGAACAAAAATGTAAGCAAACGGCTGGGCTCTTGTGAAAGGAATTCTTTTTTTGTGATATTTAATCAGGGGATGTGAATTCTAGCATACAGTTTTGATGCTACTCTTGGGAAAACTAAACTGCAATTTATAATTCTTGTACGTCAAGAAGGAAGAAAGGATTTGAATTACCATATAATTCATATACGTCTTTAGAAATGTTGTTTATGTAAGAAATTCTAATTGGGATAATTAACTTTTTGTGCTTAAAAAGTCCATCTTAGGGCTCCATTACCATTAACCACTTGCATCATAGCTTGTCTACTGTAGTTTACAGCTCAATACTGGTGAAAATAAAATGTTTGGTCTATGCCACCCAACATTAAGCATAGTGAATACTGTCTGTGTGTGTATGTGTGTCTCTCACTATATACTAGTGTCAATGGGGTTTGTTTTACATGAGGACTTTTGGGTGCACATATAGCTGAACCTGTAACTCCTCTTTCCAGAAAAGCTACCAGTTTGGGGGCAGACTTCTGAAAACCTTGGTAGAGATGTTCAAACTTTAAAGTTAATTTCAAAGTTGGTCATAGAAGGTGAAAACTGTCATCTCAGGAGCAGCTCAAACTAGTCAAAGGCAACCCAAAGATCCTTAAAGCGGATGCATACTGATCCTGTAAAAAATATGTATGTTAAAAGTTTCACTTACCTCTGAGCTGGTATGATGGTGGCATAGTGTGCCACAATCCTGTAAAAAAAATGCTGTTCCCTGAATCATATGAGAAATTACATCTTTATCTGCTAGGCTTCTGGGGGTTAACTTGGGATGCAATATCCTGAGTGGCCACTGGAAATATTTGTAATCTGGTTCTATGGGAAAATGAGTCTGGGTCCATTTTAAATGGAGAGCTTAGATCAGATACTTTCCTGGCTGTCACTTCTCTCTGACATGTGGTTGTTTTCTGGTTCGTCCGCTTTTAACACATAATACTTGTAGTGTTCATTAGGTTGTCTGATTAGGTTGTCAGTTGGCCTCAGTCATCATTCAGGAAATATTTTTAGCTGGATAGTGCAGCTTCTGTCTTTCTTCATACCGCTACTGTGAGTTCCTAAAATGATGATAAAGGTGAAAGCAGTACTGGCGCAGGACTGGACTTTAGGTCTCATATTGAGAGATGTGAAAAGTACAGAGAAAGCAGTACTATCATTCTGGAATAAAAATATTGATTCTGAGAAAATAAGCCCAGATTTGAACATCATTTACAGATCAGTGTAGGTAACTTTCCTTTGTGTAAGTTTCCACATCCATCAATACGAAAACAAGACGCTGAGCCTGGTGCTCTGCTTTAGACCGCACTTAAGCACTTTTTAACTTTTTTGTGAAGTTCTGCTGAATGATCACTGTAATTGGCCAGAGCATTGATCGTTAAAGCAGCAGTGCATGGCAGTTGGGGAAAACATTTCAGAGGTAAAAGCATAAAACTCACATGGGCATGTTGGAGGATTGACGTGAAGCTTCATTTAAACAAACAATTAGAGTTCTCAGGATGTTAGTTACTTACAATGGCATTGGTTTCTTACTGCCAAAATAACATCATCCTTGGCATCTTTCATTATTCGATAGAACAGGCTGCATGACTTCAATAGCTGCTCAAGGATGAATATTAATCAGTCTATGTGTGGTTTGCCGATTAACCAGGTCATCTGAGGAAGGTGAACTTTTTTATAGTTTAGCAAATGTCAGAAATGTGCATGTGTGTGTGTGGGATCTCCTGCTTCACATCATTGTCAGACTTTAAATCCAGGAAGAGGATGATGTCCTGATAATGAATGATATCATCAGCACATTAAGCGAGAGGAGCCAGATATATGAGCAATGTGGCAGAACAAATGCTGGATGAAGAAGGTTATTTCATGTGCCAACGTTTGTACACCTTAAGATCGATCCATGCAATCTCCATTAGATCTACCAACAACTGTGTAGTATGG
>CM070039.1:36686608-36701809 GCA_036250615.1 Ptychadena robeensis | reverse complement strand
CTTTGTTATTTACATAGTTGAATGTGCTGACAACAAAATCACACAAAAATTATCAATGGATATCAAATTTATCAACCCATAGAGGTCTGGATTTGGAGTCAATTTTTCAGTTTAAAAAAACACTACAGGCTAATTCAACTTTAATGTAATATCCTTAAAACAAGATAAAATGAGGCTCAGTAGTGTGTGTGGCCTCCATGTGCCTGTATGACCTCCCTAAAATGCCTGGCCGTGCTCCAGATGAGGTGGCGGATGGTCTCCTGAGGGATCTCCTCCCACACCTCGACAATGCATAGGTTTTCTTTGTCTGTCAACCAAGTGTCCAGAGAATGGAGGCGCTACCAGGAGACAGGCCAGTACATCAAGAGACGTGGAGGAGGCCAACAACCAAGCATCAGGGCTGCAATCTCTGCCTTGTGCAAGGAGTAACAGTGGACCACAAATTCCAGACTCCATGAGGGGTGGTATGAGGGCCCAATGTCTACAGGTGGGGGTTGTGCTTACAGCCCAACACCATGCAGGACATTTGCCAGAGAACACTAAAATTGGCAAATTCACCACTGTAGGCCTCCATGGCACATAAAAAAATATGTAAGCCTGGTTTTAAAATAAAGCAGTTCAGTACTTAATGTTCTATAGATCTGCTTCATCTACTCCAGGCAAGAAAGACTTATAGGCGACACAATCCTCTGACATTAAAGGGCATTGTTGCAGAAACCTTGCCACGTGTGCTATCAAAAAAGCAGCTACTATAATGTCAAATGTTAAGATCATTGTCATTTATTGAGCCTGTATCCCAGTAATTAAAAACTGCCTTTGTTCCAATCAAGGAGCCAAGTGCTCCACAGAATCATTTTAGCCATCTTGGCTTTTGTATCTTTCAGTCCATTTTTTCAATAACCTTCTTAAAATATGTCACGCAGTCAGCCATCTAAACCCCAGAAGGACATCCTGTGTAATAGGTTTTATGGCTTTCTTCTGGAGCTCATCAAAATAACAGAGGGCTGGATGATAGGTACGGCTCCCTTGAGTGTCCAGATTGCAGCTCTGTTTAGAGACTTAGCATCGCTCTGGCTGTGGAAATGATTTGGTGTTTTGCTAGGGAGACGGTACAGCTAGGGAGCCCGGGCTATGACAGGCACACTTTCATTACACATGTCTCACTATGCACAAGCCTTTACTGTGCCTCATTTACAGCCAGCAGATCTGTCTTATTGGGATCATCACTAACAGAAGACTGTCAGGAGCTGCAAGGGTGAAGAATGGCATGGCTGCAGCCAGCACAGCTTGACGTGTGCCACAGAGTGTCACTAAGTATCGCTGTGTTTTTATTTATTAGCATAAACTTCCCATTCCTTCTCCGCTTAATTGGGAATATTTATCAGAATCTTTTATCAGAGATTTTTTTCCCCCGGATTTGAATTTATCTGACGTTGTTTATTTTTCCTATGAACGCTGAGTAGAAAACATAACTATGATTTGTTAGCGGCACAACTGATGAAAAGCTAAACCATATAATAAATAAGGGATGTTTCTCTGATCCAAATAAATTAGGTAGTAATTTATGGGGAGGGTGATGGGAAACACCTGACTTGAAGATAAACTTGCCATATTGTGAAGGGAATTAAGTATGGATAGGCTCATATTTTTCTATGAACTATGAGCGGTAATTCAGCAGAGTTCAGCACAGAAGCTCGCTCAATCATCTCATCTGTGGATGAGTAGTGCCCCACAGAAAAAAAAAGAGATTAGAAAATCTAATCAAGGAGATCTTAGCAGGGGGACTTAGAGACCCACCGCTGCCTTTGATGTTTTAAGACATTGATGATTCGGGGACAAATTAATCATTCTCTCCAAACAGGAACACTTTTTCCCAATGCCTCCGCCATCCACACATGTGCAGTAGATTAGGAGTAGACACAGAATTACACTCACTGCAGAGAACAAGGGAAGTAATACTGTAATATATCTAGGGTCTGATCACCCACAATGTCTGGGGGCCCGGACATATATTGACCAGACTTTTGAAAAATTGTACCCAAACATATGAATGGTTTATTATACTAGTACTATAATAGATATCCAGTAGAACTTTACTTTAGCATTGAGAATAAATATAAAACTTTATTTCAACTTTAGAGTAAAGTTTAGAATGAACAAATCCCAATGCCGTTGTCTGTTTATTTGGGCTTTGGCTACCATTTTGGGTAGGCTTGCTGGGAAATGGGACACAACACTGTGTTACTGCTTTAGTGCTTCATAGCTTTTGTAGATAAAACTAAATGTGTCTATGTCTGCCAGAAAATGTTTCACAAAAAAGTAAAGGTCCCCATACACAGGTCGATACCCATTTGATCGACTCGTGATCAATCATGGTGCAGTGACGCAACTAATCACTGACCCATTTTGCGCAATCGATTCCCATTCGATACTTTAGATGGGAAACCCTGTTCCCCATCCAAGGTAATGGTAACCGAACAGGAATTTCCCAACATGTTGGTTCCCTTCGATCAACATTTCTTCAAGTGGGGTGGATTGATCCCGCTGGAAGAAAGGGTGGTTGCATTAGATTGCTGAACAATCCGTGTGTGGGGACCTTAAGAAACAATTCTGTCCTTCATATTGGATTGATACTTGTGAGTTTTATTTTTCCATGGTTAAACTGATACCAAGTGTGTCTTCATTCTGTTCTGCATACAGTTGCAACAGGTAAATGTATTTTTTTTTGTTAATACAGTTAATGTTAAAAAATTTATTGTTAAAAACTATTAGGGATCTGTTTAAGCCCCCCCCCCCATACACCTAGATCACTCCATACAATTTCCATTAGATCTACCAACAACGATGTAGTGACGGGTCCTCCCTGATAGAATACATAGTGATTGGAAGGTTTAGAAAGATCGTCGTATTAAATGGTTTTGGTAGAACAAAAGTTGATTGTACATAAATTGTATGGTAAGATTGTAAGGTGTATGAGGGCCTTTTGTCAGTTTTGATCTGCTTTTTGCTGTATATTTAGAGAAAGGAAAGCTAGGCACTAGCTTCTTCCAAGTTTAGCATATCAGAACACAATAAAATCATCTTGTCCTTGGCAGGTTAAAATCTAAACTATAGATTACACTTTTGGCCCACTCTGAAACATTGTCATTGATCATTGAAGTGTGTGGGCATTTGTTTAGTCACAGCTCAAACTTATTTACTAATTGTATTTAAAATTGAGAGTAAAAATGACAACTACCGAAGCCTATTGCAGCTGTTTGCAGATAAGACTTTTGCTGCAATTGTGACTGAGCCTGCTGAGCAATTGGGATAGGTGCTGTGATACTGATCTCTTGTTTTTGTGAAGGAGCCCACAGTTAGTGATGGGCTGAACTGTTCGCCGGCGAACATATGGCGAGTTCGACCCCCCCCCTATGTTTTTATTTGACCCTTGGTGAGTCACCGTCATGCAGACATATCCAGCCAAGTCAGCACCCCCGTACCTCCGAGCCATCCTCACCCCCTATAGCATAGCAAGTAAGGACGCGATTCACATGCTGCTGGAGAAGGAGGAGTCAATGCAGAGAGCTGCTGCGCTGCATAGGGAACATTCGCTAGGCAGTATTGTCTTTCTCAGTCGTACCTCTTTCCTCATTGCTCTTCACGTCTTGCCTGTCCGGACCGAGTCCTTAGAAAAACACCCACGAAACGCCCCTTTTTTTTTAGGGCTAGTTTTTTTGGCTACCCTGTTGCCTGCATGGGCTGGCAGTGCCCATGCTGCGTGCCAGTGATTGTTCAAGCCAACATATTACACAGTTCCTACTGACAGTGCTCCATATCTGGTGGCACTTGTTACCCCAGGGGATTTTTTTTCACCCTATTGTAGGGTATTATAAATATTGCAGGGCTTTTTCATTGCTTCAGCCTCGTGCCAACTGTGTGTGCGCCCCCACTGCCCAGTGCCCACCCATAGTTTATCTGGTGGCACTTTTGTTACCCCCAGGGATTTTTTCACCCTATTTTAGGTATTAATAAATATTGGCACGGCTTTTCGTCCCTTACAAGCCTTTGCCAACTGGTGTGCCCACTGCCCAGCCACAGTTACCACAGTAATAACCCAGCAAAAATTTTCACCCTATTAATAAGGGTGCAAACGGCTTCCATCCATTACAATCCTTGCGCCAACTGCCCATCTCCACCAGTTGTCTGCCATACTGACTCATCCACCACCAGTGTCCTCCCACCTGTCCATCCTCCACCATGTCCTCCACACTGTCCATCTCCCCCCAGTGTCCTCCCACACTGTCCATCTCCCCCAGTGTTCCCTGCCACACTGACAAGCATCCACCAGTGTCCCTCCACACTGTCCCATCCTCCACCAGTGGTCCTCCACCCTGTCCATCTCCCCCCGTTGTCCGTCCACCACTGTCCATCTCCCCCAGTGTCCTGTCCACACTGACCATCTCCCCCATGTGTCTTCTGCACCTGACCAATCTCCCCCATTGTTCTGCCACACTGACCATCTCCCCAGTGTCTGCCACACTGCACCATCTCCTCCCCGTTTCCTGCGCACACTGTCCCATCTCCACCATCTCCACCATGTGTCCTCCATACTGACAAATCTCCCCCAAGTGTCCTCTCACCACTGGTCCATCTGCCCATGTCGTCCTTCCCACCTGTCCAATCTCCACAGCCTCGTCCCTCCATACTGACAATCTCCCCCCAGTTGTCTGGCCACACTGGAACCATCGCTCCCCCATGGTCTGCCACACTGACCATCCCCCGTGTCTGCCCCCGACCCTCCCCCGTGTCTTGCCACACTGACCATCCCTTTTTTTTCCCCCCGTGTCTGCCACCCTGCTTCCCCCAGTGTCCTGCCACACTGCACCATCTCCCCCGTGTCCTGCCCACTGCTCTCCCCCCCTTGTCTCGCCACACTCGCCATCTCTCCCCTCAGTGTCTGTCCACCACTGACCATCCTTCCCCCAGTGTCTGCCTACACTGACCATCTCCCCCAGTGGTCTGGCCACACTGTTCCATCGTCCGCCCCAGTGTCCTGCCACGACTGTACCATCTTTCCCGCCAGTGTCTGCATCCGGACCAGCTGGCTCCTTTGCGCCAGTGTCCTGGCCACCACTGTCTCATCTCCAACCCAGTGTCCTCCATACTGACACACTCCCCGTGTCTGCCCCACTGTCCCTCTACCACCCGTGTCCATTTGCAACCCAGCTGTCCCCACACTGTTCACTCGTCTACCAGTGTCCTCCATACTGACCATCTTCCCCAGTGTCTGCCACACTGACCATCTCCCCCATGTGTCTCGCACACTGTTCCATCTGCTACCATCGTCCTCCATACTGACCGGCCATCTCTCCCCCCAGTGTCCCTGCCAACCACTGAGACCAATCTCTCCCGCAGTGTCCTGGGCCACACTGTCCATCCTGCAACCCCAGTGTGTCCTGCCACACTGGCCATCCTCCCCCAGTGTCTGCCACCGACCATCTCCCCATGTCTGCCACTACTGACCATCTCCCCCAGGTGTCTGCCACACGTGATCCATCTCCCCCAGCTGTCCTCCATACGGACGCATCACCACCAGTGTCCTCCAAACCTGACCATCACCACCAGTGTCCCTCCAATACTGACCTCACCACCAGTGTGGCCTACTACTGACCATCACCCCACCAGTTGTCCTCCATCCACACTGACCCATCCACCCAACCAGTGTCCTCCTACTGACGCATCACAACCACCCAGCTGTTCCTCCAACTGGGGGGGACCATCTCCCCGCATTTGTCCGTGTCCAACCATGGTTGTTTTAGTGCTCTCCCAGCTCAAAATCCCATCTGACTATCTTGTAGCTAATTCCTTGGCTGCGGACTTTAGTGTGTGATGAAATTTTGTTCTTTTGGGAGTTTCATGCCATGGATTCCCCCTCTGTCAATGTCCTGTGGTGTTACGAGCCCTCTTGACACACAAGCCCTTGTCCCAACACTATCTGTTGGGCCATAAAGGGTCCCTTTTGTTTTTTAAAATTTCGCCTCCCCATTGAGCTCATGGCTGGTTCGCGCGGGTTCGCGAACTTCTTGCGCTAGTTCAACGTTCGCCGTCCGCGAGGGACGCGCCAATTCCGGGTTCACGTCCTCACTACCCACAGTATTTTAGCTGCTTACTTGTAATATTCTTTGGTTAGTCTTTTTGTTTCTATACTATCGTGTTCCTTTCAGTATCACTGAAGGCATGGACATTGACTTCTCTGCTGAAGTTCTCAACCTTTGCTAATACGGGTTTCTTAAACTGGCTCCTAAAAAAATGACCATCTTCCTAGATATACGGCCCGTCACCTTCCTGCAAATGACCAAGAATTCTAAAGACGGAAGCTTTATGGTTTTGCCCTGTTGGATGGCTTCCCTTTTTTTTTTTCCATGACTCTCCATTTTCGCGCATGAACAATCTTTGAGTTAGCATCTTGAATGATCCCCCAGGTACTCCACCACAGCAGTGCAGTCTCACTGCTCACTTGTTATGAGTATAGTCAAAGAGTTTGTAATCAGCTTTTTTTGTCAAGCTGGATTGCAAGTGCCCTCACCACAAACTTGCTAGAGTATGTAGAGCAGCGGTGTCCATGTGGAATCCTACAAATCCTACTACAAAAGAAAAAAAAAAAAAAAAGTTTTGCGTGTATGGACCATCGCTGCTACAACTGTTTAGTTTTTTGTATAAAACACTAGTTCACATGTGTGACTTTGAATTCGGTTAATCTTGCAATACTCCCTGCACTATAACGACACACTTATTTTCTTCTGTTTCACAGCAAAACCCGCTTTTTTTTTGCAAAGCCCCCCTCCTTCTCTACATTTGTGGTGATGAATACGCATGTTTCAGAACTTTGCAATCAACTTTGCAAGTTATGGCTATGTAGAAAAATTTGACCACCTCTCTATTGTTGCCATAGTTCCTCTCCACTCTCCAGCCTTCCTAACTGACTGCTGGGGTGCAAAAAGTCGGGGCATCGCGTGCAGTCTGTGTATCCCTTCCCCTAAACATGCCAAGTGTTCAGTGATTATATTCAAGAGTCGCTGTCTAGACTACAGTGTGCTCGGGCCTTGTCGTCAAGCTACTATGACCATGAACACTTGCAATGGGCTCAGCATGCACTTTTGTCGGCTACACCTCTTCATAGATCCGTTCTGCAGTGGTAGCACTGAGATACCAGATGTATACTTTAACTTACCGACCGTGATTTTTTACTGCTCCTATTGGGAGCACCCTTGGAGGTAGTCTTAATTGCCTGTGTGATACACTCTTCTTGGTGAAGAATATATCTAGTAAAAATGTTTATGGAAAGGGTTTTAATTCCCTTTAACGCACTATACATGTTAGATCTGTCCTCCACAAAATGGATAAAACTCGTCATGCCTAACAGGGTTGCACACAATTTTTTGGGGTTGCAAGCTAACTTTTAAAATGAGTTTAAATGTTTTAAACAAGTGAAAATATTTCTTCTATATATACTGAGGAGATTTCTACTTAAAAGTATATTGTTTACCTTGCATACAGCATGAACAAGGTATGGCACAATACATTTCTGGCCTAAACAATTGTCCATATGGTTATAAGCCAAGAATACATGAAAACCAGGGCTCTGTGGTCTACTCCCGTTTGCTTTGTGATATAGCCGTTAGATCACATTCCACATGTTTGGGCCCCCCTGACAGAGCATGATCCCTAATATGGGTCAGACTCCTGAATCTTTTTATATCCATACCCACAGTCAAAACGCATCACGCCAGGGCCTGGTACTTACCAGTTGTACTGATTTGTACTGAGTGCGTTTGTGAACGTAGAATAAAACAAGAAAATCTTTACAAAGGTTGACATGAATCCTCAGCTCATTCAAATATGAACCAAAGCATTATGTGCTCCGTAGAAGAAATTGTGTAAAATGCAAATCCCAGGAATGTTTAGGTCTCAAAGATAGTGTGCTAGGAGCATCTTTTTGCTACCGTGCAGATTGGAAAAATTAAATTTAATCACACAACCCTATGAAACACTGACGCCAGGGGGGATAGAAGACATTACTTTCCATCTTTTCAACAGGATGCAATCTCCGGGCGCTGTTTCCGTTGTAACGGCTTGTACCTGCTGCAGTGGCTTGCAGGGACCCATTTTCTGATGAAATCCAAGCACTTTTCTTGAATGAAACCTCTCAGACGCATTGCTGGTGGCCACTACTTTCCTTGTAAGGTTAGGAAATCAGCGAGTGTCGCCTAAACATCACAACAGTAATAATCTTTTCATGCAGATTCCACCGAGGAAAGACAATTAGCTTCAGGTAACATCCGAACTACTCATGGCGAATATCCCTAACTGTCACCTCCATAATCCAAATTTGTAAGGAGGGAAATTGGGCATTACCTCTTTTTTTTCTCCATCCTTTTCCATAAATGTATTTGGAACAAACTATGCTTTGTTTAAGGAATAGGTATATTTTTTATATTTTTATTATTTATATTGTAAGGGCCGAAAAGGTTGAAAATCAATGGCCCAGGAATGCGAACCATGTCATTCAGGTTTTAACCAGTACTTAGGTATGGAGGTTCATCTTCTCCTTAACCAAAATTGCAACATTCATGATACTGACTAAGGGCCCATACACATTATGTGCGTTTTTACTGCACACATTTTTTTTACTCTGCATGCATTTTTCAATTGACAACCATGTTACCTTTAGACTGCATGCGTTGCGTTTGTAAAAACTCCGGCTGTATGCATTTTTTAGTAATATTTTGTCCTGCATTTTTCATTGATTTGTTCAAAACGCAGATGTAAATGTGAAAACACCCCATGCGTTTTTTGTTTATATCAGAACCGCATGCCTTTTTAAAAAATGCACATGCCTTAAAAAATGCATCTAGTGTTAAGGGACCTACTCTAGCCTACTTATCCTGGTGGATTTCCCTCTTTTCATGTCTGTCCCCCTCGGTCTGTCCCCCCCCCCCCCCCCCCCCCCCCCCACACACACCACTATTATACTACTCTTTTGTCCCCAATTCCGTTAGATTGTAAGGCGGAGCCGATGGCAGGTCCTCTACTCCTCCTGTAAACACAACATTACTTGTGGTTAATCTTGTGTAATCTCAACTCTAATCGAATGTACAGAGGCACTTCGTAATATGTTGGAGCTATATAAATAAAATTTATGCTAATAACGAAAAAAAATAATTTGACCAGGAAATGTCTACAAGCTTAGTATTTTGAGCAGGGGTGAAAAAGAGAATAAGGTTTTTTAATCCAAACTGCAACTAAAGAAAATGGTTGGATTTGGCTTTAAAGATAACTGGTAATTCATAGGGCTAAATCATATGCTACCGCCTCTTTTATTGATTGGTCTGTTTTAATTGCTTGAATGTTGTTTAAATCATGGTGTTGGAAAGCTTCTTTGAGCAATCCAGTATAATTGATTTTAAATGTATTATCCTGGTTCAGCAGTCCGGGATGAATGTTTCCCAATTTAAATCTCAAGATAGTTTACACCTAACCACAGTGATTCTTTTTCACTTCCTATATCGTATCTTTGGTTATTCACTCTTGCCTTTTTCATGTCAGATTTTATCGGCAGGATATTACATACATTATCTAATTAAATAAAATATCAATATTTCCTAAAAAGCATTAATATTTCCTAGTACGTGTCGCCTACTGGTTAAATATCGTGTACAGCGAAAGATTGAATACATCTTCCCTTTAAACAGGATAATACAAGAGGAATCTTTTCCTTGTAATGTCATGAAATGAATTTGAAGGACCATTTCTAGTCCGACACTTTTTCATTTCGTTTGTTCTTACCATAAACAAAACAGTAATTTAATTGACTAGTAAGATTTATTTTGCCTACTGCCAATTATGTGTCCAACGTGTTGACTGTGTTTAAAACTTTCATATATCGTTTTAAGTAGCAGTTAAACTAGTAGAAGCTAGTTACATTTTTATAGTTTATATTTATGACAGGTGTCCAAATCTTTTTTGGGCAAAAAAGGCCAGGTTAAGTGACATGTTTCTGTGGCCCAACCATTCAGCCTGCATAGTCCTTTGGAGCCATTAACATTAAATACAATAAATATGATACCATTGGGGCATCCTACCCTTTCTCCTCCCCCCCAACAAAGGGTTTCCTTTCCATCTACAGTAGGGCTTGGGACTTTAATAAAAAAAACGGCCACCTAGTAGTTTTGTAGTGTTTGATAATCATATAAAACACATACTTTGTATAACAAGCTAAAGGTTAAAGAGGTAACCCACTATTTGTTTTGTTTTGGGAGTACATTTATTTGACTTGGAGTATACACGAGTAGGGGTAAATAAACTTGCTAACTTGGTGAGCTAAGGATGAAAGATGGTAGGCCAGAAACTTGTTCTGAGTGTTAAAAAGTAGGAGCAATCTAATGTGACAACAGAGCGATTTCATGAGAGTCCTATCGGCATCCTAATCGGGGTCTACTTTCCAGATCACTCACTCTTTGAGCTTTGTTTTGTTACTTTGGCATACTTGGGGTTATTTTACATCTTCTTCATAATAAACAAGAAATATAAATTTCCATAGACCATGGACTTCTATAATTACTTACTAGAGCTGTTGAAGACGCTGGTAAATCCAGTACAATCGAGTACAGTGCTACTGTAATGTGGCTTTATAGACAACCTTTTTTCTACCCCAGAATCAGGGGGGGGGGGGGGGGGCGTAAGTGTGTGGTTTAAAGGGTGAATGGTAACCAAGATATATATATATATAATTTTTTTTTTATTGAAAACTTCCTGAAAAAATCCCAAGAGCAATACTATCCTGACGGAGGGTGTGAACAGCTGGAGCATACTGATGTTTGGTATTTCCTACTTGTTGAGCACTTCTCAGAGCCCAGAGACGAACTAATAAAGATTTTACTTACAACGATAAGCTCACCCTTGAATATATTGCATATATTTAACTTGTACTGGGAATGGGAGAGCCCCTGGCTGTCACCCTCAGTAATATACTTATACTACACTTTCAAGTAATATGCAGGTTTCCCTGCTGTGATAGACAGAGACTAACCTCCCCCCTTAGAATGTTTCCAGGGAAGCTACCAGCCCTTTGGAAATATATAGCATGTTCCAGGGTGAGCAACCAGTCTTGGAAGTATAGCTGCAGAAAACCAACTCCCTTCCCTGAGTGAATGTGTAAATAACATGTTCCAGGGTGAGCTACCAGTTTCTTTGGAAATGTAAGTCAATGTTCCAGGGTGAGCTACCAGTCTTTGGAAATGTATAGCATGTTCCAGGGTGAGCTAACCCGTCTTTGAAAGGTATTAGCATGTTCCAGGGTGACACCCAGTCTTTGGAAATGTGCATGTTCCGGGTGAGCACAGTCGTTGGAATGTATAGCAATGTTCAGGGTGATCTACTAGTCTTTGGAACTGTTAATAGCATGTTCGCAGGGTGAGGAGCAACCATCTTGGAAATGTTAGCATGTTCCAGGGTGAGCAACCGCTCTTTGGAACTGTATATCATGTTCCAGGGTGGCTCTAGTCTGTGGAATGTAAGCATTTCCTGGGTGAGCTCCTAGTCTTTTGGAAATGTATAGCATTTTCCAGGTTGGGAGCTACCAGCCTTTGGAACTGTATAGCATGTTCCAGATGAGCTACTAGTCTTTTGGAAATTTATAGCATGTTCCAGGTGAGCTACTGTCTTTTGGAATTATAGCATGTTTCAGGGGTGAGCGACTAGTCTTTAGAATTATATAGCATGGTCCAGGGTGACTACCAGGAAATATATACGCATGTGTATATGGTGAAGTATTTGTGTAAGTGTTAGTTTTTTTGGGGGTGCGTCTTATCAGCATGGAATAACGGCATTCACTATGGTCCAAAACAAACTGATTACTTTTAGGTGACTGGTCCTATAATTCATCAAGACCAGAATTTCTGCACACAAGGTCCCGCTTTTGATATATTATCGTGCTATTTCTAGGAATTTGCTCCCCAGTATAAATACTTCTATAATTTAGCCTGTGGAAGTGTGCATTGAATTGGGACACTCTCTCACCTGTCTCTGGCTAGTACTATTGGCTCTTAAAGCCCAAAGTAGATTCAGTTCAGAAACATCTGCACCCCGAAGGTTACTCCATTACTAATCTTTGTGCCAAGGCATCTTTTCAATACTGGATTTTGTTTTTTTCATTGAGATAAAAAACAGGTGTGTATTGCAAGCGATTTCCTCCTAACCGGGCCAAACCCCCTCCATTAAAGGAGGGGAAATAAAACCCTAGCTTCCTAATGAAACAGCATCTGATGGCACTGTTTCATTGAACCTCCTGGCAACATTTGGTTATGGCATCGGGATTGCTACCACAAGCAAAACTCACCGGATTAGCCCACAGCACTGCTGATATGGGCCGGAGCACTACATTCAACTTCACTGCTATCTTTATTATAATTATGAGCAAAGACCATTTTCATGTGATATTGACAAAAGGATAATTACCTCGCTCTGTACTGACATCTGCTCCTCCCTTTCCCCCCCCCCCCCCCTCCTCTGTTGACTGAAAATCAATGAGACTCTTTAATTTTTTTGTGGCTGCATCATCGAAACCGATCTTCTGTAGGTCAACAGTAGGTGCATTTTTGTCGACTTTTTGGAGATCTAAGCTCCTTAACGTAGCAAATGTCGTTTTCTGTGTTTCTTATGTTTGAGAGCACATCCATGTCGTCTTTGATTCTATATATGGAATTTCCAAAAGACATGCTTAATTTCATTACAGCAGGGTTTGATTGCTGTTGGCTCTCCAGCTGTCCTTTCCCAGAAACTGCCTTACTTGGGTAATAAGGCTTTCGACTAAATTCTTTGGCGTAATTTTATATTCACAAAATGCATGGAAGGCATAAGTCGATATCACCGTCAGCAATGGCAAACCCAATATTTCTACGAACAGAATCTGTGGATTTTAGGTAGTATATTTTATTATGCCCTAAAGAATAGGGCATTTTTTTGCAATACAACAATCTCGGCCTCCTAAAATTTCATCAATTTAATAGAAAAGGCTGATAAATATTAAATTGAAATGGCAGCTTAATACATTTTGCATATGTTATTGGTTTTCTGACAAATGATTGCAATTACTTTTCCACCCCTCTAATTTGCTACAAACAGCTCTGTATTCATTCTGCTACTTTCTGGTGATATCCTGAACTCCTGTCCAATGGCCAAGCTTGAGATTTAGTGTTTTCCACTCTTAAGGGAAGAATCTTTTTGGGTTGGTTACTATTTATACTTGTATGGTTTTATACTCGTTGACTATCGATCATTCAGTGGAGCCTTTTGTGATCAATTTTAAAAAGTGTGGGGCCATGGTCATGACTTCTACCATCGTAAAACATGTTAAAGTTATTAGCACAATTTAGATTCCAACCTGTCAGCATTCCCTAACTGTGGCTTAGGATAAAATTTTCAGTGCAAAAAGAGAATTACCATTGTGGTAGTGCAAAAAAGAGGTTAATCCAGAGTGTACTCTGAAGGGTGTCCCTACAAGGTTTTGATATTTCCGTTCTATCAACTTCAAACCATTGATCGTCAAGTCGATCAACAATTTCCCTGCAACCCCTGGTAGATTACCAAAACTAAATCGAAATTGATAGTAAAATCGCCCTTAAGAAACAATCAGACATGCTGGTAAATTTTGGTCCGATCGTACTAGTATCTAGTGTATGTGTTTTTCTAGGTATTTTCGAATCAATTCGTATGCCATTGTCCTGACAGAGCATGTGCGCCATAGTACGAAGGTGGACGGATCGATATCCACCGCAACATCACAGCAAGACGGGGGGCATTCAAAGTCTACACATCGGGGGCATGGCCGGAAAGAAGTAGATGGCTGTGTATGGGGCCAGCTGTAACTTTAACCCGTGCTCCAGGTGATCGCTGCTCTTCATCCTCTGGTTGATGAAAGCCAGGATCACTCGTGCCTCAGGGGACTTTTTTGGACATGCCTACGTCCTGTTCCGGAAATACGAGTGTGGGCAGCTCAAACGTGGGGGGCATCCACTGATGCCAGGGACATGGGTCGGGTGTCGCTTAAAAATGCCTTTATTTTTCCGACCTGGTGTCATGCTAGGGGTTCCCCAGTGCCTCTCCTCACAACTTTTTTTTTGCTTCCGGGAAATCCCGGGTGGGTGAATGGTGAATGCGCAAGAAAGAACGGTGTGACAACATTCTTCGTGCGCTGTATCACCTGTAGGAAATGGGGGGTATCACTGATATATGATCGGGGCATGTTCCGGTGTACCACACTGCACACTTGCAGGGTAGTTTTAATCCATGCTTGCACGGAAATTGAATATAGACAATAGTCAATTAAGAACAGCAATCAGAGTAACGGTCCCAGTACAGTTCGCGCAGGCATTGCCATGCATTCCTTGGTACTGGCTAACGCTTTCTGTCTTGCACTGCCATTACTGTCTGTACTTTCAATGATAATTAGTTACATTTTAAATTGAACTATAGTGAATCATAGCTGATTGGTCATTGCAACCAATTCACCTGAAATTGTAACTCATTTAAATGATTTGAAAGTGCCAGTGACGCTATAAACTTGTTTGATTGGGATAATCGATTACATGATCCTATGTTTAGTAAGCGCTTGCAACAATTTATCAATGAATAATATTTATGGCTTGATATGTCATTCAACCAAGGTCACATACTAGTTTGAGCAGCATCATAAGGTGGGGCAACTTGTGGGGGTGAGACACTGGTAAGCCATTGCATGGATTGCAGATATGTGAGGTGTAGACGGATAAAGCCAGAATTCTGCTTGGAAATAATTAAAAGTGACAAGGTGGACCGGACATTAGGCTTTCACTTCCTGGCTCCCAACCTTCCTTTCACTACTAATCCTGTCTTCCTTGAGGCAAATATTAAGCACTGAGCAAAAACACCTATACCTGCTGTCTCCAACATAGTAGTAGTCTTTATTTAGTATACCTGATTTTAAGCTTATTTAATGTTGCGCAGAACTTGATACCTGACATTTTATAAATCCATCAACTAATAATGATAAAGTCCACTGTGGAGTCAGATTTAACTCAGAATAGGAAACTGAATGCAAAAAACATTAAACCTATGGCAACCAATACGTAATTATTGAGCTTGGCCATAGCGCGGTTATATATGGTGGATGATTTTGCTGCA
>CM070039.1:36656920-36671968 GCA_036250615.1 Ptychadena robeensis | reverse complement strand
TTTGTGCTAGGCAGACAGCATGCTGGGTCTCCCTAGCTGACGGCCCGAGCAGCTAGAGGGACCCGCAGGACAACTCTGGCACACAAAGGGTGCCCCGCCGATTGTGAAACAATTTTCTGGCAGATTGACGTCATCACTCGCGGTTGATCGGCCAAAACATCAGGTCACAATCTAAACGTGTATGGGGGGTCTAAGCCAGAGTTAAAGAAAGGATAAAAGGGGTAAATACAAGAGATTAGAGCATGACTGCAGGCACACGCGCAAAGGGAATAACAGCCTCCAGATCACTAGATTACTAATCACTAGAAATGAGGGATACCAAACAGCTGAAAATGTATAATAAAAGTGCTGTAAACACCAACACATAGTTGTAAAATAACTTATGTCAATATTTAAAAACCTTTGTTTTAGTTTATAGTTTGCCAAAGAAGTTTTTATTGTATATGCAGGTTGTGCTTTTGTCTCTGCTACCCAATGGTTCTGCGTTACAACTGCTCTCAGCGCAGGTCTGTGATTTATTGGACTCTATGGAAGCAATGCACTGCCTATGAGCCTATCTCAACGGTTGCTGAAAAAGAGATAGAGAGTAATTGCAGAGCTTCCGACACCATTTGGATTGGTTAATCCACCCATCTCACAGACTGTGAAAGTCATATCAAATATAACCTGAAGGTGTTTACCTTAAAGTAATTCTTGATATGACTTTCACAGTTGGGCTGCAATAATAAAGTAAAACATGCACTTAGAATACATTATACCTTTCCTTTATGCCATGTCAATGCTTGTTATCTCTGAACCTGCAAATTTATAAAAAGCTCTTCTCTGCAAATGAACTTTTTACTTTTGAATGTACATAGAACCTTTTAATATTTTTCAGCATATTTCAGCGGCCTTGGCATATGAATGATACTGTAAGGCTAGACTTTAAAAGCTTTGTACTCTTACTAGAACCGGCACTGTTTAGATAATATAAAGCACACCATAGAAGATTTCATAATAAAAATGGGAGTTATAATGTTAAAAGGTAAAGTGTGGTTTCAAAGTCAAATTTTAAAGCTAGTAAGTGAATAAATGTTTAAAATACATTGATGGAGAGCTGTAACTGCCCAAAAAATTGTATTGCTATACAGCCAGTTCTGAGATCAATACAGCCATGGCCGCTAGATACGTTGGTCACCTCCTTGCCACCAGCCTGTGAGGGACAATAGGGAAGCAAATTGCATGGAGATTGAAGGTGAGCCAATGAAACTCTTCAGCTGCTGCTCTTGGGTGACTTAACTTCAGTGTCTTGTTGTAAGGAAATAAACAACCTCTACTTATAATGAAAGGTTTTGAAGATTTAGAAAATGAGTCCAAAGTCACACGCACAGATGTGCTGCAGGTGGTCACGGGTTCCCATGTGGTAAGAATGATGTGCCTGTGTGTTGTGAAAAAAATGGATATGAACAAGTACCATGTAGGTCCACCAATACATAAACATTTGTTTAAGAAAGATTACAATCTACATGACATTATTTTCAAAGGCATTAAAATTCTAATGGCGACGTACAGATTCTATGAGACTAGCTGGTAGCACAGAGCATTTCCTTCTACAAACGAAGTCATGAGATTGTAAAATCTAGATCAGCAGTTCCCAACCAGTGGCAGGCCCCTCCTTGGAGGGCTATAGATAGCAGGGGGTGCACACCAGTGGCATCAGAGAGGGGGGGGGGGGGGGGGGGGGGGGGGGTGGTGTGACAGCATGTGTCCTGCAGCCAAGCTTAGCTCCATGCTCCCCCTTATCTTTCTATAAGAGTCCAGCTTGGTATGATAAAACTCACTGGAAGTGGTAATCCCAAGCTCGATTTAGACTAGTGAAATGTAAAATAAATATAGTTAATTTCACAGCCCCTGGACATGGTATCATCCCCACAATTGCTGTATAGATAAAGAATGGTTATAGACATGCAAGTTAGGAGGGAAGGGATGTTACCCCAGGCGGAAGCATTGGGTTGTCACTTCTTGGAAACTTTTATTGTGTGTATGCGTGTAGGCGTTGCGGTCTTGGACACAGGAAGGGGGGCCTTAAGGAAAAAATGTTTGGAAACACTGATCTATATGGTATATAAGCATCATACATTGTAATATAATGTTTGATAAACAAAATATATAATTAGTTATTCACATTATCAGAATATTATAACTTTACATAAAAGGGCATGATCACAATTTGCTAAAGCAAGTTTGGTTTGCTTTAACACAGGGGCCAATAGCCAGGGGTGCACATAACTTTTTTTCCTCAGGTGAGTTCAAAGAGATGGTGCTTGGTACTCACCCCATATGTAGGGTGGTCGTACTCACTGTATCCCTTACTGTCCTCTGCATCAGCCACCTGCATGGTAGATTCTGCTGCAGATGGACCCCCCTGTTCCTAATTGAGCCTCCGATAAACATTCCCGATTTCACACCCCTAACTGCAACCTTTCATAGTTATTCATGTTTCCCTGCGGTTATCCAAGTGACATAAATTGTATACATTTAGCTGCGGCCGCCCAGACACGGGGTGCCTCCAAGTTGTTAGTACATATATGAGCTTTGTAACAATAATGCAGGTACGCAGAGCTAGGTTTTGGCCCCTTTTGAGTATCAGAGTACCACTTACGTGCACCCCTGCCAAAAGCACCCCTGCCTCTCCAATAACCACAAATCATAGAGCCACTTCATATAGTAACAATATTTCCAATATACTGAATGAATCATATAGATATGTATTATGTAGTTACCTTTGCTTTGTAGGTTTGCAATAGCTAGAAAGTTACATATTTTTGTTCAGGTCCTATTTCAGTTTTTCTGTCCACAAATATTATTTATCACAGATAAAAGCTTACAAAAATATATAGATCTATATTAAACAATATTGTTGCCCAGGCCAGCTTATCAGCTAGGTAAACAGGGAGTACCCTGCAGTATTCTCCGGTCATCATCCTCACATTGCAGTCCATAGATAGAATGGACAATATTTTTCACAATAGTGTTGTATAAAATGTCACTTATCTGTACCTGCATGTGATGTATAAACTATTACTACATGTATACATAGGATGAACATTTTAATGTTTTATTGCTGTGCCATGTTTTCTATCACTGACTTCGGACTGTTTGTATAATAGTCACCCTTACACACAGGTTAAGCCCTGCAGCACTAATCAAAAACAGGTTAGAAAGGTCAGTATTGTAATTGTGTGCCCCGGGCATGGAAAGCAGGAGGTGACAGCATGGAGATAGCAAGCAAGGCAAATACCGGCGTAAAACAAGAGCTCAGAAACAATCCACTGCCGAGGATAATGTACCTGCCAAAGCGAGCAGCACAATAATGGGAATTATCCAAGGCATGTAAATCAAATAGAAATTGGTATTGCCTGTTAATCTTATGTTTAAACAATTAGCCTTCAGAGAATTGCTTGCAAAATGTCAGAGTAAAGGGCTCATGGTTAAAATTTCCCATCGGATTGTGTCCACTAGACTTTTGTTCGGCTAATTCAGTGATTGTCAACTTAGTAAATATAATGTGCTTTAAATGAGGCCCTGACAAATCTCAAGGGCGGCAATATGTTTTTTTTTTTCGTCATTGTTATTGAGGTGGAATTGGAAAAGTTTCATCCAACCCTAATTTTTTCTAATTTGCTTTTACAGGTCTTAAAAGGATTTAATATTGGGTCATGGGTGTAGATGGTCATCCCCAAAATTATGCATCTAGCACATATTCCGTCCATAATGGAATGTTGGGAAATGTATACTTTGCACCACCTTGATTACAGAATACCGTACTCGGATACCCTCTGTATGTGACTGCAGTGATGAAAAAAAAAGTATAACTTGTTGAGCGGCATTAAGATGAAATCAAGTCTGGTTTGCAGACAGCATCAGGAGTTTGACTGCTAGGCTCATATTTGTTCACTTATACACTTGCCACTTATAACACTTTCTGGGCACCCCTGTTGTCTGCGGGCATTTTACGCTGTGTTAAAGCCTAAAAAGGCAGCAAGGCAATACCAGGCCCCACATCTGGGCAACCAAGGAATCTTGAGCCAAACAGGTCAAATGCCATACTCTGCTCATTAAGGTATACTGCCGATTAAGGTAGGGGCCTTATCCCCATAATGTGGCCTAGTGTTGATGGTAGTCTGCGGGTGAGGGATTTGGGACACCCCCTTCCTTTCTTCCACTCTATGAAATAAGTAAATAGGTCCCTGGGACTTCTTACCCATTTCTAAGAAGGTGAAATAAAAGTTGCACAAAACAAATTTTAAATGTAAAAAATATTTTATTAAGGTTCTTCACTTTCACGTCCTCCTTGCACAGTTGAAAACATCCTGCACCGTAATCCTCGCCCCATATCACCATAATGCCAACACCACCACAACAATGCCCTTCCAACCAAGTAGCAGCATTGGGCTGGGCCTGTACAAGTAAATTTCTTTCAATGCCGGTTCACACGCTTACTGCTCATGTCAGTATGCAGGATGCCCCCATAAATAGGCCATCAAGAATAATAGTATATTTATAGTTACTAAAGATACCTTAGCTTGCATTCCCAGATAAGTGTATGTTACAAATAGTAGCTTGGCTCTATATGCCTGTGTCAGCACATAATAAATGAATCATAGTGCTATCTGGAACTATCTACTAATCCTTCTACTTCAAGCAGAGTCTCTGATTTGTACCTATCACATCAGACATATACTACTTATCTCCTCTGGCTATGTCTCTGACTCTTGAGCAGGCTAATTAAATTTGTAATTTGTGTTGTTTGGTTCCCTGATTTCTGGTTGTGATAACAAGGGCTGTTCAACAAGGGATAGTTTGATGCTCCTCATAGATTTCTGGTTAGCTTCATCTTCATTCTATTATGATTGGCATGTGCATTGTAGGAAGCAGATACAGATCAAATACAAATCTATTAAGCACTTAAACATCCCATAAGTTTCAAGAGTATTTAATTAAAATGAAAAAAAATGGGTCTTTAACAAAAGCTGCCACAAGCCAATTAAAGTAAATTTTTCTATAATCAAGATGTAAAAAAAAACCAAGAAGACATCTCAGTTTCAGTCTGGATACAAATTGCATACGTTTGTGTGCTTATGTAAAAATTTAAGAATCTCATTGACCATCCCTAGTACCTTCCACATGTCTTTATTTTACTATAGGCTATATACTGTATACCATATATTTCAATGTAGGTAAAACAAACCTGTGAGGTCAGTAGGAAACCAAAGGCTTCAACAAACCAAAAGATATTGGACTTGAAGACTTTTTGGTTCCTCTTTATACAGCAATTGTAGTAGTATGGTCGGTGATCAAGAGAAATATCAACCGAGGGGTGACAAACTCGGACCCAGGTGCCAAATCTGGTCTACGTTGTAATTACATTTGGCCCTTGAGGTTGTCTTTTTTTTTTCATTTATTCTATTAAAGAAATGAATATGACAAAAGAGTCTTTTATTAGACATTTCACATGTGTTTTAGTATAACCATTTTCTTGTTCCAGATTGATGTTCAAACAAACTTCAATTTTGTGTCCTTATAAAAAGGTTTATCGTTACCTGTAATGAGAAGGAATAACTTACATAATTTAAGAAATGTTTTCAATAAATATTGTGGTTTGCCTGCAAGGTTGCCCAAGTATTTTATTTTGCCTACTGTGTATTTGAGTTTGGCACCCCTGTATTAACTGGTCTTCAGTAGAGAGCACATTTATACATCTTCACCCTAAAAGAGGGGGAAGGGGCCTCAGGAGTGTCAGACCAGTTAATGTAATTTTTTTTTTACTTTAAATAAAGAGATGGACTTTACATCTTCTGTGTGCAGAACTTTCTTATGGAGCTTCTAGATGTTAAGCTACAAGGTAAAAACAGATGGTCTCAGCACCAGAGAATCTGATTTAAGAGACTTAAATTGAATGTGTTTACCCTAGAAGTTAGAATTGCTAAGAATATGTACCGTATTGCCATAGGATCTTATGGTGTGAGGGCAAGGTTCAGCCAGTCTTTACTCTTCAATAGTCAGGAAGGCGCAGGAGCTTTAAGATGGATCTGCCCATGGGTGGAGCTTCCATCTGTAATGTGTTATTAATGCCAACGGAGCCCCACTGACATAGCAAAATCAGATAGGAGAGCTGCCCAGCAGCCACCCACCCCTGGTCAGCTGTTCCATCTGCACTGTGTGAGTTTGGCTCAAGCTGCCTGGCACACATGCAGAAGCTCTGGTGTAGGGACAGAGACCGCATCCCCGCCTTTTTAACTTCTGCCTTGCCGGTCGGAGCATGGTGCTCCGTCCAGCAGAGTGAAAAAAACATAATATAAAGTCAACTTTAATGAAAATTGAATTTTAAAATGGTCAATATAACCAGACAACTTGGATATATATGGAATATGCTTTCAATGAGTCGCCATATGGAAGACAACCATAAACCTTTTAGTTGGCCGCCCTATGTAGTAATCAACATTTTAGAACCCCCAAAATCCAGCTCTTTGCTCTATACTCCATTAGTCTAATTTCTATTTCTAACCTGAAAATGTGTATTTATACTTATGCTTTATAATATAAGGTATTTCCTTAATATTCTAATACTGCCTGGTAGTATCAGATTAACAAATACCAGCTGGTATGCTGTGTTTTACCAACCATAGCATTGGTCTTCTTGCTTCCTTTTTTTGTTCTGCTTTGTCTTTGAGGAGGAAATGATGGATGAAACTGCCCAGCAAAACTGATAGAAAAAAACCCTGCAGAATTATTAGACAAACCGGAGGAGCCTCTTTGAGTCTGGATCCCCCTATTAATTGCCGCTCACATGAATCCAGAGATGAAAAGTCTAACATCATGTAGCCTCGTTCATTAATAATCCAGAGTCTTTTGTCAGGCATAATAACCAACCATATCCAGCTGAAAAAGGCAGTGACACGTATTGATGAGCACTCCATCTGTTTACTGTCAATTAATGCACACACAAGTGTACCTGTAGGTTTGTAGATGTGTGAGGCTTAGGTATGTACATTTTAATACTTTTTTTGTTTGGTTGTTTTGCTTTTTTTTCCTATTTTATTTTCGTATAGAGCAAAGCTTCTGCAGTGCTTTGAACTGCTGTCATAGGATGATTAATGGAACATAGACAGTCTCCAAAATGCTTTCTTGCTCCTTTTATTGGACACACAGACTCAATATATAACCTAGAAACATCCTAAAATTAAAAAAAAACTCTGAGTGGTAAAATAGATTACACTGCTGATCTGTGAACTCTTAGAAAATATATATTTTTGGTTTTTCGTTAAATTTTAGAAGAAAAACAAAATCAAAAAGCTAAAATATTACATGCAGTTTTAGGATTTCTTTTTTAGAATGGCATTTAAAGGTAAACTCCATTTGTGTTTACTGTTATTTGAATAAGATTTTTTTTTTACAGATTCCTACTCCAGCTTTTTTATTGTATAACGCAGTGGGAGGTATTTGAACATAGGTTCAGATTGCGGGTAGTTCTGAACCTGATGTCAGTAACAGGACAGATTTATCTTGTGGGGTGGACACAGTGGCTTCAGTGTGGGTAGTGAGTTTGGCACCGGGTGCCACCCTTTTGCTCGCAGCTTTCCAACCAGAAACATTGCAAGTCAACTTTTCTCAAGAACCACAGTTGCAATATGTCAGTTGCAGCATAGTCTTTGTTTTGCCCACCCCCTTGTTGAATTTGCAGTCTCTGGATGTATCGATTTGTTAGAACTTCTCTGTTTCTTCATCTACCTGTCTGCCTCACCTACCTTACTGCTGTCTGTTATTGGCATCAGATAATTAAATACATTATCCAGCGATAATAAGGCTGATCAGAGCTTAAAAACAAACAACTTGCCTGGGTCAAAGGTGCCACAAAGGGGTGGAGCATTCCCTGCTGTAGATCTGTAATAGTGGAGGGAGCAAGACCGGGTCTCCTGCTCAACCATTTTGGAGCCTTGAGGAGTGGACCATGTAAGTAGGGCAGGACTGCAGAAAGGAAGATGGGAGGATAAATTTTTGGGGGGATTGGTTGGCCTGGATAACAACTTCTGAAAGGTAAGTAATTTTTATATATTTTTTTTCTACAGTTCAGAACCACTTTATTTATGTTTCTACTTTTCAGAAATATATATATAATATATTTAACATTCCACCTTCTTAATTATTACTTAATACTATATTATTCCACCTCCACCTCCTCTCCTACAGTGACTAGGCTGTCTCCTCTCTGTCGGAGCTAGAGAGCTCGGTTGGGGGGCGGAAGGTTGATTTGGCGGCTTCATGATGAGATGTGTCTCTGGATGGGAGAGACACTCTCACCTCTGATCACACAAGTCTTGTGAGACGAGACCAGGCAGACGAGTTCTAACATGGGACAAATGTCCCAAACCCTATTGTGGCTGCCTTTGCGTGACTTAAGGCAGTGGGAGGGGCGCACTCAGGAAAAAGCTGAGCTGCAGCCAATACTGCTGAGTGACCTACCAGGTTGTAGGTCCGCTTTAATGTAACCCACAACCATTTTCTACATCTCCAGCAATGTTGGTGATTATATCATTTTCAGAGGCTTTGCAATCAGCTCACAAAATCAGCTATTCGAAAAATTCAACCATTTCTAGGTCCGATGGTCAGTGGACACTCCTCAATCATCACCCGATGGGATGCAGTTCATGGTTGGTCAGGTTGAGCAAACGGGCAATCTTATGATAGAGCTCAGGCAAAGTTAAGGAGAAGCAGCACAAGGAACCATTTGTGCAACATGACCACTGATTGGAGAAAGTGATCTGTCAGAATGATAAGCTCATCCATGTACTGTCCAGTAGTGATGATCGCGAATATTCAGATTCCGAATATTTTTTTTTAAACATAATAATAATATTAAGTCTTTATTAGTTTTCACAGTATAACATAAGAAACAACAGTACAGAACAGGTGATGCGACGTCTCTCAAGAGTCTAACAGCGGCACAAATATTGCGAGGGAAAACAGTACCTGGTAACAGGAAACTGGTAACTGTCTAATGCGCCATAGCGAAGTAGACAACTCAAGAGGAAGGGTATCAGGGTGGTTAAGTAACGAGGAAGGAAAGGATAGCAGGAAAAGAGAAGGGCAGATAGAGGGGATGGGAGAGGAGGAGGGGGGGGGGCGCGGACATGTCAGGGAGGAACACCTCTTGTGAATAAAGCCATTTAAGAATGGTCGAGGAGCAGACCAGTAATACCGGGTCAGTATTATATATGATATTTGGCGATAAGGTCTCTAAAAGATTGCGTGTCTTTGAACAGCAGCCACGGCGTCCAAGCCTTGTTGAATTTATTGTGGGTGTGTAGTAAGTCCACCGTCAGAGATTCCAGATGCTCAACTCGTGACAGTTCCACGAGCCATTCGCCAACAGATGGGATATCAGGCGATTTCCAATGCCTTGGGATAACCGCTCTAGCCGTGGCCAGAAAGAATTTGAGCAGGGCGTGTGAGGGGACACCCCTAGGGAGCAGTGTGAGCAACGCTATCTCCGGGGTGGGGAGAACTGAGGATCTAGTGGCGGCATGAAAAAAATTAAATATAGCCTCCCAGAAGGTCGAGAGATGTGGGCAAGCCCACCAAATGAGGAGCATAGAGCCGACCTTTGACAGACATCGCCAGCATAGGGGAGAGGTCTGTGGGTGCATTTTATGTGGCACCTGAGGGCACCTGTACCAGCGAGTTACTATTTTATAGCTCTGTTCCTGTGCTGTGGAGGTGACAGTAATGGAGTGGGTATTGGAGAGAATAATTCGAACCTCAACATCGGTAAGGGCCCGGTGCAGGTTTCGTTACCACTGCGTTAAGAAGTGGGGCCGGGGGCTAGGGGTGGCATCGGTGAGCAGGGTATAGAGTAGTGACAGAGCATGTGACGGTTTCTGCGGGAGGAGACACAAGGATTCAAGTCCAGTTGGTCGGTCGTGATAGTCAGGGTATTTAGTGGTGCAGGTGAAAAAGTCCCGTAGCTGGAAATAAGCCAACCAACCCCCAGTTGGGGGTTGGGCAAGTGGTTTAAGTTCGCCAGTCAAGAAAGCTGAGATTAGAGGGGAGGGACGTTGCGCTGTCCAGCAAAGGAACACTTCGGATCGGCATGCCGGTCCGAAGTCTGGGTTTGACATTATTGGTGTCATTGGCCCATGATATGAGGAGAGGGCCAGTCTATTAAGGTGATGGTCCCATACATGTAGCAGTGGGAGTACCATGAATGGTAGTTCCGAGGTAGGGGGGCGTTGGTGGGGTCGCACCCACAAGAGGGACTAGGGTAGCACCGTAGAGCTCTGGATTTCAAGTTGTACCCACAGTTTGTGGGGGAAGGAGTGGATACGATCGAGTGCTAAATTTAAGAGGGCGGTATGGTAGTAACGCTCAACATCTGGTAAGCCCAGTCCTCCTTGAGGCTTGGGTCGGGTAAGTACTGAGTGGCGAAGTCGCGGGGGCTTGTAAGCCCATATATACCGTATGAATAGGGACTTCATGGTTTTAAAGAAGCTACTAGGGAGCAGGATTGGTGCAGTTTGGAGTAAGTACAAGACTCTGGGCAATATATCCATTTTGCATATGGCTACCCGCCCATACCACGAGTGAAAAGAGTGTTTCAGGGCTTCCAGGGAGAGTCTGGTAGCTGTCAATAAGGGGGAGTAGTTCAGAGAATACAACTGGGACAAGTCCCTTGGGATCCACACACCCAGATACTTGACCACAGTCTGTTGCCAACGGAAAGGGAACTGCGCACTCAGAGATTGTCGGGAGCGTTCAGGTAAGGTGATGTTTAATGCTTCCGACTTGCCATAGTTAACCTTAAAGTTGCTATGTTTACCAAAGGTCTCTAGTTCCTGCAACAATGGTGGGAAAGCGACCAGTGGATTTGTGACATAAAGGAGGAGGTCGTCGGCATATAGTCCAATCTTATGATGGCTGGGTCCTACGATAAGACCCTGTATGGAGGGGTTGGCCCTTATGGCGTTAGCCAAATGTTCCATGGATTGTATGTACAAGTAAGGGGACAGCGGACATCCCTGTCTGGTTCCATTCGAGATGGTAACCGATGGGGATAGGGTGCCATTGACCATGATACAAGCCATAGGGGAGTCATATAAGACTCCGATTTTATCAATAAAGGAGTCCGGCAGGCCAATTTGGCGTAGCGTGCCAAGAGAAATGACCAACTAAGGTGGTCGAAAGCCTATTCAGTGTCTAGTAATAGTAAACAAAGAGGTAAGTTTTTATGTTGGGCTAGAGAGATGAGGTTCAATGTTTTGACCGTATTGTCCCTCACCTCTATGCTTGGAACAAATCCCATTTGTTCCAGGTGGATTAGCGAGGGAATGAGGGGAGTAAGCCTAGAGGCTAGTATTTTAGCAAAGATTTTAATGTCTATATTGATGAGAGAAATAGGCCTGTAGCTGGAGCACAGCGTTGGGTCCTTGCCAGCTTTGTGTATCAGAGTAATGTGTGCAGTTTGTGATTGCGGGGTGAGCCGGGTGGAGTTCGATAAGGAGTTGTAGAAGCGCAACAAGAGAGGGGAGAGGTCAGCTTCGAACTGTCTGTAAAACAAGTTGCTGAACCCGTCCGGTCTGGGACTTTTCCCGGCGGGCATAGAAGAGAACGTGGTTTTAAGTTCTACATCCGAGAACGGGGCAATAAGAGCATCCAATTTAGAGTCAGGGATCTTTGGTAGTGCTGTCAAGTCAAGGTAGTGTTTCAGGGACAAGGGAGTCGCGTCGGCGGATGATGTAGGGGTGGTCAGGTTATAAAGGTCCGTGTAATAGTCACGGAAGGCCGCTGCGATAAGTCCTGGCCTGCTTTGATTTGATGGACTGAGCTAAGAACCTACCGCACTTGTCCCCATATAAGTGAACAGTGCGGAGTAGGCAATCCCTATGTTGAAGAGCGCGTCGATCTAGCAGCTCAGCGTGTTTCTGTAGCAATAACTGATAGGTGTCCACGGCCCTGGTGCTCTTGTGCTTGGTTTCTAGTCATGGATCTCTTGTAAGAGAGAAGAGAGAAGACGGGTGCGTTCTTTTTTTAGCCTAGAGCCATGTAGTATTAAGCGGCCTCGGACAACGCATTTCAGCGCTTCCCAGTTGGCAGGGGAGGGCGTGGGGTCTTGCTGGTGGTCAGAGTGGAAATTGCGAATAGTATCTATTATGTCCTGTCGCACGGTAGGATCTGCGAGAAGTGTTTCGTTTAGTCTCCAGGTTGCCGCGCGTGGCGCAGAACCAGGTATGGTCAGTGACAAGGTAATGGGGCTGTGGTCTTACAAAAACTGTGTGGTTATGGCGGCTTTCAGATTCCATGAGAGTAAGTGATGGGGAAGGAAGAACATGTTAATACGCATAGGAGTTGTGAGGGGGAGAATAGAAGGTGAAGTCCTTGACAGTAGGGTGTAAAATCCTCCACACGTCTACTAATTGACATCAATGGAGCCTATGTTTGAGCTTAGTAAGGAAAGACAGTGGGACATGGGATTTCCCTGAGGAGGAGTCTACGGTCGGGTCAATGGTAAAATTAAAGTTGCCTTCCAGCAACAGTGAACCGTCTGTGAAGGTGTCGAGACAGTCTAGGAGGTGATTAGGGAGGTACACATTGGCTAGGGTAAACAGGCGCCCAAAGATATTGCATTTTAAGAACAAATAGTGTCCTTCAGCGTCACTCACGTGGTCCACATACTGGAACGGTAGTGAAGCATGAATATTGATCGCCAGACGTTTCGACTTTGAGTGGGGTTGGTGCTAGTGTATGACACTGGAAAATTATGAGAAGTAAATTTGGGCTCCTTACCCGTTTGAAAGTGTGTCTCTTGTGTAAATAAGATGTGGACATGTTGTTTATGCATGTGGTGCAATATTTGCTTACGTTTCTCCGGCGTGTTGAGACCTTTAACGTTGAGAGAACAGAAGTTAATCATTGACATAAAATGGTGCGTTACGGCAAGGCATCCAGACCGGCAGTCCGCGCTCCAGGGAATGGAAAGGGAAAAAGCAACTGGGAAGGGGAGATAACAAGTAAGACATAGAAAGAAAATGAAAACAGAGAAGATAAGAAGGAGGCCACAAGGGCCAAATTGCTAATGGAGGATTCTGAATATTAATCGTGAATATTGGCAATTCGGAAATTCGCAAAGATGGTGAATATATTGCCGAATATTTGCAATTCCAGATATTCAGTATTTTTTATCCATTACACATGCCTCTCAATGCAAGTGGACGAATGGGAAGGCTGCAACAAGAGCTTAGCAACACCATCAACAGTTTTTTTTATTGAATATTGGGGTGATGTGAAAATCGTCACTTTCAAAAATTCGCACACAAATTCACGCCATGTTAAACATATTGCACTCGTGAAATTCACAATAAAAACTGCCGATATCCGCAATAAAAAAAAAACCTGAATATTGCCGAATGCGAATATTTTCCGAATGTTTTCCATTAAATTTGCGACAATACAAATGTTGCCTATGCCGCTCATCACTACTGTTCAGTCTGATTAGAGTGAAGTTTTTTAGTAAGAGAAGTCCGTTCTACTCCCTTGCTGTATACAGAGGCTTTGCTGTGTAAACTTCATTCCTACATGTATAGATACTTTTTGGGGTATAATACAGCTTTATAAATATATTTAGCTTCTTGCCTTGAGTTTAGCTTGAAGAGTTAAATCTGGCTTTGTGCTTTTTTTGTCAGTGTTTCGGTCAGTTCTGTCGTAACCTCACACCTGCAGCAGTTCAGCCGGCCTTGTATGGCATCACATCTCGTCAGTGTCTGTTTTATAAGCATTAGATTGCTGAGCATGGGGGCTTCTCAATCCACACACTGCGTCTATCTGACGCCCATGGCAGAAGTCCATTGTCAGCAAATAGTAACATCCATTCGTTCTGACAGTCTGAGAACTGCACCACACGCCGCAGCCAGAAATATCGCTTCTTGGAAATATGATGCTGTCTCAAAGAACCCTAAAATTAATATCTCAATGATATGAAATTAAAATGTACTCTGTAATCACAGCTGTGCATTTCTTACTGTGGCTTAGTGCTTCATTAATTAGTAATTGACTGGAAGTAAATGATCGCCCAGCACTCAGCCTCCACAACCCACACTGGTTTCCTTTCAGCGTACGTGCAATGTTAAATGGCTATATATAGTTATCCCACTGGTTCTTTATTCTGCCTCTTTATATCATGAAATTAACTTAATGCTCACAGTTGTTACACTGGCAGGTCTGAGTATGATCTAATAACAGAGCTGCCATGTTTCCCTGGCTTCTCAGCACAATGGGGGAGCATTTGGAGGGTGTACCAGCCCCCTTTAACTATACTTCTTACACTCCAGTACATCTAGAAAGTGTCAAAACAAAGGCTGACAACTGATCATTCCTAAAAGCCAAGGATATATTAGGAACTTGCTAACACTGTATTAGGATATTGGATAATCATGATCCCAACTTTATTTCAGTATTTTAAATGTCGCCTTCTGTGGTGTTGGTGAAACTTTTTACTATGCATTCCCCCTGTGAAACCTACACCTTCTGTTCATTGCCTTAGAGTTCCAACTTCATTCCACACATTGCACTTTAAGGCTTAAACTAAAACAGATTAACGTGTACTTGAACGTCTGTGTTTTACTGACACATGATCTAATTTGTACCTTTTTTATTGGTCCAGGAGAAAATCCAACAAGACATGAGGTGACTTTCTGCACTGCTCCCACTATTTTGTTCATAGGTGCCATAGCCAGGATCTCTGTCTATGCATGAGGCTATAGGAAGGGCTCCTGCCATTATTGTAACTAAGGTCCATCCTTCCGGCTGCAGGTGATGGGGAAAAAATATTGGTGCCAACTTTAGCCATCTAGTGATTAGTGTGGGGAGCATAAGTGGATAAGCCAGGACTCTCTTTGGGTGAGTAAAAGTGAGTAAGTAAACATACCATGTTCTACAGTTAAGCAGGGAACACACATGTACCGTATATGCCGGCGTATAAGCCGACTGGGCGTATAAGACGACCCCCCAACTTTTCCA
>CM070039.1:36582979-36642678 GCA_036250615.1 Ptychadena robeensis | reverse complement strand
GTTGTCCTTACTCGCAAGCTGTATAGGCTCGAGCCTACTACGCATTAAGCATATTAGGTGTGTGCATCTCTGTAATGAGAAGGGTGTGGTCTAATGACATCAACACCCTATATTGGTGTGCATACTTAATAGGAAACTAGGAACCTTCCTTTCCTTTGGCAAAATTGGGTCAAAAGAAGGACTTGACAGCTTTAGAAAGTCAAAAAATAGTGAGAATCTTGCAGAGGGAGGTCAGCACTCTTAAATTGCAAGCTCTTCTAAGCGTGATCATCGAACAATCATCGGGGAAGGGGGCAAGTAACAGGGATCAGCGCAGGGTGCAAGTAGACGGTACCCTGAAGTATAGATGGAGGAAAGGGGAGGGGCGGAGGCAAAAAAGGACGTAGATGCTGGGAGAGGAGGAGGGGGGAAAAAAGGGCGGTAGAAAAATTTAAGAAATGATGGGCAAACAATATCCTACAGAGGGGGGGTAGGTCTAAAAAGGGAAGAGACGGCGCAAGCGTTTCATTCAAAATAGTAACAGGGTCGCAGAAGCGCGTGGAACAACAAGGCGAAAAATAACTTGCCATGACTGAGAAAGTCAAGTCGTGCAGGCTGCCAAGATGCACACTTGCCACAAGTTTGGCCATATTTCAGAGCTGTCAACATCACCCCAAAAGCACAAGGTGTTGTGCCATACTCATGAGACATTTGGCCAAGGTACGATAAAGGGCTGAAAGACGACCAACCTACTGACAAGACACACAAGTGAGTGAGTCGTTGATTGGGCCAGAAAAAAAGGGAGATGGCATGTGGGCTGGATTGGTAAAGGGCATAGAGCCTCCTAGTCCGACTCAGACGACTCCAGCAAGGTGGAGTGTGAGATTACTGGGTTTTGGGCTGGTATCATCCAAAGAATGAGCTTGTGTGGGTCCGCCTTTTCGGGTTGGGATTGAGTCAAGCTCACCTCCCAGTCTACTGCAGTTCTGGAGACCTTCTTCAAGCAGTGGTACAGGAAGGAGTCGGCTCCATCCTTTCAAGAAAACAAGGATTTTCATGCATACACAATGCTCCTCACACGCGTCCAAGTACACCCACAAGCGTGTCGCTGGCAATAAAGGGTATAAAAGAAGACAACTAATGACATGGCTCCTTGTTCACAGCTGAACTTAACCCCGCATTGTAGAACCTGTGGTCCATCATCAAATGTGTGATTTACAAGGAGGGAAAACATGTACAACCTCTCTGAACAGTGTCTGGGAGGCTGTGGTTGCTGCTGTCGCCACGTCATGTTGATGGTTAACAGATCAAAACAACTGACAGAATCCATGGATGGCAGGCTTTTGAGTGTCCTGCAAATAAAGGTGGCTATATTGGTCACTGATTTGTTTTTTTTTTGAATTCAGAAATGTATATTTGTGAATGTTGAGATGTTATATGGTTTCCCTGGTAAAACAAAAAAAATAATTGAATGGTTCTAAATTCGTTTTCTGTTAAGTTGCCTAAATAATTATGCACAGTAAAGCGTCACCTGCACACACAGATAGCCCCCTAACTAGCTAAAACTAAAACAAACTAAAACTACTTCCAAAAATATTCAGAGCTTTGATATTAATGAGATTTTTGGTTCATTGAGAAACATTGTTTGTTGTTCAATAATAAAATATTCCTTCCTCCAAAATACCACTTGCCTAATAATGTCTGCCTCCCTGTAAGTCGATCGAATGAAAAATGAAACTGCCTATGCAGCTTAAAGCACTTGTCCTGTCCTGTCGATCGAGGGGCTTGCTTGCGTGGGAGCGTGATTACTTGATTCAACCACAGCACTTCTGCTTCCATACTCCCACCTCCCATCATCCCACCCGCCTCTTTGGATGGGACCCCTCGTTACCATCCAAAGTAATGGAAATCTAACAGAGTTTCCCTGTTCGACTGACAGCTTTCCTTTCGAGCGGTGGTCAGGCACTCGATGTGCTTAAATCTATAAAAAATAACAAAAACAAAAATTTAGCCATGTAGCCTACGTACGGTAAATATCAGTACTTCAGAACTAGAAAGGTAAGTTTCTAACAGAAAGTTGATAAAATCCTTAGCGACAATGGTCAGCTAGCCATGAAAAGTATTAACTTTTATCTCACATCGACTTCCAGTTTCACTCACAAAAAAGTATGACTGTCACAGGTTTGTCATATTGATGCCAGAGGGAAAAACAACAACTTTTTTGTGGTCTCCTGCTGATCAGGTGTATTTCTCCTCCTGGTACTCCGTGTTAGCAATGGCCCAGACAGTTGTGGAGATCCTGCAGCTAGTGACACTGCACTGCCGCTGTGACAAGAAATCATATACTTGCTCTGCGATATCTTATTGTTACAGACAAATTCTGAACTGACTATAAGGCACCGTGAAATATGTAAAAGTAAATAATTAGGATGTGGCCGGATCTGTAAAACTGTCATTTAATCACCTGGTCCTGCTCCTTGGTTTTCTTTCCGTCTGTAAACTGTGTAAATTACAAGTACTCTCATCACTTACCATTACAAAACAACGAAACCGAATCGACGGCAATATTTAGAGAAGCAGAGAAATGAATTTCACTCTGAGATTTTCTTCTTGCTAAGCAGAAGCTGTGAGCTGTGATGAAAGGAGACAATTTCTCCAAGCAGAATTTTGTTTCCCTTTAAAAGGTCAGTGCTGTGCTAATCAAACAGCTTTCAGGAAAGACAAAAGCGTTTGGGGCTCATTTCTCGCGGGTGACGTGTGGCTGATGACAAACAACACACGTCAGCGAGAGCTTAACTACTTCTGTCCCAGCAACATTCAGTTGGGAATGCTGGCAAATCGGGACACAATGAGCCCAAAGCCTTGGCTTGCTCTCATTTTGAAAATGTGAACCTGGCAGACAGAAGAATAGTGAACAACCTTCCTTGGTGCTGTGCTGCCAGTTACCTGTGCATGTCACTTATCACGTTTCTAATCTGTTTACTTGTTCCCCTGGTTCCCTATGCCAGCAGCACAACTTCATAAATAGGATTTGTATCACAATCTGGTTCACAGATGGGTGTAAAATCTGGATTCCCAATCTGAATGGCACACATAGTACTTTTTTTTTGATCTCTGGCTCGCATACTGGCATTCTTGCCCAAAGTGTGGCCAAAAACATTATACGCTCAAAACCCGAAGCTTTACAAAGATCTTCACTTTCACAGTCAATGCAACTATTTTTCTGATCTCATTGGACTACCTTAAGGGTAGTGGGCGCGGCATATGGTATATTCGAGTTTGCGTAATTTTGCGATCTATATACACCACCTTTGAAATAATGGTAAAATTAGATTGACTGTATTCTATGGCCTACATACATCGTGGCGTAAACTCAACAAGTTTACGCTTTACAGCTTTCCTTATTGATTCTCCTCATTCCTCTTGCCAGTCCTATTTCTCTGCATATTGCACAATCCATTTGCAAGCGCACAAATTGCGTGATTATTCCAGGAACCACTTGAAGTCATAATATGTAGAATATCCCACCATTGCGAATATCCGTCACAACATTCCTCAAAATATTGCGAAATGTCGTAATAGCTAATATTTCCAATTGCTAATACTTTTGAGATGAAAATGAGGTTCCTTATCTTGGCATTAGGTTTGAAAACCTGACATCACCAGACTGATCACTTTTTGAAAGCAACAAAATATCCGCAGATTTTACACTTTCAATATGTTTTTACACATTGTGACAGACGGTGGTGTTTCATTGTGAAAAATTGGTCCATAGTCCAGCAGTGAAAGGGTCTGATGTGACAGGGTGTCCCGTTATTTGCATGGGAAAGTGCTGGCCGGTGCGACTATATTGGCACCTATGTAGGCGCTTTTTGGAAATAAAGGCTACCAGGGAAACAGTATGTTTCTGTTTCTGTGAGATGGCGTCAGAGTGAGAGCCTGGTTAGGGCCCTGGAGTTCGGCCAAGTGAGAGAATGGAGGTCCTTTGGTCCCCAGGTCCAGGATTTGCTCACACAAGATTTTCAGGTGTGGGTAAAGGGGTACTCAAGTTGCTGGCTGACTGGGGTGTGTGTAAGAGGAGTACACAACTTGCTGAGACAAGGCTATGGAATCAAGACGAACACTGCATTACTACTGTCCTGTTTTGTGGCCGCACTCTATAGTGAGATATCCTAATGAGTGCGTCAGCTTAGTCGCCCAGCCGGCTGTGCATTTGTATGGTTTTGTTTAGTTTTATTTGGATTGTTTAAATAAATTAACTGGCTGACAACGCCCACCGCAATGCCTGAGTTTTGTGTTCAAGGACGTGTTTCTGCCTGATACTTTCAACCACGATCCTGCAGCCACAAGCAATTCCCTCAACTTGCCACACGTGTATCCTGGAATGAGTCCAGGACAGTGTTTGAACAAATCTGTAGGTTGCTGTTCATTTTTTGTTAGGTTTTATGGTTACAGGGTCCTGGAGTCTGGAGTGGAAATGGAAGGAACTGGGCGGGCCTTCCTACTCAAACAAGATTACAAACATGCTGACCCTAATGAGGGTACTGGGTGTGCTCTACAAACTAACTGAGACTCAGTCAGGGCTTTCATAGAGAGATGGCGATAGACTGTGCTGCCTGAGCATTGGCACAAAGGGGCACACAGGTAGTGTGTAGCCCAGGTCGGGGACTTCTAGGAGTCGGTTGATTGCTTTCTTGAATAAAGGGAAGAGCCTGGTGGCCATTTTACAAGCCAGAGGCTGGCTGTTTAATTTTACTTGTTGGACCACAATGTGTTCCTGTGCTGATGATGTCATTAAAGTTGACATTAATTATGGCCGCGAAAAGGCACCATGATGCACTATATTCGATTCTACTTTGACAAGGTAAAAGACAAGGGCAATGTATGCTACATTTGGAGATTACTGACTTTTAGCCGGCAGAGGGAGTAAAGTATGCGTTGCAACAATGGCTGCAGTGACAGGAAAGTCGGAGGACAATCACCATTGTTATTTGCCGTCACAAAATCTTTTTCTTTAATTATTCAAAACAATATCTCTTTTAATTTCCTTGAATTGATCAGCATGACAATCCTTTTAGTCTTAGCAGGCTAATACTAATTTAAAAGTCTGACTGTTGTAATGAATAATGATGGGTTGAAAAACTGATCTTGCTTTACTCTCTGATCACACAGGGTCAGCTTGCTGTGAGATAATTTGGAAGAAAGCGAAGTCAGTCATTAGTCTTCAATCTTAATTGGCTCTGGCCCCCCTGGCCTCTGGTCACACCGCTCTACCCACCCCCCTTTCAGTTACTCAATTATTTCCTTTAAATCATTAAGTCTTTTCAGACTCACGGTCTAAAATAAAATACATTTGAGGGGGGAAATAAATAAATAAATCATAAAGAGGATTATGTGGTCAAAATACTCATTTGCCTAATAATTCTGCACTCCCTGTAAAGTGCGGTTTTATTAAATTCAATCGTATTACATTTGGATCGTTTTTACCACCGCATAATGTGGTTGATTTAAAACAGATCAGTTCCTTTCCTTAGATCTGTGTGCATGCTTGATATTATGATTGGATAAAAAAGTTTGGAATACCTAGAAAACATGTCACTTACTTGTACAATCGACTGAAATCTACCAACATGTCCGATTTATGCTTCGATTCATTTTATATTCTATTTTGATCCAATTTTTGGGTCTAATTTGAATTGGATACATAAAAAGGAATTGGTTTCAAATAATTGTGTAAATATGATTGCTTTTACAGTCCATTGAATGGAAAAAATCAAAAGGTTATGCCCCGCTTTAGCATTATTCAAATTGACTCCTGCATTTAGGATCTGCCTTTATCATTACCACCTGAGAAATCAACATTTTGTAATATAAAAATATGCATAATCCATATATCAGGAGTATCATATACAACCATTATTTTAGATGGTTTCTCTTCAAAATGTCCATGGTACCAGAAAGGGCCTCTAATGTTTTTCATATAGATGACTGAAAAAAATACTTGTGTTGTAAATGTATGTCATTCAGATCTTCAAATACGGTGTTTTTTCTTAAGGTGAGAAATTACGTTTTTTTTCCTTATCATAACATGCTCTCTCAGAGCCATTATGTAATTTTATCATTTGTTAATGTGAAAATATAATTTATATTGTTAGCCTTCCCATGCACCTTACAATCTTACCATACAATTTCTGCACAATCAACTCTTGTTCTAACAAAACCATGTAATATGAGGACCTTTCTAAACCTTCCAATCACTATGTATTCTATCACAGAGGCCAATAACACTGGCAGATCTAAAGGAAATAGTATGGAGCGATCTAAAGGTGTATGGGGGGAGGGGGGTTGCTTTTTCAGTATTTAATTAATTGAATTTATACCTCCAAACTTTAAAACTTGAGAATAAGAGACAATTTGGGTTGGAAAGGGACTACTCCTAAAATGGTCTAAACTATACTTTACATTGGGTGTGGCTTAAAATGAATCAATACTGAAAAAAAAAACCTTATTGCATTTAACTGTTAACTGTCCCATTCTGCTGCCAGTTTTTCTGTATACCACAAATGGTCCATAGATTGACTGGGAGTTTGTTACTAAAACCATATCTCCCGAGACTTGGAACATATCATCATAAAGGCAGTGATGTCTCCCTTCCCAAGTCTCTGTGCGCCTGGCAGAAGGGGAAGTTGCCACCAGCACTCCAGCATGTCATGCCAGGATAATCAGGATTTCATGATTACAGATAAGTTTTATTTTTACTCTTTATTTACAGACTTTACATATAATGCATGTTTTGATTATGAGGGACACAGAGTACCTTAGGTGAGCATAGGCTAAATTGAGTTAACATTTATATTATATACGCTCTACACTGTATCCAGATAGCCCTTGTTACAAACAGTATTTAAATATTTTGTAGTGTTCAGAGAAAAAAGAATATATTTGGAGGAATAAATGGCAGTGGTCAGAGAGAGAGACTAAAATATCTGTTTTCAGTGGGCAAAGCATGTCAAGAAGAATTAGTTCTTAATAAGAGGTGAAGATATTATACCAATTGTGATGAGGGATAATGTCATTGGTGCATATATGAGGATTCAGGTCTACCAGTTGTGTTCAGTGGATGGGTGAAACAATATTGCTAGGTTGGGGAAACTATGGTGTGAAACAAAACTCTTATTTCACCCAGAAGAGAACATAAAAACAAATTGCAGCAACAAGATAAATCAGCTTTGTATGCAGCACACCAGACAAACACCAAAAAGGCTGTTTGCCAGTAGGCTCAAAACTCCCCAAGCCCTTCTGTGATTGTCATGTGAGTACATGTAATCCAGAGAAAGAGATATTGACTCAACACAGGTGAGCCATCTCTCTAACCACCTGAATCTTTTTTCAGCCAGAGGTCCCATCTTGCTTAAAGTAAAAAAAAAATCCCAGAGTGTACCCATGTGGAATAGGAAGGCCCACCCAGTTCCTTCACTTCCATTCCTGAATCTTGGGACCCTATAACAGAACCAAATAAAATGGCAACTATGGTTTGTCATATCTAATCCTGGACTTCTTACCCTGGGACTACAACCCATAATATGGGTAGATTCAGGACCCAACCTTGTTAGTACAACCACTGCTATTTTTTATTTCTTTTTACTGGTTCAAGTAGTCCATGTTTATTAAACAGGACTATCTATCATAATTTACTGCCACATTATCAGATTGGAAGGAAATCAGTGACATGGGAAACAGTATTACTAAACCACTAAGAAAAATTATTTGAATAAAAAGCAAGAGTTTTACCTGTATGGCTCTGCATTGTGTGGGAGTGTGCAAATTAGGACGCTGTCTGCACAGAATACAAATGATTCTGTAGGTAACGGAGGAACCAGATATGCATTTCAACTGTGTAATTCAACGTTTGCTTTGAATTGTGCTTTCACATATATTAAGATTTCGATTTTTGCTAGTCATGTTTATGCGAAAAAGTCCAGTTTACCCACCTTAGATAAGACCAGCAGAATGATTCATAACAGACACAGAAAACATAATTTTAATAAAGAAACATACTATTATAAAAAATATTTCGTCCTAATGGGTTGCTTTATCAAAGCCTGGAAAATTGGCTGTTGTTTTTTGCTAGAACATTGCTAATCATGTTTTCAAACCGGACCAGGTCCTGAAGCTTCTATTAGTAGCATTGGAACTGAGTCATTATATTTTGAGAAAAAAAAGTGCATCCTTGCTGTGGGATTTCTCCTTTCGCCAACCAGAAGTAATAAATCTTGACTTCTAATTAAGATGCGACAGCTCTTGAGATGTCACCCATGTAAGCTGAAGTGGACATATTATTAACGTAAACAACATTGCAAGACTTGTATATTAGTCTTTATTTCAGGCAGATTGATTTAGCTTTCCTATAGCTGACCTTTATGGACAATGGAAATCTGGCTTTTCTTAAAATTCATTAACAAGTGGAAATGTTTAATAAGTGTGTTTACTTAATCCAAATGCAGTAAAGGCCTGCTCTGTGTCCTTTTGCAATACAATTTTTTTTCTAAAACATTATTGAAAACTTTGCATATCCACACAGAAAGGAACATTATAATTTTGGTACACCTTGTCATGAAACCCACCATGGAGGTCACAACAATTCAACTGACTCTTTCCAGCTGCCTTTATATTTTGTGTTGAGGGTATCTAGTGAGGAAATGGATTGTCATGGTGGGTGACACCAGAGCAAGGGTGACACCGGGGATTTAAGGGTGTAGACCCACTGGACCAATTTGCACAGTTGGCAAAGGTGCAGTCAGGGGTGCAGAGTCTAAGGGACACCAGCGCTCCCCACAAGGGGTGATGGGCATACCACAGGTTGCGGTTCCTGAATGCACCCATGCAAGATGGCAGCTAATAATATACGGAGACGTTATGCCAGGGGTAAAGAAATAAGCTAAGTCTGTAGAATGAGCCAAATATCTGGAGCCTGAAAGTCAAAGGAGGTACTGTGACAAAGTGCCGAGGATCAAGAGGTAAGAAGAATTTTTTGTATGAGCACAGAGTCTGGAACCTGGAAGTCAACAAGCTAGGAGGCTAGAGGAAAAAACATGAGACCTATTGTTCAGGTGACTTTCTGGTGCCTGACAATATATTAAAAAGGGCAGTAGGGAGGAGCAGCTGACATGGTAAGGATCATCACAAGTATCCAGCAGAGGGAGCTCTTCTGCAGGAGACCCTATCAGACAAAAAAGTTGTGAGGAGCTAGATGCAGATAATGCAGAAGCTGCAGACACAGATCCCCTTGCTCTGTGTGGATCTGTGGCATGGATGTTCTAAGGGTCCCCATACACCTTTAGATTTCTCTGTCATATTTCCTTTAGATTTCCTTTTGTTTTATCAAAACCATGTAATATGAGGGACTTTCTAAACCATCAAGTCTACCTGTGTTCAATTGCAGAGAACCCTATACTACATAGTTGTTGGTAGATCTAAAGGATATCTGGCAGAGAAGTCTAAAGGTGTATGGACAGCTTTATGCAGTATTGACTTAGGGCAATGTAGTAGTCAGCAAAACGTACCCTCCTTCCAGTTTTCTGTTGGCAGGGAATTTGAATGAAAACTATAGCGGAAATGACGCCGCAACGTCGGTCAGCCCATGCCCGATACAATGCTAGAGATCTGGTGTCTCTACCCGATCTATAGATAAAATAATTCATCTTCCGGCCTGACAAGGCGTGGGAAGGTCTAGCATGAGGAAGAATTACAGATTTCTTCTCACCAGTGAAGGGGGCGGGTCAAGCACTGTACTGTTCGCTGGCGAGAAGAAGAGCGAACATTCAGTGAAGGAACCTAGCTAAGCAACCTTATGTATAAAACATGTAAAACTGTACTGCTCTGTGCTTTATTGTTTGCTAACAAAACCAATCCTACCCCACGGTGTTGAATTCCTTACAGGTTTCTAACTATCACTATAATGTTCAGGGCATGATTCTCCCCTCCTGGGTGTTCAGTATGACAGCTGTTTTTTTTGGTAGTAGCTGTTTTTTAGGTACTTTCTGTGCGTACTTTATAGGCAATTACCCTATTAATTGGCACATTATTTCGGCTCAGAGCTGCTATTGAAGCTGATAGCAGATTTTGTGTCTGAGATTCCCATTTGCACTGAAGAATCTTTGTTTTGTCATCTGAGCATGTCACACCATTAAATAGTTTAATGAAACGAAGAAAGCTCAGACAACCCTTACAAAGATGTTTCCTTCTCATCTGCAGAAACAAAAAGCAACCTTTGCAGAAATTACAATATCTCAGTCCCAACGTATAGGTAGCAGCACAGTTTGGGAATATGTTTTTCGTAACGAAAAATTGCCTGAACGAGCTGTAGTACCTACAGTTTAAAGAAATTCCTCCTGCAGTAGTTATGTAAGCCATTGTAGGATTTTGGTTTTGGCACTTGATATATTATATGCTGGCTTGACTGCTTCCACCTCATTCATATTTCTATTGGCCAGTAAACCCCAAGTAAACACATAACCATGGCTTAACAAGCCACCATTGGGGTATTTATAATACTTAATCAACAGAAATTGTTTTAAAGCATTCTTTTATTAATAGTCATTAAAGGTTTATATATTAAAATAAGAAAGTGAAGGATGCATACAAGAACACCATTTGCCAATGCAAGATGTATAGGAAATAGCAGTACTGTTATCCCCCAATATATACATTTCATGAACACAAACCCAACGGTCGTCGCGTTTTGCCTACTCCAGGCTTCATCAAGACCTTGCTTTACTGTAAATGGATAGGCAATATCTGCAACCTATTTTTGAAAAAAGAAATAAAATAAAATAAAACATCATAGAAAGTGCATTAATGACATTAGTGAGAGTTAATGATCTCACGCTTCACCAGTTTACATTAACATCAAATGTTAAATTGTAAACATCATTTTTATCTGCATTGGTATAGCCTATTAGGTTATTTAATAGTAGTTACTTCTTCTTTTAACCATTTTTGGTACCCCTCTGTTTCTGTAGAGTACCTCAGCTTTTCTTCTCTATGGGACCTTTGCCTAATAGAGTCAGAAAAAGTGCACAAAATAAATAAACTTTGGTGCATCCCATGTCCTTACATGTAACATTGTATGTTACTATAGAATTATTTGCTTGAATACATACTTTTTATGTACTTTTTATGCTCCCTTCCTTTCTAATATGACCTATGGCCAAGATAAAACTGGTCATAAAAGGATGCTACAATTTTTTTTCCCAGGCAAATTAATTTTTTCCCATTTTCATGCTCTCCATTATTAGATTTTCAAAATCTCTGTTGATAAGGTATTTGAACCTAAGCGGGCAGGTCCATCAAGAAAAAGAATATGCTCCTAATCACCTTTACCTGCCATACACAAAATGTAGATCTGCACAATAACCATCTGCAGAAGCCAATTTGTTTCAGGGGATCAACAGCCTCCTTCCTCAAATCTTCTAATAATTCTGAATAATACATATTGGACCAGTAGAAGTTATGCCAAATATATATATTTATGTGAAAATTGCACACACCAATTAAGAGATAGGTGCACTGTACGAAGGTCATTGGTCCACACAACCACTTTCTGGTACAGGTCGAATATGATATGATCAAATATGGACAATACAGATAAACTGAGTAGATGTTTTACTGATTAAGTGAGTGCAGACAAGCAATGTAGACACTTCTTTTTACCACTTGGAAACCTTGTCTGGTCCACCCATAGAGTTTTAATATGGGCACTAGGGGGTGATTCATGACTACCTGCCCACATACAGTGGCAACTGTATGAGTGTGCTGGTGGCTACAAGACCGCATTATCCCTGCAGCTACACATCTGGACATATCTTTCTTGTACTCTTTTCTGCAGATAGGTGCCAATCTGTAGGTTTGTCACAATCAAAGAAATGTGAAATTACAGAATAATCATTAACATGAATCTTTCTATTAGATGTTTTTTTTTAAAATCGAACTATTGTAAAATGTACAGAGAGTGATAATAAATAATGTTTAAACATTCAATCACAATCTATAAGCAATGCAATCATGAAGGGGTTACAAGCCTCCTCTAGCGAAGCTCTCATAAAATATTCTTCCATTTTCTATCTTCCTATTTCTGTCAAACTATTTAGATTTTCCCTATATGCATGTTCTTGTTCCTTGCATTGCGGGGGAATTTGTATTTCTTTTTATTATTTTTTGTTTTTGAAGGAACTCTTAAATGACTTTGATAGGTTTGTTTTTATTTCTTCCTAGCGTTTTGGTAGTTAGGTGTAATCTCCAGGGTTCCATTACTTGCCTCTTGATATTCACCACGCAAAGGACTGTACCGGGTGATTGATGGGACCCGGGCTCTGTACTGTATCTCCTCGACAACACAGTGCTAAGTTAAATATTTTGTCTGCATTCCTTGTGTAAATGGATAGACTCCTGTAAAATTACCTGAGTTATTGGACCTTTTACTGCTGTCACTGCAACTTGTTGACTTTTTGGCTCAGGATCTACCAATAGTGTATGTGTTGTTTTGTTTCTTCTGTATTGCTTTTAATATTTATTTTAATCTTTATTACTTCTAAAGCTTCATAAAAGTGTTCATTTGCAAGGGAAAGCCTTTAAAGTGCAATAAACCCTTCTACACTTCCTATAGTCTTGCCGGTTGTAAACAAAAGGGAATAAAAAGAAGAGTGTTCAACTAGTAAGGTTATTGCCACATCACCTAAAATAACAAAAAAAAAGGCGGAAGTGTTAGGAAAGCCTACCCCACCTGAGACGGGCAGTCTTCGGAACTTTAAAAAAAAGGTGTTCCAGACCAAGAATGAGAAACAAATTTGTGTTTATTTATTGCAAGCTTTAAAATGATTGTACTTACTATAGACCTATCAAGAGGCACTCCATTAAATAGGACACAGTGTAATACATAACAGAATCCAAATAAATATGTTTGAAAGGTTTAGAGCTTCACCAGCTCCTGGCATAAATATGCATATGAAGTCCAAAAAAGAAGATGATACTCTCCCAAGTGCTTGCCAAGCTGAAACGCATCGGAAAGCACTTGGGAGAGTATCATCTTCTTTTTTTGGACTTAATAAGCATATAAGATGCCATCAAACGCGGCCAACGTGAGCGCACCGCTGTCGATCGGCAGCAATATCGGCCTCGAATCTAAACGTCTATGGCCAGCTTTAGATATTTGCACATTACAGAATGTAAATTGAATAAACTTTCCTGGCTTATGAACAAATTCATTTTTTTGTTTTTAAATGTTTGAATAATTTTTATTAAACTTTTTAAAACAAAAAAGTAGAGACAAAATGTTCTTTCATGTAGAACCTCATACACCAAACAGAGCAGTTACCCCTTCCTGCCACCCAGAAACACAAAAGAAAACATGGCAGATCCATGGACTCTACATTTTCCCAAATTGCATCAGTTCATCAAGGAAGTTGCCAAGTGGCATTCATTTACCATTATCTATGAGGCACTCATTTCAAGTTTAGCCCTAACCAGGTCAAGAGGGATCCCTATGTTTCCACTGTTGATCCCTATGTTTCCATATCCATATTTTTCCATCCTGTGAACAACTCAAAATTTAGGATTTTCTTAAATTTTCGGACCAAATAATAGAGGTCACCAGCACAAATAAGTAAATATTAAATCTTCATATCAATGACTCATAAATGTTTCTTATCTCAAGTATTGAGACATTAATTTCTCTTTAACATTTTCTGATTCTTATCTTGGAAAAACCTTTAGGTTTACAGATTCCTAGTACCAAAGAGACCCTTGACCACCCATGCAGACATTAAACATTTGTTACAGTCTTGCACTTTGCCATTACTGGTTGTTTTACATGTTTTTGGACAGCTGAGAAACCCTGCCAGAGATACCTCACAGTTGTATTATATTCTGTGATAATACACTGGTACCACATCACATTATCCAGGCTGAATATTCATTTTGCAACGACGGGTAATTTTGTTTTTTGATAAACCTACATCTGTTGTATGTTGATTCTAATAAGCATCCAGATGTTTCATAGCTTTTCACTTCCCTAATTTAAATCATATCTTGGCATCTATTAAGCAACGCTTGAGTGGAGGATTAAATAAATCTAAACAATATTACAGTGTTTATATTCTAAATAGATTACTTTTTGAGTCTTTTTTTTCCTCTGCATTTAGAAGTAGTCAATCTATCGTGTCATTTAATCAGGTATTCTCAAAGAGTCTGTTATTGCAGCCTGAAGTGAAAGCCCAAGTTAAGGCCCCCATACACGGGTCGGATTCCAGCCGGATTCCGGGCCGATCGATTCCGGGCGCGTGCACGTGAAACGATCGTGCCGGAATCGTGTGCAGCCCACCTTGTCCGATCGATCACGTCCGATTGATCAGGGGCCCAGAATCGGATCCGACAGAGAACCAACATGTTGGTATTTTTGATCCGATTCTGCACAGATCAGGGGGAGTTGCCATTTGTGAGGTGGACAATCGGACACGGAATCGTCCAGGAATCCGTTGGACAAGGTGGTATGCAGCGATCGGATACTCTTAATTGGCCGATCGATCACACCTGTGATTCCCTGCAGAATCGCCGGAATCGATCGGATAGGTGATCGAGCGGCCATGGAATCCGAACGTGTATGGCTAGCTTTATTCTAGTCTCTGGCCTGGGGGATCTATCAACCACCAGTAGATATGTTTCACTGACATGCAAAGCTGTTGAGTTCCGGTTACTCTATAAGTAGTAGGAAACAGCTTTCGAAAGTGATCACTCCAGGAGCAGTTTAGACCACCATTTTCTCATATCCCAAAGAATTGTCTCCAAACCTATAGCAATCATTAAGTAATGAAAACATAAGCTGATATCTTAACAAAGACAGTTTCTCCATGGGGTGTACACAGCTTCTGATGCTGGTGGTGGTTACAGGTAACCACTAGTGATGGCCAAACTGCCCCGCGGGCGAACATTTAGGTGCGAACATTGAATGTTTGCTCTTCTTCTATAATTCTTCCTCTGGTTAGACCTTTCCCTGCCTGGTCCGGCCGGAGGAAGGATTGTTTTTACTAGAGATTGGGTAAAGACACCCGATCTCTAGCATTGTACCGTGCACGAACCAGGAACTGTCTGTTCCATATACCGGAAGTGACATTGCAGAGTCACAATAGTGCCCATTCAAATTCCCTGCCAACAGGTGTAGTGTATGGGAGACGCTTGCGCTGCAGTATAAAAGAGGCTGTGCATTATGCACTAACACTTTGCATTTCTCTTACAATCCCAAACATAAAGCATGCAAGTGTAATACAAATCAGTAATGCTATATGTTGCTGTGTTACAGAATGGCAACACAGCTATTAGTAAAGATCCCTAAATCTTCAATGCCAAACACAAGGTGACACCTTTTAGACACAAAGTGGTCATATTAACGTAATGAATATATGTACCGCAAACACAGGGGTATATCATTAAGAATTTTGGTCTGCTTTACATTTATTTTTTTATATAATCTAAAACAAGTGAAATCTTAAAAATAAAATGTGGTAACTCCTTTAATTCTCCTTCAAGTCGTCAAGTTCTGCAATGGAGTAGGAGTGTATTGATGCAGTTAAACCCCCTTTGTGGTATTTCAGTACGATGATTTAATGATTGTCTAGTTTACTTATATTTAATGATTTCATTTTCTTTCATCTTCATGCTATTAGTTAAAAATTTGCTCTACCAACAATAAATGTTTTTTGTTATTGTTTATTTCTGTTTATGAGTGTGACCTTAACAAATTCCTTTACATTATTCACTTTATACTTTCTTTTCATGCATGAGCAGGTTTTTATATTGCATATGTTACTAAGGATCTGTAACTTCTACTTTAGTCTTTCTTGGCTATACAGGCAATTATTTGCAAATACAATTAAAATGCCTCTGGGTGCTCTCGGAGGGCCGGTACGGTTCGCAGTAGACTGGTTAAATAAATCAGCTATGTTGGCGATTGTCACCATTTTTTGTTATATGAAGGTTTTTTTTTCCCTCTAATCATTCCACTTTTTAAGTAAAATGACCTTCAGGTTTCCAGGGGTCAGCAGTATTGAATTGTGTTTGAAAGCTCCTGTGTTTTATCACCTTTCTTGTTTTTTTTTTCTTCCGTATAAAAAAAAAACTGCTAGGGATGAGTAAGAAAACAGTTTCAAAGTCATGTCAAGAATTACATTTTTTTTTGTGCCTAAAGTAAAAATTCAGCATTAGAAAAACTTCAAACTAGAAAAAAGGTACCTGGTACAATAATGCATATTTTGGCCAACGAAAATATGCTGCCACTGCAGCTTGTTATATATATAAAAAAAATAAAGATATATATATAATATATATATATATAATCTTATTTTTATTTTTTTTAGTTCATTGAGGGCCACATATCTTCAAGAATTTGCTTATTTTCTGTAAACCACACCTTCATGAACTGCATTCTATTAGAGAAATAGAAAAAATGTGTTTGGATCGGACCCATGAGGAATAGACCTGGACAGCATTTTATTAGTATGTTTCTCAGGTTTACCCTCGATTTGCTAGATACCTAACTAGGTAGTAGAGCCCTATTTTGCTTCCCCAGATTCTAGCTTCTTTTTAAAAATGTCCATGTACTCCAAAAAAGCACTATAACCCAATAAATATCCCTTGTGATATGCTTTTTCTGAATAAACAAAATTGCATTCCAACTCCCAGTCTTCTTGGTGAGTTGTTACAGCCTGTGGATCTGGTCAAGTCAGCAAGTGACCATAATGTCCATAGAGTCAGTTATAAATGCATAAGGACACTTATGCACAATACAAATTATGTATTTCCCACAGAGAACTGTGGTATTTTAAAAAAGCAACTATATCTCCATTTTCAAATTATAAAATGAGCATGTCATTTGGGCTAAATAGTTTTTCCAGAATCCTTGTTTCTACATATTTGTAAAATTATTTTAGTGTGTCTTTAGCCAAAATTTTCCTTTATACCATTGGGGACATATCCTTGACTTCCTGTTCTAAAGAAAGCCAATCAGGTGTGCCCATCTGCCGAGATCGTCCAGGAATCTCCCGCATGTCGGATCGCATGGTTTTCCGACATGTTGGTAGATTTCCATCTGATACCATTAATTTGGCAATGTCTGGCACACAAAGGAAGCTCACTGATGTCATCACACTGCAGTCTGTCCCTCATCAATTAAAGGTATATTCTAAACGTGTGTGACCCTATCTGTCAGATATTTTAAAATTTTGGGCAATATAAGCTTGATAGAATATAAACATATAAAACTGTGTAGATGTCACCTGCAAGAATTATTTTTGTTAAAAGAATAAGAGTGACACTGTACGAAATAGCTGTCTGTTTATAATGAAATCACATACTGAAAAGTACAGCAGAAAATAAAGATGAGGAAGCTAGAAGAAAAAAAAAAAGAATCTCTGAAATAAAGGAAAGCGTGTCCAGGTGCAATCATTGTGTCATCTAAAACCCCTTGGATTTATCAGGCGTACAAACCTGAATGGTAAGTGACAGCAACATAAACTGTCAGAATACTAATGTGATGACAAACGGCTCAATGCTATGGATCCGCTGCCATAAGAACCAAAGGCCAATTGATATGGTCTCCTGTGCTAATGGCCTGTGACCGTGTGCTACAATACTCGGAGATATACTTTTATTTTACATACTGGACATTTATTAGGGCGCTTCGTTCTTTTACGTGATTATAGATTTTTTACTGAAATAATGCAAATGAGACTGGTTCAAAGGCAAGTCAATATGCCGTCGCTATTTCTTGTAATTTCCCTGAGATGAGTCTTTGAGACTTGCATTCCTATTTATTGTAAGTAAAAGTCTTCGGCTGGGAAAGTCTAGTGTCTTAATTGACCTAATACACTTCTCAACATCTTGGCAAAAAAAATATTTATAGTTAACTTTACTTTAAGCGGAAATTCGAATTCCTTGTCAGGATTTTTTTTTTTTATCAGTCTCCCATGGGGAAGTTACACGTGGTCAGTGGTTATAAGAAGTGAGAGAAAACCTCTGTAACATAGTCGTTTATAGCAGAATAACCTGACCGTAGTTTTCTTATTTGCTTGCTGAATTTAAAACTAGAATTTTTTTTTACTTTGGATACAATTTCAGCAAAAGTGAAGTGTTGTATCGTGTTAACCATCGATGAATACAGAAAGTTTGGGGTTTAGTGATACCCATTATTGGCTAACTGAAGTCGTTAGAGAAGCAAGCTTTTGGGATGTCTCATATTCTTTCTTCACATTTAATACATTTTTGTTTTTTGAGACTCACATTTATGCACAAAGTTACAAACACATTAATATTTTAACAAAAACAACTGAAGGGTTGGTGGAGATGGACATCAGAGTTAGGTATTTATTCGGGGTTATAGACATAAAAGGTCCAGGCATAATATCCACCTCCTTTAACAGATAAACTGTAAATTGACTAGAGACGCCATGAACTACTTCTTATATAGAAACCTACATAGCAATGTGCATAGTAAATGATCAAAGGAGTCCAGACACACTAGCTGTTCCATGATAAAGGGTTCTTTCATTTTTTTTTTTTTTTTTAAACAGGTTTTATTGTCCCTGTTCAGACCATACTGCAGAGTTTTGAATTCCTGTATACATTTGCATTCCCATTCCAACCTCTCTTTCTGTGATTTTAAATTCCCCTTCAGTATCATAATCCTGAGATCCTTTATGATGTGGCCTGTGCTGCAGAGATAAGCTCCTACAGGCACATCGGTTTTCTGTTTCTTGATGGTGAACCTATGCAGGTTCATTCGCTGGTGAAGGGTTTGGCCTGTCTCCCTGTAGGGCATTTTTTGAAGCTAGTTAATGTCTGAGATAAGTAGGGCTTTCCATGGGTTTCCTGTAAATATAATTTTGAATGAGGGTCCAGAGACGCTGCGGAACCGAATCAGCCCTGGGTGGGTGGGTAAAAGCTGGCGGTGTGGGGGTACTCGCCGATGCAGGGGGGGAGCCGGTCGTGTCTGCTACTCCCTCATGAGGCGCCGGAACCGGAAGAAAGGCCATGGGTTTTATGGTGCATGTCGCTAGGAAGTCTTCCTTTATTTTAGCTATGAATAGGTTTGCATGCTGGGGGGCTAACCTAGCATGCAAACCTATTGTTGCAAGTGAAGTCCTATTTTTGCAAGTAAAGATCGTGGCCACATGAGAAGTAGTTGTGGGTCAGGATAAACTTTACTAGTCAAGTAATTGGTTCTGCAGGCTGGTTCAGTTTTTGAAGAAAGTGGAGACATGCTGTAATACCATCATCCATTATCATGGGTAATGTTCCTATACAATGATTCCACATCCATGGTGGCTTTGATTTCTTTAGATATTGGTCCAATAGCAGCTAGTTTGTTTAGGAGTTCCCTTGTGTCTGGAATAAAATTGAGGGTTTTCTTGGACCAGAGGTTTTATGATATTTTCAACCCACCCTGAGATATTTTCAGTATTCCAATACCGGAGATGATGGACATCCCCTCCTTTATATATTTTGGAGAGCATGTAAAAAGAGCCCAACTTTGGTTCCCCTGGCACTAGGTGAGTATTTGATCCCTAAGTCTAGAAGGTAGGGTTTTTACGGTGCTGGTAAGTTTATTTTTGTAGGAACCTGTAGGATCCTCTTGTAGTCTGATGTAGTGTTTGCTGTTTGATAGCTGCCTTTGTGTAGTCACTGGTGTTCATAATGACTATGACACAAATGATACAACTTTAGAAAAGTGTTTTTGAAATACAACCCCATTACATGCATTTGTATGCATAATATAACAGGAGCTAAGAGGGATGGCAATGAGGGATGTTGATGAGGATTGCCACATTTCTAACTTGACTGTTGCTGCTTTGAAATTAGATAATGTTTTTGGAAGAATGGATCTGTGGTCTTTGTACAAAACCTTTCTTTTTGCAACTTTTAGGTGAAGTATACAGCTGCGAAAAATGTATGTGAACCCTTTGGGATTACGTGGAGGTTTGCATAATTTGGTCAAAAAATTAGCTCTGATCTTCATCAGTCACACCAATAGAAAAACACAGTCTGCTTAAAATAATACTTCACAAACATTATATGTTTTCATGTTTTTATTGAACATTACATGTAAACATTTACAGTGCAGGGTGGAAAAAGTATGTGAACATTTGGACTTAAAAACTGGTTGACCCTCCTTTGGCAGCAATAACCTCAACCAAACGTTTCCAGTAGTTGCAGATCAGACCTGCACAACGATCTGGAGATTTTTGGACGACTCCTCTTCACAATATTCAGTGTAGCAATATTCTGGGAATGTCTGGTGTGAATCACTCTCTTAAAACCATGCCACAGCAATTGGGCTAAGGTCAAGGATCTGACTGGGCCACTCCAGAAGGCATATTTTGTTCTGTTGAATGACTTGTATGCTTTGGGTTACTGTCATGTTGCATCACCCATCCTCTGCGGAGCTTCAGTTGGCGGACAGTTGGTCTTACATGTTCCTGCAAAATGTCTTGAAACTGGAATTTATTTTTCCATCAATGACAATAATCCGTCCAGGCCCTGAGGCAGCAAAGCAGCCCCAAACCAAGATGCTCCCTCCATATATACTTCAAACTTTGCCCATCCCTCATACTGTTCTAGCTATGATTTAAATGTTGTTTCCCATGGTAACCAATAATATGCTTTTCTTCGTGGCTCAAATAATAAACAATGTAAAGGAATTAACCAAGCAGATACCAGTCTTTCCTAATGTTAAGGGAAAGTGAACACCCTTAACTTTGCTCACCCCTAAGCAAAAGCATACTGCCTTAGCTATGTCTACAAATTATAATTTCTCTAATGCAATAACCACACACATCATGGGCCTCAAAAGGCAAATTCACCTTTGGAGCAATTGCCAGTGATGTTGTCTGAGGCTGCAGATGGGAGGTCTTTGACCAAATGGAAAAAAGATAAGGCCAAGAAATGTTAAGAGTACCAATGAGCCAGGGGCACACATAGAAGACAGCCAGAGACAAAGAGATAGATGAGTGTACCCGAGGAATCAGACAAAAGCATGGTTATGAGCGTAGCAGAGGTGTAGCCAGGCAGCAGTCATAGATCAGCAATGGATAGAGCCCCCCCATACACGCTTAGAGCCTCACCTGATTTTTCAGCCAATTGAGCGCCGTGCACACTTACTGCGGTCGGTCGGCCGATCTAAAGCTTAAAGGGCCGAAATCGCCCGCTAAATCGATCTAAGCCATAACGGACATGTCCATAATTCTTCGATCGGTCTAACACACAACAACAGACAACAAGTGTCCCCGTCCAAAGTACAGGTATGTCATCTCAGCTCTGTCGGGGATGATGGGGTTGAGGACCCAGCCTGTCTGCAGTTGGCTGCGTCTCTGTCTGAGAAGCTGTGAGGGTGGAAGGTGCTAGCAGCTCTTCCCTCTTCCTTTTGTGCTTCAGTGAGCAGAGGCTGCAAGCTTACTGACCGTGAACTGGAAGCATCTTCTCACAGCCGGTGTCCCTAGATGCTGTCCGCAGGGTCCCCCTAGCTGCTTGGGCTGCTAGGGGGAACCGACGACCAGTGCTGGCACACAAAGGGTGCCAGGCTGATTGTGACCCGATCTTTCGTCCGCTTGACCACGCATAATGGCGTCATCACGCACGGTCGATCAGCCAAAACATCAGGTCACAATCTAAACGTGTATGGCGGGCTTAGACAATAGTATTTAAACACACCAACAGACAGAACAACTTTCTATATCATGAGAAATACAGCTATTCAGAATGCAGACCTTTATTATTGATTTCAAAATATATGAAGGTCCTGAGAGAGGCATACCAAAATAAAATGGATCTGAGAGATCATCCATCCCTCTAAATCCTTTTGCAGAGACAAGAGCACAGAGGTCTAAACCCCCCTCATACACCTTACAATCTTACTATACAATTTCTGTACAATCAACTTTTGTTTTACCAAAACCATGTGATATGAGGACCTTTCTAAACCTTCCAATTACTATGAAGTCTATCATATCACTACATAGTTATTGGAAATAACTTTAGATCTCTCCATACAATGGAAATTGTATGGAGTGATCTAAAGGTGTATGGGGGGCTTTAGTCAGTATAATCTGCCTGGCTGTTTGGATGGTGCAGTGACATCAGAAGTGGTGCAGAGGATTCCTATTGATCACAAGATCTGATTCCTTGTGTAGTTTTTTTCCAAAATATTAAATATCTAACTTAATTGGCTCAGCTTTTCAGTTTTTAAGTTTTTTTATAGATAGCCACCAATCAGACAGGATTAATTGATCTCAACAGCATATAAAAAACTGCAACTGCCATCAATAATTAGAGTTCTGTAACCTGAAAAAAGATGTGACCTCTAGGAGGGGAGATTGTTAGAACACTAGGGAATTATGTAATGGGGGCACTGAGGGTCTTCAATTATTTGGTCTTGTGCTTGATTTGTGTGTGCGGTGAAAGGGGAGGTGAGGCTGTAGCAATGTTCCTATAATACACTTTATTTTATTAGCTGATCTGGCAGTTAAAGGAAAGAGCCACAGCCATTTTTTGACAGCGCAATAATTCCAGCCTGTGGAGGAAGGCAATCCCCGGCATAGACAGCACACTGTTTACACTCTGCAAATAGCCATTTTACAACCGTGAGCTTGGTAGAATAGAGGCGCTGAAAAGAAATGTGTTGATGCCAGCTTTAGATTATCAAAGCATCAAAATGCAAGTGCCTTGTACTCGAACAAATTGCATTATGCTAATTTTTTTCTTTCAAGATGGAATATCAATTTTTGAAGCCTAATTTAAGCTATACATCATCTTGTATGCGAAAGTAAAATAACAATATACCCTCTTACCAAGGCACATTAATCTTTTGTGCTGCGCTGTGAGGTTCAAAAGGCATGAAGAAGTACACTTGAACGAATAATTTTTTACTGGGTCATGATTGTCATAACCAAATATTCGATTCTTCTCCTAAAGTCTCCATATTGTTCTGGGCTAGCAATGACTAAACCCCACAGAACATCTCTGAGAATGAATTACACTATATAGCCCAGGTGCCCAACCTGCGGCCCTTTGGGCATTCTTCAGCAGCCCCCCTCAGTCATCCACTTGCGGCCCCCAAAACTTACTGTAAATGCACAGGGCATAGGAACCCACCTGTCCGCCGATCCACTGACGCATCTTCTTCAGGGATCTTCTTACAGCAGGAAGAGGAGGAGAGAAACATATTAGGGCCCAGTTGCCCAACCTGCAGCCCAGGGTCTGCATGTGGCCCTTTTGGGCATTCTTCAGTGGCCCCCCTCAGTCCTCCACAAAGAGGAGAGGAACAGAGTGGGACATATAAACTTTGAATCAAAGGATATGTGCTTCATAAATATCCTCAAAGGCTTTGATTAGATCTATGAGGCACATAAGCTTTGATGGTATATATGACACAAAATCAGCAGTTGAAGTATCCTTTTAAACAAGTTATTGTTAATTACAAATAATGTTGTCTATCTATGCATGCTGAAACAAGGGGGGATAATCAGAGACCGCCCAAAATTATATAGAAAAAGAGAACAAAATTTTTCCCATCAAAAGATGGGAACACGGGGACTTAAACGGTCGACTCTCGGCGTATCCTCTATTCTAGAGGCATACTATCATAGTAAAGATTGGTGGAACATAGATTACATATGTAACATCACCTGTATGCAGTGGCATCCATATAAATGTAAAAACACGCAGGATGGGCACTTTTCCATCTATGCCCCTGAGCCTGTATCGCCGTCATCAGCTATTCCCTGGCAGGGCCGGGTCCATGATGGGGGCGCCGCCCACTGGGCGGATGGGGGAGACGGCGGTCCTCTGAGAGGAGTTGGCCAGACTTAAGCTCGTCAGTGAACTGAGCAGAGCCACCTAGACCACCAGGGAGCCTACTCACCTACTTGGAAGGATCTACCCTCTCTGGGGAAAATTCCCCGTGCAATACTCAAGCACTCTAACCATATGACTGGATGTTCCGTACCATATTCCTCTTCTGGGACAGTCTTCTGTGGACACGCATTACCCTTTTAATACTTTTATCCAGGTATCGTTTTAATCCTTTTTATTGTATCTTCACTGGGCTTTCTAAGTATAAGCCTAATGGCTAACACGTAATGAGCACTCATTATTCCCAGAAATAACTGGGATACACCTAATTGGCACCTACATTGAATTTAGAAGATTTTAATAAAGAGATATTCACTTTATTTGCTATTGATATTTGATACTATGTTACACAGTGGTTTTTAAAAGATTTAAATATTTATAATATTATGGGCACCAGCACCTGGCAATGCACTGGCACTAATTTAAGTTTTTTAACCAGCACAAGGGATACTTCTCCCTGACCTACCCCACTCTCTTTGTGGGATCATGTCAAAACACCCCTATCTTTTTGCATTGCACTTTTACCTGGACTTTTGAATACAAATATTCCCATATTTATCTTACTCCTAGTGAAGACCCTCCCATCCTGGCGGGAGTGGCGTGACCTGGCTCTCCGTTCCTAGTTTCCCACTCTTAACCATATCTTGACAGGCGGTAAGTGGCTTCTAAACCACTTATTCTATCCTTTACATTATAACGTTTAAACAACTGACCGAAACTCTATTACAATAAATCCATCGAGATTGATGAGCTGTGGGTTGGACCCCCTGAAGAAAAGGGTTTGAAACACGTGTCGGGGCCCATCGATAACATCGGTTCTCTCTTGATCCTGCCACACGCCATACCGTTGTGGACTGATATGATATGTCTGAAGCTTTTCATGTTTACATTTATATGGATGCCACTACATACAGGTGATGTTACATATGTAATCTATGTTCCACCAATCTTTACTATGATTGTATGCCTCTAGAATAGAGGATACGCCGAGAGTCGGCCGTTAAAATCCCTGCGTTCCCATCGTTTGATGGGGAAAATTTTGTTCTCTTTTTCTATATCTATGCATGCTGTCATTTTTTCCATTATATATGGCTTCTACAAGTCAGTATAGATTGAAAATGTTATGTGGGGCCCTTAAGTAATGCCCAGGGCCGCACTGTTGTTCCCCCATATCAGCTCAGTTGCCCACCACTGCTATATAGCATAGGCCTCATTTATGGCTTGCTAAGAACATAGAAATTGTTCATAGCCTGGTTACAGGTGCACTTTAAGGTTCATGTGCTCTCATTTACATAATGGATTTTGAAACCTTCTGGTTAGTTTCATCATTGTAACCCATTTAAAAGGCCCTTAAAGCAGCATCTTCACACTGTTAGTATTTTCTATGTCAGAAAGAGATGACGGCAAAGCTGCATGTAGAGGCTAATATGGCTATTACAATCATCTCTGGCCTGTAGTCACTGAAATATAGAGCAGTAAAAGATTATTTTCTGACTTCAAAGAGATCTCTAGCAGGCTTTATTCTTCAAAGACTTATGCAACAGAATGGGTATATGTGAGCTTTGTTGGCCATAAGGAACCAGGTTTCAAAACTCATATTGTCATATGTCTCAATCTGTTACATATTCTGAAAACAAGGCGATTCTTCTTTATTTTTTACACAGGGTGGTGTCGGCAAATGATGGTATTAGGATCCTTAGTGGTACAGCCAGAACTGTAGTGGAAAAGATATACCTTAACCCTTATTTAAAGCGCACCTAAAGTGCATTTTTACTTACCCGTGCTGTCAAACTGGTGGAGTCCGGCTCTAAAATCTAAAAATATATACTTACATGCTTTGCTCTCTTCTGTAGCAGTTACCATAATAAATAGTTTTCTGGGGGTTGATGAACTGCAGTAATGGGTATGGCCAATAGAGGTCACCAAATGTTGTTTTCAACTGTGAAAACATAGCTTCATAGGCTTGGAAAGGGAATGTGGTGATGTGACAAATGTTGTCGTACTCATACAAAGTCTGAAGCTGTGCATAGACGATTTTGATTTGCGGCCAATTTTGCGGTAGATCGGCCGCAAATCTCACAAACTTTAAATTCGTCCATGAATTGGTTGGGAAATCTATGTAACAAATTACAGACATGTAATTTTAGATTGATCTCCTTATTTTGGGTGGGGCCCAGCATCCCCATCCAAAGTAAATGCCAGCACACAAATGGTGCCGGGCTGATTCTCGGCACGACCTGCCGTGATGACGTCTTCTCGCACGGTCGATTTCAGGAGAAATCGGCCCAGCATCAAGATGTCTATGCCGAGCTTAATGCATACCCGAGATTTTTATCCCCAAGGTGATCAGTCATGATTATCTTGGTAGGAAATTTGGTTTGCATACAGCCGTTCCTCATTGGTTGCTCTTTAACTATCCTTTTCCATTATGAAACGAACAGCAGTTATATATCATGGCTTTTGTTTCTATAGGGTTGGACACATCAGGGTTTCTCCTGCTCATCCTTATCCTTGTTATAAGAAGAGAACAGGCTGCTTGGCACTTTGTACAGAGATAGTCACCTGAAACAACAACGTATAATTGCTTCATATGACAAATATTTTTTTTATAACTGTGCACTAAATCTGATAAAATTTGAAAAATACTTGCGTTGTGGTTTATAGAATAGAAGCTTTTTTCTAGGTTATCTGTATTTTTATAGTAAATTAATACCCAGTGGATGCTGTGTAAGTCACCTAGTGTAAACATGCTTTCCATCCCGGTAAAGACAACAACGCACCCACAAATAAACCAGCAAATGCCTGTGCTTCCTGCTTACTATTTCACGCAGAATGTTATTTATGATATTGTATTTGCAGCATTCCCTTTGTCTCCCTGCCTAGGTAATACATAATAAATCTGTAGATAAATATGTGCAGCAAGCTGTAGGTCAATATAATGCATCTTCAAGTACAGTATAAACCACAGTATAGATTGTATCCGAGAGAAAGAGTGCCATTAACCAACGGGTTATTTAAAGTATTTACTTACTTATCTCGAACATTTTTATAGATTTACAGCACATGTTTCACCTTACAAAAGATATATTATTTCTGCTGCCTTTTTTCCAGAAGATATTTTTTAAAAGGAGAAATAAATTTCAATAATCTTTTGTCAGCTGTCCTCCGTATATCTTTTATGTATTCCTAATTCCATGCGAGATGTATAATTACTTTTATGTGAGCCATAGAAAATCAATGACAACAGAATCCTGTTGACGTCTTGAGAAAATCAAATATTTTAATCGAAAAGTAAACATGCCTTGGAATACAAAGGCGGTGCAGAGTTTTTTTTTTTGTAAAATATTCATGGACTAGTTTGTGATGAATAGTAAATTATTAAAAATGTTCATGCTAAAGTAGACATTTATTTATGTATGTGAACCCTGCGAATTATAGAGAAGCGATGTTTATGACGTGGCACATAATTGTAGGGCTTGTGTGCTTAATATTTTTTTTTTTAAATAGAAAGTGATTCTTGGTAGCTAAGATATCCAGTTATTCAAATGGCTGATTCTGATCAGTCTCAAACACACCTCACTGTTTAGTGCAGAGGTTGCCAACCTTCGGCTCCAGAGCCACATCAGCCACCTTGCTGTGGCTCAACTCACAAGCCTCCTCCATCCCACCAGCGCATACACGCTAGAAGGAAGAAAGAGCAGCCAAGATCACAGCTGCAAGAGAAAGGAGCCACAGAGAGGATCTCGGCTGCTCTCCTCCGTTCCATCATGTAGGCTGGTGTTGGGATAGAGTAACGAGAACATGGAGCCGCAGTGTAGACTGGGGGATGAGGGAGGGACAAGAGCAAGGTGCCACAGCCCCCTGGTTGGTAGCTCTTTAGCTGTTAAAGGTTTCCATCCTCTGGTCTAGTGAATGCTGCAGGAACCAAACCTTGTCCTGGATTCGGATCGATTGAGACTGTCTCTTTAACTTTAAAATCCAGGCAAACCGTTAACATAGATGTATAAAAATGATTTTAGAGGCTAAAATATTTTTATTTCGGTCCATCCAGTTTTGGAATTTAGAAAATCCTGACATTGTATTCCGTTTCTCTGCACAAAATACAATCCATTTACAATAGAAATATTGCTATGCTTTCAGTGCAAATTACTGAATTTCCCACAACATAAAAAGATATTTGGTGAAAAAAATTTATTAGGATGAAAAAATAAAATGGATGAAATCATATGTAATGATTGGTAAGCTTGATTTTTGTAAATATTGTTCTTGGGTTTAGTTAAGAATTCATACATAGACATGTTTTACAAAGAGAAACTTGTGTGCATCTGACTAGTTGACTTTCGCCAAAACACCACTATGTTTTGCCATAATACGGCAAAACTGCAGTGGTTTCATCTTTGGCATGGCCCAATTATTTTGTGCACATGTCCCTTTGCGTTATGGTTTTCAGAATGTGGGGTTCCAGGTTCTAAAAATGGCAACGGGATGGGGCATGCCTATTGAAGATTAATTAGGATAATGCTAAAGACACAACCACTATGGTTTAGCCACTGCCTGTGTGAGTAAATGTCAAAGCCCCTAGAAACGTGATATCATCACCAAAATGGGGGTTTGTAAAAAATAAAAAAAAGTACAAATACTAAAAAGTTTGCTGTAGCATATGTAGTTTTCTTTGCAAACTTCAAGGTCAAGTTGACATTTTTCATAATTTATCAGAAGACAACATGTGCGCTAGAGCAATACTTTTTTATTTTCTTCAACCCTTCAATGATACCATGTTCTGAGACTTTGCAATTAACTCACAACGTCAGCTACTCAAAATTTCACAACCAACTCCAAGAGATACATAAAATTCAGCATTAGTCTTTGAATTACGTTCATGCAGGCTGCAGTTAAACTGAGCCATTTGAACTTCAGCTTCAGAATCTATTTTGCTCAGTTTAAAGTCAATGCTGTTCTCATACCATGTAATGTTGAATTGTATGTAGCTCAATGACTATCTGAAATGTCTGTAATATCTGAAACATATACCATGTATCGGCACTAATGATTCAGCGTACACGTGTGCTCAGCAACCTTGTATCTCTATTTCACGCTGCACTTCCTTAGAAAGAACAAGGAGTATGACATCTTCAGATGATAAAGCTGTAGCTGTTAGCCGTTTGTATTGTTTCCCCAAGGATCATCCTCTTCCTATGAGCAGCTGAAGTCTGTGCAGATCCTTGACATAACCCTAGCCTAACAGGGATCCAGTAGGCTAATTCCGGCACTCACCAGGAAATTTATAATGTGAGATACACGTTGTAAAGATGATGATGCAGAATTAGTAAAGGCGAATTGAAACCTTCACACTGCATAGTTTCAGAGTGGCAGAAACCCTACAGGCTTATCAGTTTATATGGGTATATGGGCAAACAGCAGAGCTACTGATGCGATGCTTAAGCTCCCTGGGGGTTTGCCCGAACCTCACCCAAGCATAGATCTAGTGTAATTACCTATCCTCAGCCCACGGGGGTTCTGAATTGCGGCGAACCCGACGAAAAGCCGTTTCTCCCGCAATCACTGCGGAGTACAATGTACTCCGCCATGATTGCCGGCTCTCTGCCCAGCCCTCTACACACCGTCGGTGTCAAATAGACGCCGGCGATGTGTGGCGAGAAGAGGGGCGCCCCTCCATTAACATGGAGGTCTATGGCGCCGCCCCCCGCCCCCTTAAGCGTCATCTGTGACGCCGAAGGGGGCGGGGGGCGGCGCCATAGACCTCCATGTTAATGGAGACACGGGGCCGGAAAGAGCCGCAGGCACTCAGAGAGGCACCGTTATTGACCCCATCCAAAATAATGACCGATATCCATGACGCAGCAGTGCTGCGCCTACATATAAATGAAGCTCGAGCGCAGTGCAATGACATCATTATGTTGAATCGAATTGCACGGGTATCGACCTATGTATGCCAGCCTTTATATACATTCTTAAAAACCAACTCCAGGCTATTTTTTTAAAATGTCCTGGTGATAGTGTAAAAAACAAATACAGGACCTTCCCTAACACAATTACTTATTGCACACACCATGATATCCTGGCCATAGCAATGCCACCTTAATCTTCATATACCAAACACTGTCAGAGATTTAAATGTCACAATCACATTTCAAACCCCTTTTCTGCATTAAGACCACCCAGCCAGAAAAAGTGGTGAAGATAGGGAGGGCCCTGCAGTATCACATCACTGGCAAAATCCAATATTAGATTTTTTTTATTGTCCATAGGGAACCTGTTATACTGCATAATGCATTAAAGGTCAACACAGTAGGTTCATGCGAATGCATAAAAAAACACTGTTGCGCACATAGTCAATTTGAGTCAATCGAGTCTCTTAGAAATGCAAAGTAACACTGGTAACAGTCCAAAAAAGTTTTTACAATTAGATAAATATAACAGAGGGAAGCTTAGTCCATTAGTTGATGGTGTGCAGCTCCAGGATGGAGGAAGTGTGGCTCCACTGAAAACATATAAAAAACAAAAAGGAGAGCACAACCTAGTGGATTATTAATAGTGTTGAGCTCCAATATTTGTATTGTGAATATATTTGCAAATTTTGCAGATATTCACAATTTTGAATATTCATGATATTATGCACTGGGAAGCTTATGACCATGCATTGTGATTATATAACTGCAATGCGAAAATAAATACCATTTTAAAGATAATCGAATATATTTTCACAATGCTTGGCCATACATTCAAATTTTGTGTTTTCCAATATCGAATCAAATATTAGAATTATTCTTAAAATATTGCGAATTCAAAAATTGCCTATGCCGCTCATCACTAATTATAAACAGGTTCATTTAAAATGATTAAAAAGTGAGGTAATAGACTCACAAAGTGAAGTAAGATGCGTGTACCAAACACCCAACAACCTCTGGAGGAGCTGGATCCCTGCAGCTAGCTCATCCCCCCTGGCCAGAGATGCAAGTGCAGTGTCTCACTTGGTGGTGTCAGCAAGGTAAAGATGGAATACAGCTCCTCGTGGTGGTGTCTGTAGTGAGGACGTCACTTCCTAGGAGCCTCCAGTTGCAGGGGATGCTGACATATGAGACTGGAGCCAGTGAAATCAGGAGTGCGGTCACAGATGATGGGACCGATTTCTGGGAAAACTTTTCCTTCATCAAGCCAAGTTAATGCAAATGCCCTGCAGCGTGCTTTTGGATGCATTGCAATAGTGTTCCAGACACTTGTATTGAAGGTCTAGCGCTGCGGAATGTGTTAATGCATGGTTTTGTTTATGAGCAACAGACACGTTCGTATTAATGCACCCGTTTCCAGTAAAAATCCACACCACAGCCATAGTACTGCTAGTGTGAAATGGCCTTAAATACAATTGTCATCAGTCATATTGACAATGAGTTATGCTTGTATAAGGCCATGTATGCTTCTCACTAAGTCTTAATTAATACTTTAATTAGAAGGTTGAAAATAGCCAAATGTCAATTTAAAAAAAATAATAGGCCATAAGAAAGCAAAACAAACTGGAATCAACAATCTAATTTGAACCTATTAATACAAGTTGTGCTAATTCTATGGATTAATTACTATTGGGGATCTACATGCGTAGGTAAAGGTGTCACAGATGTTTCTATAGGTATAGTTGCTGTAGAGAGAAAAACATTTCTTTAATTAATCTTGAGTGTTGGAAGACCACAGTGAGGACCTTATAATTGAAAGAAATCCTTTCAATAATACAAACACCCCTATCACCTCTCTGTTATGCACTGAAGTGCCTATTAGCATCAATGCCTGATGCACTCTTCTTTGCTGCAGCTCTGTCATGGGCGCATTACATCCCATGTAAGTGAATTCTACTGCTAGGCATAACCACTCCCCCCATGTTAGTGCTTAGTACAATCTGTTGACCAATGCATCATTGAAGGATGTTTTGTGTAGCTATGGCATAAGTTCCTTAATTCCAGAAAGGAAAGCGTGTGGTGTAAGATTGTAGAGTTAGTAATTGGCAAGTTTGGCCAGGAAGTTGCAAATATTTTTTTTCTGAAGATTAAATGTCAATATAACTCAAAATGTCTCAAAACAATTAAGTTTGGTTTCCTTACTGGTACCTTTTCAAACTGTAACATTCAAGGTCACAGTGGTACATAATCAGCTAAGCTTGATTGCGATTTGTAATGGTTTTTCATTGTTTTCTTCTGGTTAGGCTCAGAGATCCTTGTTATTTTCTCTATGCCATTGTACTTCTCTTCAGGGAAATTGCTGTAGCCGGGTCCTCGGAATCTCACGGTGTTTGATATGACCTTCTCTGACAGGTTGCAAGTTCATGCTTCAACTAAACGACACCAAAGTCAAGGAGAAGAGCAGCTGTGCTTACAAAGAGATCAGTAACATGTTAGATTAAAATAGCAGGGTAGAGCTTTATAAACTGCATTTCTGCTGTATATTATACTTTGATTTTCTTGCTGTGGAATTGAGAAGGAAAACGGCATGTTGGTTCTTGCAAGGCTTCTGTAGGACGCTTACATGGCATGGTGTCCTGTAAAATAGTTTCTAAGCTTCATGGTATTACAAGCTGCAATTGAAAGCCGAGCCATATTATATTTCACAGTCATTTTTTTCACTATTATTCCTTTCAGCTACGCAGATATAAAAAGCAGCATGGGATCCTACCAAAATACGAAATTATTGTACTAGAGAAACAAAAGTGTATTTGTTAATTTTGTTGAAGCTGCCAGAAATCAGTTTTTAATCTGTGATATTTGTCTTGTACACAGAAACACATTGTTCAAGGTTAATTTTACAATGCGCTTTTACCAATAATGTACATATAGCACAATGCTTTATGGGTGACAATAAGCAATACTTGTCAACAGCCCCGGATTTCCAAAGACCATCCCGTGATTCGGCACAACTAGAATGGTTGTAATAATAAAGATCAAGGCGAGGTTAGGGCTGTTGTCTGTAGCATTTGTGCAGAGTGCACAAAGCATTAACATACTGTTTTAACATCTGAGAAGCAATCTTATGAACAAAGATAAAAAAAATTGTATTGATATAATTGTATGTAGTGTCATTGCAGACCTGATTTGTTTTGATGTATTGAGGCTATTAACTTTAATGAACAGGCAGTCTCCTGAGGGACCCACGTTTTACTAGGTTTTTTACTAGGTACCCTGCTAAAGCAATATTTATACAAAGCCAATATAGGAAGTGTCCTAGGGTGATAAGGATACTGGGGAGGCACTGATCCACCTGCACCTAAGGCTATTGACACGTATAAATTCTTCTTTTCTAGGGTTTCGGTTTTACTAAAATTTGCACCACTGCTATCTACTTAATTTTCAAAGCTATTTCTATTTGTTACACCTTAAAGGAGATTGCCAGCCAGCACTATTTCTAGAGAGTTTATGGAACCCTAACTTTCCTGGGAAGACAGAAGTTTCCTTATCACCTACAGTTTTTTTCAGCAGTCAAAAGGAAGATATCTCTCTCCCTTATTTTCCTTTTTCAGGAAAGGAAGTATAGTGGACATCGCAGATGTTTTACCCCTCCCTGTTCTATGTAAACCAATATTTAAATCAGACATTCTTACAGTATGTTTTCATATGAATGACTCTAGAAAGGATCATGATTTATAACTAAACGTTGCAGATCAGCAGTTCTTACCTGTGAGGCATAGTCAAAATATTATACAACTGTCGCTGGTTATTTCAGTTAGATTTGTGTTTAGGTGTCACCTAATCAAGTATCACTCATCCTTGACTGGAATGAGACAAAATTCCATGGGGTAAATGTCTCTATCACTCTACAATCTTAGGATGTTCCTTCATTTCAAGTTCATCTGTCAATGCTAATGGCTTGGGTTTTGCTATCTCGTGCCCCCCTATAGGTGCGGGGACATCACAAGAACATGTCATAATGATGTATAGAGATAGAAAATGTCCACAGAACATAATGATGACAAAGTACTGCCTTCAGGCTATAGAACATTTGCAACATATGGAAAGACAAAAAGCCAAAAGTGCCTTCTTGTGAAGACTGAAATTCATGCATCATGGGCTGCATTCATTTTTAAGAGTCATGAAATCTGTAGTACTTGCCATTTTGTTGAGGTAAAGGAAATCCATCTTAAGCTAGAAAAATGTAGTCACCTCCTATATATTTAGATTAAAGCATTATTCAACCAACTGTACAAATCAAATATTGTTATATCATGGAATGCAGTTTCCTTACCATATGGCTGGTGATGCTAAAGATGATCTGGATGGTCATGCCAATTAAACATAATTAATTCTTATGTTTTGTGCAATGTACATGAAGTTATTGCAATGAAAGTGTTCCAAAATACTTTAATTGGAGAACAGCAAAATACAAAAGAAGATTTGTACATACGAAGCCATAGTTCATCCATCGGAAGGTCTTTCATTTCTGTTTTACCAGTCCTTACCAGACTTACACAGCCCTACCAATCGTCATAGCTAAGTTGGTTATATGACTTTCCTTTACATTTGAGCATCACATCTAGGTCACCTTCCACCTTCTTTATTCTCCTATCAGAAAGTTCCTGTAATGCACATAAATACGGTATCATTGGTGGTGATCTGTGTGGCAAAAAAAAGGCTATTTTTGTAACAATAGTTTTGAGTTATCTTAAGTAACCCATGTTAACTGTAAAGAAATGCTTGCTAATGCACTGCAATAGAGTGAGTCAATTTAGTGAACACAACATTTAAGGTTAATACAACTGTAGAAAAAAAAAATTATTGACAAAACGCATTCCATTATAATAGCCACATTTTTTATCACTCCAAATTTCAGCTCCAGTCGTTTCTATTCTTTAGCTTTCCTAAATGCAATTTGTAATAATGTTACCTTTGCTGTCCCTATAAATAAAATTTCCTAGCTATTGCTTGCATATGTATTCAGGTGCTGTTAACCATAACCTCATTAAATTGAATTAAAGCAATTGCTATTTTTGTTAACCAGTTCAGCTTCAACACCCTTTTACCCTTCAATTTTTCAATGCTAGGTTGGGCCTACAGATTCTGTTACAAATGTTCCCGTAATTGGGATCATAAAATAGTGCTGATCAAAGCGTTGTGTTAATTTTGTGTCAAACTAAATAAAAAGGATTAAAATATACATATTTTATTTTGCCAGCTTAATCATTGTTATCATTGTCATTGTTTCTCCCTAGATGCCAAGCTGGCAACAACATACGCCTCCTCATACATTAATCTTACTTAGCTACTTAAAAACAGGTAACCGCCTTCTTTCTAGTGCTTGATATCAAAAAGAGCTATTGACTCAGGTCAGGTGGCCATATATACATTTTCTTTTGGAATGGTTGGGTTTTGGCCCTTTCTTTAGAAAAGGGAATACAGATCCCTGGGCATTAACCCCCAGGTTTATGTGCAATATCTGGGCTTTTGATCCCCACTGTTTGCTATGTCCAAAGGGAAAGAATGAGGCAAGAGTGCCTGCTTTTAGTGTTATGTGGACTGACCATTGAGCCTTTACCACATATATCCATCAATCATCTGACATTCTGGAATGGCTCTGTTTATTTGCCTGCTCTTTGCCTGCGTTACTTTCTGTCTTGGATATTATACAGACTTTATTCTGGCCTCTAAATAAATTTAGCTAGATGTGCTTCTCTCAACATTTTGTTACCATCCTCTCTCTTCTGTCAACTCAGTCATTCTTTCCCTTTAATAAGCAATCCTCGAGCCTCTTCTACCTCAGAATTTACCTCACTACTGCTTATTCTTTAACTCCAGCTTCATTCCCTCTTCGAATGTTGGAAACATTATCTGATATGTTGGCTAGATCGCATGGGGGCCATAAAGAAGGAAAATGCAGTACATTATTGAGGTATTATGAGTAATGGCAAAGCTAACCCCCATAAGTGATGTAAATAGTGGTCTTGTGCTTTTGGAGCAAAACAACCGCTAACCCTGAAGTGGGTAACAGTATGTTATTCTGCTTTCACCTTTTGTTCTGTAACTCTATTATGGTGCAAAACAATGCTGCTGCTGGCCTGTGTAATAGTGTTTGTACATACATACAAAAACTGTATTCTTAAAAAGGGAAACAATATTTGTACATTTCTGAGTACATTTGTTTCTTTCATTATTGTCAAAGAGTATTCTAGTCCTTCATGGTGATATGTCAATAATGGTCTTACCTCGGGTGTACAGGCACATAATGTTGACATTCTATAATTTTCTGCTTTATTTTAATTAAATAAATTCCATGCGTGCACATTTATACATATTGTACAGTGAAGTTATTGTAGAGGAAAACAGATTTTTGCAAACATCTTTGGTAAGGCAATTTTCACCATGAATAAGGTAAAAAAAACGAATTTCCATTCTGCAGAAAATATTGGATTCTTTGTGCAAGGAAAATTCAAACAACTAGATTTTTGATTGGATATTTAAAGTCAGTGCAACATGTCATCTAGACTAACTTTCTTTTTGCAAAGTGCATTCACTTACCTTAATGAATGACTTAAGCTGGGCATAGACATTCCGATTCCTGCACGACCCGACCTCCGATCCAAAGCTGTGCGTGCTCCCGCATCCCTTAGGGATCGGGTCGTGCAGGAATCGGGTGCAGCAACTAGCAGGATTGTGCTAAAATCAGCCGTCATGTCAGATGACACATTGATCGGACAAGACGGATAATTTTAATCCGATCCCATTAGTTCGGATGGGGAATGAGCAGCACACAAAGGGTGCTGTCCGATTTTCAGGCCCTAGTGCCGAAATCGGATCGGGAGTCGACGGTAAATCTTACCGTCTATTCCCAGCTTTAAGGATATGTGGACTTACTAACTATCCAATAGTGCCTGAGCAAAATTTGAAATCCTCTTCGAAATTAAAAAAATACACACATGTCCCTTTTAAGGAAGTTTTCAACACAACTGGTAATGTGCAATAGTGATATCACAACCATTTATTTTCTCCGTAACCTAATTACAGCGCGTCTATACATGCCTTAGCGCTCCCTTATCTGGGAGATGAGCATCATTTTGTCGCCCTACCTCATTTGTTACTTAATCCCGCAATATATTTATCTGTATTGCTCTTATTGTTTATGTTGATTTTTCATTTTATCAATGTTCCTACATTCTGGTTTTCTGTATTTTTTATATTATAATAAAAAAAATAATAATGACATACATATAGAAATATAAAGTTTATACAACATACATATAGAAATATAAAGAGTTCATGAAACCTATATATATAAATACATTTAAAAAAATTGCAGATGTGATGGACCTCTTAACCTTTTCCTGACATCATTCTTCTATACAGTTCTTGCCCCATGAATTCACACACAGGCTATATTCTTGTCAGATCCTCGTCCCTGAGGTCTCTGTATGCTTAATAAAGGGGATGTGCCTACTCTTACTATGTAAGAGGGTAACTGCAAAAGAAAAAAGCAAGGAAAGTCACGTAAGGCATCACAAGCACAACAACTGACATTTTTTGAGAGTGTTCTGTACGCAGTGTACTCTACATTTCTGGTTGGCACCAGAAAGTGACATTTGTAATTTTTATAAATTTTAGAAAATCATAACTGATTGACTGAAGATAGAAAAGGCATTATGTTTTTATACGTGAAGTGAATGAATTAAAAATAACATTTTTTTAATGTTTTTCTTTTTAACATGTTTATTTATACTCTAGTACGTAGAGTACACAGAGATGGGTTGCCTATACTCTTGTTATGGTTTTATGGAAGTAGATAAACCTCAGTAGATCTTCTTAATATTTTATAATTTGTCTGGTCATTCACTCCACAATACTGCATGTGACCGTGACATGCATATGATTGTTATTCTTAAAGTTGGCTTTCGTCATTTAAATGCGGGTGCCCTTGGGGATACGAGTTCACATACCAAATTCGATTAGTAGTAATTCAAGGGTTCACCCACGCATGCAGTAATTATGATTGTGAGCATCCGAGGAAAATTAGTGTATAATGTCTTAATTAAAGCATGGTAATACCATTTTAGTTACAGATTAAATTATGTAAAGCTCTTTAAATATGCACATTCTTGTATAATTAAGAATAAAACTGCATCTATAAAGAAGATACTTGCATTATTAATGTGTGTTTGCATGGAAACAGTGCACAGCGGGAAAATAATTCAGCCACAAACAACCCAAGGCCATAGTAATGGAAGCCTATGGCAATGTCATAGAGGCCCGTGGATTTTTACAGTGGATATCTACTTTGCACAGAGCTCTTTATGAGTAGTAGATGTATAAATATAATACTGTGAACATAACAGAGCTTTGTGCTTTCATAATGCAGCATCTTATGCATAAATGCTGTTTTCTTTTGTGGTTCTCTTCTTCCATAGTCTACCCTTTACAAAAGGTATGTCTTGCTATAAGAAATGGAAAACTCACTCAGGTTTGGGTGAATGAGGGACCTGTAAAATATTACTTAACTATGAGAAAGAAAATAAATTGTGTGGGAGAACTTCACAACTGAATGGACAGAAATACAATTCTATTGGTAAGTATAAGTAGGAATGGTTGGTTAATATGAATTTGTGGAGGGTGAAAGAGGGTATTTTGGAAAGTAGGGATGCATAAATATAGAGTAAGTGCACTTATCTTTCAAATACATCTCAGCTCTATTAATATAACAATTTGATTTGCATTTGGCAATAATCAGCATGTGTTCAAAATACATAATTTGTTGTCCAACCTCGTAATCACTTATTTTATATTATTTAAATTACTTAAAGGAACTGTAGGATCTTGACTAACTGGAATGTGATTAATTTAAAAACAATTTTCCTGCCAAATATGCTGAACAGTACAATCCCTATTTACTAAAACTGACTAGAAATACCTATGACAGATGTGTCGAAATTAAGGATAATGTAAAATATGAATTTGAATACCTTTATAGCATTCAGCAGAGATAGTTCTTTCAAAACTTTAAACTTTCGTGCCACATGGGCAGTTTGGACTGATTTTTTATTCCATCCAGATGATCTATACATATGATCCTTGGTTTGCTCAGCAGCATCTTAATTTTACTCATGATATCATAGTCTAGCCTTAAGGTAGCCATAGATGAGGGATCGACTGCAGCGGAATGATGTCATCCCGCTGCAGCCGGCCCCTCAGCTGATTGGCGGGCACCCTTTATGTGCCGCCCATTACTTTTAATGGGGACTGCCATCTCCATTTAAAGTAATAGGGTTGGCGGGGAACTTATCAGCATGTCAGATCACCGTGCCATCTCACAAGAGATTCCTGGTCAATCTCACCAGGGAGTGCGCACAGCGGTTGATTGGCCAAAAAATCTGATGAAAATCGGGCTGTGTATAGCTACCTTGTGATGGAAGATTCAGAATCCTATGTGGAACAATTGAACAACCTACTCTTTACCTATAGGGCATGGTGGATTTTGTGTGTTTTTTTTCACTTACCTTTATTAATTATAGTCCCCCCAACCTTTATCTTCCACTTTTCTCTCTACTGGTTGAAATTATTGCAATGGTTAAATATTTTAGGATACCAGTTACACAATTATGTCTTCAGTTTAGAAATATTAGCAAACATGTATATACTTGTGTTTTCCCTAATATACAACCTCAAGATGCTAGCTGCTATTATAGATGGCTTGGTAGACCATTGTATTGGTCAAAGATTGTACTGTTAGTTTTTGTTTTCTGAATAAAGGTTATACAAAAACAAAGGATGTGTGGTGTAAGACGTTCAAATTTTCCTTTGTTGTATGGCCACCATACACAAGTAAAACCCATACCAAAAAGCTAATTTTTTTGGTGTTTCATAATGAGATGTTGATTTCATAGATAACCGGATAATTGGTGAAAAGGTTTCATTATTAGGCTAAATATTGTTGGTTTTTCATACTGCTTATAATCCTATAATTAACACTTGTTAATAAGTACATAGCTTTGCTTTTTGTTGAACATAAGCTTCTGTAATACATATAGATTTTAGTTCTAACTTGTATATCTGTTCTTGGTTTTATACAGGAATTCCGATTTCATTGCATGTGAAAGAACACACAGGTAGTTTGGCTGCTTTTTAAATGGTCTCTAAAGCAGTGCTCCAACCGGTTGATTGTAAGCGGAGTATAGCTCTTAACCAACTGATGCTGCCTTGGCACCCTTTTAACAGAAGCTTAGAGTCCGAACATCTGCTCCATTATACACTGCCTGAAAACATGGTGCTAGGCATAAGCTACTTATTATAAAAGAATGTGGCCAGTTTCCAAACCAAATACATATTCATCATGTATCTGAAGAAAGCCCAAGCTTATTATTATTATTACAGATCCTATTTTAGGGAAAAGGTCTGTTCTATGACTGAATTCTGATTAGAGTGATCGCTAAGGTATGCCCACAAGTTATGCATTTTTTTTGTATGAAGCAAGGAAAAGGATTTGGGGGTAAAATATCCAACTATACATTTCAGGTTATCAACAGCTGCAGAATAAGCACATTGTAATAAATTAACGATTTTTTAGTCTTCTTTAAAGCCTGGGTGCAGAGACACTGCAGAAGTGATATTCTTGCACAGAGTAAAATAGAATTTTCTCTGTTGAACAAATCCTATATATGACTGGTCTGCTCTGCAAACTTTAATCGAAGCATCTTAACCACTTCCATCTTCCTGGGTTCTATTCAGGACCCATAATTGCAAAATGAATGATAAATGGGCATACCAAATGTTGTATGGCCATTTATTAAAGTCATTAATGTAGTGTACTCCTGTGGGGTGTTCAGCGTTATTTAGAGCTAGCATTATTGCTCTACATAAATAAAATAAAATTAAATTTTAATAACAGGCCAGAACTCTACATGTTTGCAATGTATAGAAAATACAATTTGTGTATGGGCCTGTAATTCCCTCTCAACATACAAATCTATAGAAAATCAAAAGCAGCTTGAAGCTGTTGGCAAGGATCTCCAGGCACAAGTAATGTAGTAACTTTATGTAGAAACTTTATTAGTAATTGCAAAGAGAAAAGAGAAGATAGTCCAGTGTCAACTGGATTTTTTTTGAATATTTGTATTTTTATTTTCAAATGTTCTCATAAAACTGTTTAAACAAACAAAAGCATAGAATAATAATCAGCTAAATAAAAAAAAATATTTTAATCCAGATAACTGGTAAATTGTGCAAAAATTAACTGTAAAAAGAAAAGCGCATAGAAGAGCATGGCCATAGGAGAGTAAGGGACTGAGGTGGCCTCTATTTTGTAAGCCATTTGGTGGACCTTGGTCGAGAGAGTACTGGGCCCTTCCACCAATAATGTAGAAACAAGCTCCTACCTCCAAAGCCTCTCCAACATTTTTGGACCCCGTGGTAAATATAATTGATAAGCAAGCTGTATACCATTTTGATAGCAGCTTATTATTATTGGATTCTTGCATCCTGGTACAGACGAGTTTTATCAACTGGCGGTCTAATTCAGTCTGGTTTGCTGTGCCAAAAACGGTTCATAAAAACTGTACAAGGGATAGCATGCATTCCAACTCAAGTTCCCATTCCCTGATGAACCCTGGCAGACAAGACTGAGATTCAGCCAACAATTGTGAATATAACTGAGAAAGCAGGTGGTAGGTTTCACTAATCACCACTCAAAGATAGTTTGAAAGCTCTCAGAGGTCAGGAAGGAGGCTAGCTGACAATATCACCAGTATTTATCAGGGAACGATCTTCAAGTGTTGCGTAGATCTTATGATGATTGCAATTAATGACGACTGGCATAGGCAATATTTGAATTTGCAATATTTTGAGAATAATTCTACTAACATTCAATTCGATATTGCGATTACCTCCAAAATGAATGGTCACATGGGGTATTTATTTTTGCATTGCGAATATAAAATCGCAGTGCATGGCCATACACTTTCCAATGCTTAATGTCACGTATATTCGACATTGCGAATCTCCAATAGTGGATATTCGTCTAATATATTCACAATTCGAATATTTAAACTCAACACTAATTGCAATCACCCCACAGACACAAATTAAGCAAACGCTAACATAATGTCCAAGCCCCATATACGGAAAGAAGTAGCGGGTTTCCCCAGCTAAAAACTGTTAGGATCTTTTTAAATTAACATTTTAGGGTTTTGATATCTCTGCTTGACTTAGTCACTGACCTGGATCAGGCATTCCCCAAACAGATATTCACATTCTAATGTATACACCCTTGTTCCAGGTCAGTGAATTAATAAGAGAATGAAGAGTGAATTAAGAAATTAAGTCATATGTGAGAAAAGCAACTGCCAGTCAATAGCTGCTGTGTTTGTGAAAAATTGGTGTAATCAAAGCAAATAAGAGCCACCATTAAAACTCTATTGTATAATAGATAAAATAACTATCTTCATATCTGTCTCTAAGATGTCTCATAGGTATTGGAGTAACCGGTGCATGTTGCTCCACACAGATTTATTGCATGTAAGCAGCTTCTAAGATTGCTGTTTTTAGGATAATAAATTAGATTCTAGAAAATAGATTGATTTGCTGGTTAGAGAGATACTTAGATTGTATATAATGAAATGGACAGACTATGGTTGTTTTATGAGTCTTTTATGAATTCTTCACTGTCTGAAAATACTTTGTACACTTTACCCGACTATACATACATACCCCCTCCCCCTATCCCCATTTAATTCCATCTTGCCAAAAATATAGCAAAACCAAAATTTCTGTCATTGGTATGTTTTTTTTTCTCTAGAGCTCAATATGATATAAATTTTTAACACATACATACAGTATACTCAAAGTTTTAAACTTCAAAACATGCATATTTTAGAATTTCCAGGTAACAAGTATAGTGCTATCTTTATGAAAGTTCTTTTTCAAAGAAGCTCAGCAGTCAGAAAAATATACTAGTAAAATATTTTATAGAAAGTCACTATAAAGAACATAGTAAATATCCATACATCTTACTCTTATAAGAACAAAAAATGGCATCGTACTTTAAAGCATTTAAAAGTCTAAAGCTAATATCAAAAGGTAACGTCACCAATTTCTCTATATACTGTAATGCACGTCAGTTAAGCTGAAATAAAAAGCAGTTGATGTAAAACTTCTATTGCTTTTTCTGAAACTCCAAAGTTCCTAGTTCTCTCTCTTCGTATGTCTGCCCCATATAAATGTGTAATTAGAACAGAGCTAAATAGGAATAAGTCTGTGATGTTGAAATGTTCCTTGTGAGTTTCGGGAGGATTTTAGCTTTAAACCTTCAGTTTGCATCTCTTAAAATGTTGATGAAGAATACATAACATCTTTCTTTTCAGAAATGCCAATAGCCAGAACACGAAGCTCAGAGCCACTATTAGCATTTTGTACATCCTTTAAGGAAGAGATGCAGAAAGCCATTTTAGTTTAATTGAGCAGTACCAGGATGTATACAAGGAAGCAGATTGAAGTTTGGATAGACATAATCTACACAGATAATATACTCTATAAAATATTTAAAACGATGACATACTGTAAGAGGAATAGTAATAAAAAAATTTCAGACTTATTGTATTTAAGAATTTTAAGATTATATTAACCAATTGGCTTAGTAATTTAATTTTGTCTACCGGTGTGTTCAAAAAACAAAAACCAAGAGGGGGATAGAGAGCTGTATATCAACTCTCATCCATCTTCTCCAGAATGGAGGCTCAACTATATTGAGGGCTGGATCTCCTGAGGAAGCCGATACGGCGAAACGCATTGAGATATTGCCCAGCAATAGTATGAAGCAATTGCTTATGTAAAGGATTATCTGTATGTAACAACAATTTTAATGTGAATTGTCAAGTGTATTTTGTATCATGTGACATCTATAATCATGTAGTGATGACTTCATTTCTGAACAGCTATGTGTGTACCTTGTTTTTAATAAAATAAAATGTATGTACCTTGTTTTTAATAAAAATCTTATAAATACTTTAAATAATAAATATTAACCATCAATTCTAAAATGTGCCTTAAAAATTCAAGAGTTTGAGCCTCCATTCTGGAGAGGATTGATGAGAGTTGATATATAGCTCTCTATCACCCTCTCGGTTTTTGTAGAGAGATTTATGGATGTCGGCACACTATGTTGGAAGGTGGAGTAACAATTGTTTTTTGAATACCGGTGTGTTCAAATCCACTTGTTGTAATGTGAACAAAAAACATCATGTAACAACAAGTATAGAGTAATAGGTGGGTATTAGGTTCAACTGGCTCACATGTGCCACACCTTTGGCAAAATTAAATATAAAAATCCCAGAAGGGTCTTCAAACGCTACTATGGTTTTTAAGGCACTAGAAATTAACAAGGTCTTAATCAACTGCTATGCTTTATAATTAAAAGGTCTTTAATACAAAATAGGACCACAATTACATGTTACAACAAGCTGCAATATTCCTGGCATAGAATGGGGATAGCTGGGTTTAGCTTTATATGACCCTTTCAATGTGCCGTGTGGATAGAGTGATGAAATTTTTCTCTCTTGTTCTCTAATGTGGAATATTAAATATAGAAAAGGAAATAAAGAAAACTGCTGAAAGAACTCAGGAGTTAGGAGTGCTTCCGATTTCCTTCTCCATGTAGTACTAGATGGCAAACAGAAAATGTAGAACATGCATCATATAGGTTCATTAATAAAATACCTTTTCCCAGTCCTGGTCTAACGCATGCTGTACAGTTCTTATTATGTTTTTTGGGGGGGGGGGGGGGGGGGGGGGTTAGTCAAGTATAGCCCATTTCTTTTGCCATGTGGTGATAGATGCAAAGTAATAAAATACAGAATATGCATAAAGAGTCAATTGTTGTATTTTTCTCAATACTGGTCTGAAACTGATCAATGCAGAGTTTATAAATCACTTTTAGGTTAATTCTGAAAATGCAGGTGAAAGTTAAAAGGTGTGACAGAGCGTCATGGGTCACAGCTTCTAAGATTTTAGATGGTGTGTATGTTGCACACAGATAGAGGCGCTGGCATCATTAAGACTCTAGAAGTTGTTGCTAGTTTGAGGGTCCTGGAGCTGACCAAGGAAAGTGTTAGGTGGGTTTCTTGGCCACCTGGTCCATATCTATGGTTTATTGGTAAAAACCTGTACAGGGTGGAACAGGTTTCCTATTTCCTTTTATTTGTGCTGGATATCAGGTGTTCCTGGGAGCCAGAACAGATATTTCCTGTGTCTGAGCAACCAGCATCTAACCCAAAAGGGAGGACTGATCATTTTACTGTTTTGGACTGAGGGCTCTGCTGAGCCATTGTACTGTTATTGTTGTGTTCCTGTTTATTTTGTTGCCTGAATAAACAGAGGACTGGTATTTACCTAGAACCGGCTGCAGGTCTCTCGTGTTATTAGTTTAAGTTCAAATCCAAAGCAATGCCTCTAAAACACATGCCTATTCAGGTATACCAGATATCCACATTACCTGAGGTACATCATTGTGCCATGGGCCTGCTCTTCAAAACATAGTTAGACTTTTTAAAGTTGTGTTTATTGCTGGAAATAAGTTGGTTGCTTGTTGTAAAAGTTTTCTTTCCAATCACATGTTGGTTTTAAGATGTTATATTTTAAAAATAATTACTTTTCACTATTTGTACATGGTGCTTTGAACTTTCCATGAATAGACACATTTGCCTTAAGGTGACATGTGATTATGTTGTCACTGAGGTTTCCTGATTAGATTATTTGTTATTTCGTTATTTCTCAAACAATGTTTTTCTGCATAGACTTGTGCTGTCTCCTGATATATAAAGTGTAGCTTTGGAATTGCAAAAAAATTCTCCAGAGTGCGAAGTGGAAGGTTGTAGGTTATCAAATCAAATTACACAGAAAAACATAATATCTAAAGTCAACTTCCTCCTGTTGTAATAAAAAGAATAGTTATCAGATGGCTGCCATCTAAGGCCATGGTGTTTCTTCTATTTTTAGGACAAGAGGCTACTTGTGGCACTCTCGGCGGCTTTGTAGATGATGGCTGGCCATCAAGGGATTTAGTTGTATTTAGTTCTGACATCTGAAGGGAGCTCTTATCTAAAAGCCTTTTGGTATCAGTGGGGATGATAGTGCAATGAGTTCCAGTTTCTTAGTGTTCACAAAATGAGGCATTTTAACTTTTTCTTATCCTTGCATGAACCAGTTTCTCGCATCTGTAAAAAAAAAATCAAACAACTATGTTGGTAAAGTGGAAGAGTTTTTAACCCTTTGCTAACATGTTACCACTTTTTCCACAGGTGTTATGGAGCCAAATAAAAAAAAAAGTTTTTTTCTGGTGCAAGAAACTTCCTTTAAGAAGCCTTTCTTTACCAACTCTGGTCAATATCTAATTTTACTGTCACTTCCAATTATTGCAGTACGCTTTAGCCTCACCCAGCTATTACAAAGCTATTTACATACTGGAGGAGACGCATTATAAATTCACAACAACAGACTGATCTCACAACCATAACAGCTGAGTAAGTTGATTCACTTATGATAGCATGAGTTGTGTGCTAACAATAACATTCTGCATTGCTGTAAAAAAATTATGAGACAGAGACTCCTCTCTCCTCCCATAGTTAAATAGCTGCTCATGGGTAAGTTGTTAGTGCCAGATTGTAAAATGTGTTATTCCACAAGTTCTTCAGTAGATTCAGAGAATAGGTACTACTAGTGCTAATATAGCTTAGATCTAGTGATGAGCAGCACAGGCAATATTCGTATTCGCAAAATGCTAAAAGTAAATTTCTTTCTGCACTTCTACATGTTCACGTGAACGCAGTGCATGGTAGTTCCGGGGACTGATGTAAAAAATCTCAAATATTCAAGATTCTAAAGATATAGCAACATATTCGAGAATTTTCGAATTCTTGAAGTGCCGATATTCGCCCAAAAAATTTGTGAATATTCACGATTTCCCTCCTGGCAGTAGCCTTTTGGCTTCGCTGGAGGGGATGGAACAAATTCTAGCCTTTTGGAATGGGAGAGTGCTTCTATATTGGTCAATTAATTGCGATTGGACACAGGTTCATCAGCATCCAATGCTGCTTTTGCTTCTTGGTCTTTTGGCTAGGATTAATTGTAGGATCCATTGATGCCATGATGCTCAAAACCCGGCTAATATACTTGCCTTGCCACATACATAGCTATTCATCAATCCTGTGATGTTTCTCTTCCAGGTTGAACTTACAGAAGTATTCTTGAGGGAATACAGCACCATGCAAGCAGCTAAGGAAGGGACGATTAGGGATCAGTATGTGAAATCATATGTCAAATAAAGCTCTTATATGGCATTCATTTCTTAAATAAAATATATTTTAAAATCCTGTCCTGTGAATAACACAGATGCTAGAGCAGTGGTTCTCAAGATTTTTAAGGATTTCTTGTGTGGTGGTCTCTTTACCTATGACTGGATCTCCCATCTGAACTGTATTGTTTATATCAGCAGAGCCCTGCTGATATAAGCAATGAACAAAAGCAAGAGATAGATGAACTCCCATCTATCACTGCCTGTGTGTGAAAGCTTCACTCACGCTGCAGCTTCCACAGCCGTAGAGGAGAGACATCTGCAGCCATTACCCCACGGCCCCCCTCTTTCCCCGATGTGTGAGCAAAATGACGTGATGTTCCTTGATACTAGTGCTACTAGTGACATCTTGTGGCTGAAATTTGGTATTGCATTAATTTTATCCATTGCATTGATCCAATTGATATGAACATTTCAAATATTTTTCTTCTGGTTTTCCTGCTCCAAAAACTTGGTGCGTCTTATGTCAGGTGCATCTTATGGTCCAAAAATACGGTCTTTATTCATAAAATAGCAACTCTTGCTCATCAAATTTTCATTCTATGGCATGGGTACATTTTAGGGACATGGTTGTAACTCTTTTACAGTCCCCATGAAAACCCATAGAGGACTGCGGACCCCAGTTTCAGAACCACTGTGCTAGAATTTCAAAAGGTTGACTGCTAAATTAAAGAATTCTGTCTTTAATATTAGCCACAACAGACTTTAAAGGTAGCATTGCATTTAGAGTATATTTACATAACACATTAATATAACAAATGATGAAGCATAATTTCATAAAGTGAAGCATCTGAAAAGGTTCCCCAAGAAAGGCTGTGACCCTCCCAGTGCAGTCCATATGGCCCTTACAGGGGACATCAAGGGATAATTAGTACTACCTATCACTATACCTATCACTATACCTATCACTATACTATTGGCACAACAGAGTATATATAATACTGGATGAAATATTGATTGCTATTTTCTTTATTTTTCCATAGTTGAAAATGTATATTTGTCGGTCATCTCATGAAGAAGCGGCGTTAGTCGAGAAACGTGTCGTGAGTCATATGACCTGTTTACTTTATGAAATTATGCTTCATTTGTTATGTTAATGTGTTATGTGATTATACACTAAATGTAATGCTACCATTAAAGTCCGTTGTGGCTAATATTAACCCTCTGGGCATTACAAGCTTTTCGCGCCATTTTAAATGGCACGAAAATCCGTTTCCCCCTCAATCGCGGCAGAGTACACTGTACTACAGCGCTCTGGAGGAATTTTGGCCCACTCATCTTTGCAGAATTGTTGTAATTCAGCTTTATTTGAGGGTTTTCTAGCATGAACCGCCTTTTTAAGGTCATGCCACAACATCCCAATAGGATTCAGGTCAGGACTTTGACTAGGCCACTGCAAAGTCTTCATTTTGTTTTTCTTCAGCCATTCAGAGGTGGATTTGCTGGTGTGTTTTGTCATTGTCCTGCTGCAGCACCCAAGATCGCTTCAGCTTGAGTTGATGACCAGATGGCCGGACATTCTCCTTCAGGATTTTTTGGTAGACAGTAGAATTCATGGTTCCATCTATCACAGCAAGCCTTCCAGGTCCTGAAGCAGCAAAACAACCCCAGACCATCACACTACCACCACCAGATTTTACTGTTGGTATGATGTTCTTTTGCTGAAATGCTGTGTTACTCTTACGCCAGATGTAACGGGACACGCACCTTCCAAAAAGTTCACTTTTGTCTCGTTGATCCACAAGGTATTTTCCCAAAAGTCTTGGCAATCATTGAGATGTTTTTTAGCAAAATTGAGACAAGCCTTAATGTTCTTTTTGCTTTACAGGGGTTTGCGACTTGGATATCTGCCATGCAGGCCGTTTTTGCCCAGTCTCTTTCTTATGGTGGAGTCGTGAACACTGACCTTAATTGAGGCCTGCAGTTCTTTAGATGTTGTCCTGGGGTCTTTTGTGGCCTCTCGGATGAGTTGTCTCTGCGCTCTTGTGGTAATTTTGGTCGGCCGGCCACTCCTGGGAAGGTTCACCACTGTTCCATGTTTTTGTTTTTGCCATTTGTGGATAATGGCTCTCACTGTGGTTCGCTTGAGTCCCAAAGCTTTAGAAATGGCTTTATAACCTTTACCAGACTGATAGATCTCAATTACTTTTGTTCTCATTTGTTCCTGAATTTCTTTGGATCTTGGCATGATGTCTAGCTTTTGAGGTGCTTTTGGTCTACTTCTCTGTGACAGGAAGCTCTTATTTAAGTGATTTCTTGATTGAAACAGGTGTGGCAGTAATCAGGCCTGGGGGTGACTACAGAAATTGAACTCAAGTGTGATAAACCACAGTTAAGTTATTTTTTCACAAGGGGGGCAATCACTTTTTCACACAGGGTCATGTAGATTTGGAGTTTTTTTCTCCCTTAATAACCCAAACCTTCATTTAAAACGGCATTTTGTGTTCAATTATGTTATCTTTGACTAATAGTTAACGGTTTTTGATGAGCTGAAACATTTAAGTGTGACAAACATGCAAAAGAATAAGAAATCAGGAAGGGGGCAAATAGTTGTGCACACCATTGTACCTCTTATAAATTGTAATGATTCGTACTCACACATATGAAAGTCATGGTAACTGTGTTAGATATCAGACTAGCTAAATAACCATTTCTGCTATAATTTAAAACACAAAAGCAAAATGCTAGCAATTGTACCATCATAAAACACTGTTTAACATATTTGCATATTTGCAATGTACATGGTTAAAGAATGTATGGTATTTTACTCAGAAAACTTTGGCTGAAATTAAAAATGTCTCTGATCTTTAAAAGCTCTTATCTTCTTAGTAAGGAGGTCCTCTAGAGCCTCACCAGTGACTCTTGACTGGCAGCTGAAATCTAATGCTGTCAGTTTCTGTCTGTCAGTCCGGCGGCAGGCCACACAGTTTTTGCATACAGAATAGCACCATTCAGCTTTGTCATTCAGCACTCGTTCAGCGGAACCTTAAGAATCGTTATCTCTTATGAAAGTAACTTTGCTGGCTTTTGAATTTATATGTTCTACAATACTTATGAGCTGTTGTGAGAAAAAAGTTTTTAAAGCCTTAAAAAGTTTAAGTTTCGCCATTCCCCTAAAATGTGATCTGATCGTCAAGAAATACTGGTATAGTAATGAGTAATACTTAACTGTAATAGGATTTGTTCCTTTTTTCTGCCAAAAAATTAAGCTACTGATTAGAACCATGCAAGTTAGGCAAGCCTTAATCGAATCTGCTTTTGTTGGATCAATTTTCAATTTGACCGACTTGAGCAACTTAAATATAGACTGTCAGTCTTACATTGATTGATGGTACTAGCAACAGTGATGCAAAACCGATTCCTTAAGCTTCTGAGTTTTTTTTTCAAAGAGCTCCATGGGTAACTCTCTGCCCTCCCTCCTCCCCTCTTAAAAAAAGACGACACCTCCTTTAACTGAAGTTCAATTGCGCCGATCCTCTCCACCATTATCGATGACACCAAAAAGGTGGACCCAGAAAGGTGAGTCCACCGATACTCACAATCGCCGCAGGCTAGGCAGGTATAGACAAGTATCCCCAAGTGCAGGTCGGGATGAGGACCTGCACTTGGGGATTTTTTGGGGGAAAGCAAACACCCAGGTGGTTATATCTGGTTAGTTTCCAGATATGAAGATAAAGATTTGTGTGTTTGCTCCATAATCCATTTGGATAGATATAGAAACATTTGAAAAACAACCCTCCAGCTACTTGTACAATTGACTGTTAATTTCTTACGGTCCAATTAAATGATCCGTTTTACTGCAGAAAAAGTGTCCCGTGAACAACTTTAGTTGAGGGGCATTTTTGATTTCCATATTCAAAAACTTTTAATTTAATGGATATTTTGGATACCTTAGCTCACAATTCTTGGTCATTTGAAGGTCTGTTGTCTATTTTCACAATTGAGTTAATATGTAATATCAGCAGTTCTGTTGAACATCCAGGATCCAACTCCAGTCACACACATGCAGGCAGAAACACAGCATTAGGCAGGGACTTGGAATAAACAGTAATTTTTTACTCATTAAGTCAGACACCTCTGGTCTAAATGCAGTGGTATTGGGATTTCTGAAATCAATTTTGAGTCTATCATGAGAATTAATAGTAATGTTTGTGAATATATATACATTTGCTTGCAGAAATATTTAATAGTTCCTGGATTAAACTCCCTAGCGGTCAGCCCGTACCATGCCCACCCTCCTCCTCTGCACACATCGCCGGTGCCATTGATTAACATGGAGGTTCGACCATTAACGTCTCTTCGGTGCCACCGGAATCAATTGGTGGGTCCAGCGCGATTGAGAATCGCTGCTGGCTCACCTAGGATATCTTAGATTTTCAGATCCCAGCTCATCCAGAGTTTTTTTTTGCAAGCAACTCCAAACGAACTGGGTTTGTCAACCGCTTGGGAGTAAAAGCCAAGTATTCAGGTGACACTAGACACTTTCATTCTCTAATAACCTTACTATTAGGCTGCATGTCCAGCCTAAAGGAATTTTTGGTATTTCATCACGTATACAACAGGCAGTGTGGGATATATATATAATATAATAGAGAGAGATAGATGGGCTGGGGTTTCACAATCACTTAGCTCGAATTCAAAGATTCCAGCATTGTTATTTAGGAAGCACAAGTTGAAAATCGGGGCTTATCCACTTTAACTGTAAAACAACTAAAGATTTTCTTATAGTTTGTCGCAGGTCCACTGTCTATTCTTGTGATATTTCCCACAGCAACCTTATCCCATTTCACAGAGGGAAGCAGTCCAGCCTTCTTAAACCAAAGACTTTCATTTACTACTCCAATAGTACTCTAATAATGGAACCTGATTTTTTTTTATCTTTCTGCTGTGTTGCAGCCATACACACCCCACAGTTCCTGGGTGGGTGAAAAATAGGCCTTTTCATCTCTTCCAAAGTTCAGGCATCAGAAAACCCAAAACACTGCAATTGTAGACTGCTATTATAACTCTGAACTGCACAGATTCAAGAGATGCACAACTCTCATCTTTGGAATCTGGACTGTGGAAGCTAGGCAAGGTAGATTTCTGCAATAATAAGATTTACTACTCAATCTACTTTACCCATCAGTGGTAGAAGCAGAAAGGATAGCGGAAAGAGAGATGGGTGAGGGGTGCAAAGCCTACTTTGCACAAAAATTGGCATCATTAAGCTTTAGCAACCGAAATAAATCTATACTTAAAGCAGAAAACTCTATTATTCCCAGCAATAGGGTCTTACTTAGCCTAGTTCTCCATAGGATTGTGGTCTAAATCATTATTGGCATCCATCAACATTTCAGTTGGCTATGGCTTAATACAAAGGATTGGATAAATGAGCTATTGATGTACTAATTGTCCTGTTACCAAATAAACATAGATATCCATGATTCATGTCTGCACGGGTCACATCCTTGTATTGTATAAACATCATTTTTAATTGCCATTAAATAGTAAACAGCTGTGCCGAGGACTCCTTCAAATAATGAAATAATCACATATAGGAAACTGTGTGTTTCACCAAAACACGGCCTGTCATCAAATGCATGATATAGAGCCACACAGACCCTCTGTTGCTATTTACTGCTATAAATTGTTCCCTCAATAAGGCATGTGGCAGCCCCTTAGAGTCCTATTGACATACTTCTTTCTTGACAACACTATTCTCCGATCGCCAGTAGACTACGCAGTCATAGCCTATGTGATGCCGTTGTATTGTGCCGCTGCTGAGCTAAAGTGCCTGTTTACCGCTTGGATAGTCAAGTCAGCCCTATCTGCAAAATGAAATGAATTGAAATATTGAGGAAAAAAATAAGAGTAGGTGAGCCATTAATCTCAATCCCAAAATACAAAATATATACATATATCTGATTTATCACCTCACATGCTATTTTCTCTTAAATAGCTACAGACAGCACTTTCCTGACCTAAATTGCTTTCTGTATACCGTACCACTGTCACAGCATTTCCCTAAATGTCATTTTACCTTGAGAGGTTGTGCGTTTTCTTGTTTGATAGGTAAGTGCTTGCGTGAATTGACTTTTATTTTTATTTTATACGAAGAGACAGTGTTCTGAAAAAGGTGACTTGCCTTTCTTTTTCAATTTCGTGTTCCTGCGTAAATGCAGGTGCTACGAAAACATTGACTTGATTAAATCTGGCTCCGATTGTGTTTGGTTGCTAAATTTCTGCCTTCTAATGGAACATTAGGAAATAATTTTGCAATTGAAAAACACCCGTGTCTGCTAGGAGTTTAGGATGAAACCCAAAATATACCTAATTTATTTACAGAATCTCATATAGTGCCCAATGACTGTCAAACATAGAGTCTATGTGTATTATGCTCATCTGTTCTGCCCCCACACCAATGCGGCGTTCTAGGACCAACATGGCAACACTCACACAAAGCACAAGTGCCAATTTAAACAAAAGCCAGGTAACATGCCAGTGTACTTTGGGAAAATGGGAGGAAGCTGGACTATTTAGAAAAGACTAATGCCAACCTGGAGAATTGACCTGACCTTGATACTGCTGTATTTTACTTCACAATGTATTGTAGGGCTACATAGAAACTAAGTGTATTTTAATTTAAAGTTACAATATTCATATGTAAATTAACATTCCAGATTCCAAAAACAAAGCAAATTCCCACCTTCATGCTTTTTTTTGCTGCCACTAGGTTTTCTTAGCCGTTTGGCCATGATTCTTCAACCTGCAACCACCGCTCGCCTGTAATGGAGAATAAAAATTAATATTTTTCTCCAAGTAGAAAAAAGCGCTTTCCATTGGGTGCCTGTAGTGTAGCAAAATTCTTCATTTGATATCCCTTTTCAGGGCTTTTTTTCTGGTTGAACGCACAGGAACGGCGTTCCGCCACCTATTTTTAGGCTGGCCCCGCAGCTTCTTATAAGAGCAGATAGAAGCTGGCAGGGTGAGTGAAGGAGAACAGCGGGGGTGTGGCAGGAAGACAGAAGCTGATTGACTGAGCATACTAGTCTTTGCTGCCACGCCCCCTGTGTTCCCAGCTCTGAGTGAGACGCTGAGTACAGTTAATTGGAGGAATAGGGTATGAGTGTGGGACCAGTATGGGAAGCCCCAGAGAAGTGTATAGGGTATGTTATGAGGTGGGCGATGTGAAGGAGATAAGCATAGAGGGTATTGAGTGGGGGCAGGTGGGGGGAAGGAGTGAAGGAGAGAAGTGTATAGGGTATGAGTGTGTGGGGAGTAGGTGAAGGAGAGAAAGAAAGTGGGAGGAGGGCGAAGTGTATTAGGGCATGAGTGGTGGGCAGTAGTGAAGCAGAGAAGTGTACGGGGTAGGAGTTGGGTATGAGTTGTGCAGCAGTATGTGAAGGAGAGAAGTGTATAGGGTATGAGTTGTCGTGAACAGTAGGTGAAGGAGAGATAGTGTATAGGGTCTAAGTGGGTAAAGTGTGGGCAGATGTTGAAGCACGAGAAGTGTATAGGGTATGAGTAGGGGCAGTATGTGAAGGAGAGAGGAGATAAGTTAGAGGGTATATGAGTGGGGGCAGTGTTAGATGTGAAGGAGAGAAGTTGTAAGGGTATGAGTGTGGCAGTTGGAAGGGAGAGAGAGAAGTGTTGTATAGGCATGAGTGTGGGCAGTATGCAGTATGTGAAGCAGATGAAGTAGAGAAGTGTTATTCGGGTATGGAGTGGCGCAGTAGGGTGAAGAGAGAAGTGGTTTAGCGGTTCATGAGTGTGGGCAAGTAGTGATGAAGGAAGGAGAAAGAAGGAAGAAGTGCTATCGGGTATGAGGTGCGGCAGTACCAGTAAGGCAGTAGAGAAGGAGAGGGGAGAAGATTGACGAGAAGTATAGAGGGTATGGTGGGGCAGTATGTGTAAGGAGAGAAGTGTCTAGGGTTGAGTGTGGGCAGTATGTGAAGGACTGGAGAAAGAAGTTATAGAGGGTATGAGTGGGGGCAGTATGTGAAGGAGAGAAGAGAAGGTATAGGTATGAGTGGGCGGCAGTATGTGACATGAAGAGAAGTATTATATAGTATAGAGGGTAGAGTGGGCGGCAGTAGTGGGCAGTATTATGTGAAGGAGAGAAGTGTATAGGGTATCGGGTATGAGTGAGGGCAGTATGTGAATGCAAGAGAGAAGTGTATAGGGTATGAGTCCCATGGGGCCGTATGGTTGACGGAGGAGAAGTGAGAAGTGTTATAGGGTATGAGTGTGGAGGCCGTATGTGAAGCGAGAGAGAAGTATAGAGGAGGGTATGAGTGCGTGCAGTAGGTGAAGGAGGAAGTGGCATGGTGTAGGAGTGTGGGCCAGTATGGTGAAGGAGAGAAGTATAGAGGTATGAGTGGGGGCACAGTATGTTGAAGGATAGGAGAAGTATAGAGGGTATGGGTATGAGTGGGGGCAGTAGGTGAAGGAGAGAAGTATAGAGGGTATGAGTGGGCAGTATCAGAAGGAGAGAAGTGTATAGGGTATGAGTGTGGGCAGTATGTGAAAGAGAGAAGTGTATAGAGTATGAGTGTGGGCAGCAGGGCTTTTTTTTGTGGCGGAACACACCGAAACGGGGGTGAGTTCCATCACCTTTTCTCTGAAAACAAAAGCCCTGTCCCTTATAATCCAATGCTATTTATGTCTTTTTCACTACCCCTCTTCTTCACATTCCTCACCATCTCCTTTCTTTACTAATTACATCCAGTGGGCCTGGCCCCCAATTGTAGAGATATGGCCAGAATAGATACCTTCCAGAGTATTTAATTTGAGTTTGCCAGTAGAAGGCTGCCCACTGTATATGTGCGATTGATGTTTGTGTGCTCCACTCAATGGCCAAACTCATCGAACATGACATCATGATAACAACGCATGGCACAACAATGGTTGTGCATCAGTTTGATTTACCGTATGGTATTTAGGTATAAATAATTTTTTTTATCCAATCTATGTTATCTATCTTGTGCATTTTTGAATGATTCTCTACGTAAACCAAAAATTTTTTTAAACAACATACACTCCAATATGGTGAAAATTTCATTCTAAAAAGCCCCAGTTTAACAAAGGTTGGTAGGCCAAACAATTAATGTTCTTCCAAAGGCATTGCTTGTTTTCCTTCACATAATGCTTTTGTTTGCCATGAATACCTTGCAGTATTTAAACTTGCTAGCTTAATGAATGGTAAGTTTGTTTGTATTGAGTTACTGCTGTAGTGATGCCATGAGTTTTTGTGGCAACGGGCCTTCATGTATATCACCACAACTAAAATTTTATTTCACAGCAACTGCATGCTTACTCAATAAATTTATGTAAAAATTCCATTTTTATTGACATGGATGAGAAATGATCAACTTTCAAAGTTTTTAAAAATATTCCAGAATACTGGTTATGACTACTTTATCTTCTGTTCGAAAGACACTTTTAAAAAAAAAAGAAAAAGAAATCATGCTAAAAGATTGCTTTCAGTAGACCGCAGTGTAACATCTGGCCTCCATTACCTGTCTGCTTTCTGGCAAAGATTGATCTCCCCTATAGCGAAGGGGTTCTGGCAATCATGAATCTGCTGTCTTTCTCCCGCAGTGGGGTGGTCTTTAACTGAACTCATCTTTCATTACTGCTATTTACTAGGTTGTCACTTTGTTTGTGAACAACACATGAGGAAGGCAGGTACCGCTTGCCAACTTAAATTGGAACGTGAATTTGCTTTTAATTTCAGAGATTTTATGTTTATCTATTAAAAGCACACAGCTATTTGTACGTAGATCAGCTCTTTAAAGGCTTATCTGTTTTAATGTGGTTCTGGTCCATGTCTTTTAAATTTAGGTTGTGTGTATAACAAATATTATTTTTGCATACATGACATTTATGAATTCTGAATAGTGTATTTAACTAGTCTTGCTGTTGGAGTTAATACTCCCAATACTCAGGGAAAATGACCAGCAAGTTTGACTATTTTAGAAACAGAGATTAAGAAATGTACAGTGCCTTGCAGTAGTTTACGATTGTTTTTTTGGTGGATTACATTTGAGTGGACAACATTGCCAGGTTGCCTTCTAGGCTTGGCTGCCCCTGAAACGTTAAACTAGAAAAGTGTGCCCGTTCTAAGATGGGTGAGGTTGGATATGCTCTAGAAGTGTTGGCTAATACGATGGTGACATCTCTGCATAGTGCAGTTCCTAAACTGGGTGGTGCAAAGGTATTTAAGGGGGATGTGGACCCTCATTCTTAACATGTGATTGAATAGGGGGGGGGGGGGGGGGGGGGGGGTAGATAATGTTCCTAAATAGAAAATGGGGGCCCTGCAAGGAAAGTTTGGGAACCACTGGCATAGTGTATAGTGATATGTCTGAATATAATAGATCTGTATCTCCTTATATTACATGTTCTACCCCTGGTCGGTCTCTTTAGTTTAGTCTGTCTAAATTTAAAGTTTCTACGTGTCCAAAATGCCTTTCTTACTGGCTTTGTGACCATTGTAGCTTCTATTAAGAAATGTCTATTCTTCTACATTCTATTATCCCACAACTCTAACTTCTGGATCAACTGGATCCTTTATAGGGCATGTGGAGTATGTACTGCAGATGTAAGACTAAATATCTCATAGTTGTTTAGGCTTATGCCAGGGACTTGCTTGACCAGCTTGCTCTGACATTAAAGCTTCTCTATATGTGCAACACAAAGCCAATCATTTTCCAGGTTCTCATCACATGACTCGATCAACTAATTTTGCTCTGAATATGTTAGAAGTTACTGTCTACAAACTTTTAGTTTAAATCAGTCAAATTATAGGTGCTGTTAAGTGTTTATTGTAGATTTTTTTTGAAAGGCACCTTCCACATTGTCATAAATACTTTGAGGTATTGGTTGATTCCATAAATGACAGCATTATAAGTAATGCTTCATGCAGCTTCTAATCAAATTGCTCTGCTTTGTGTTTAAAATGCACGCTTCCTGGGCACAGCGACAGCCTGTTTGGAAAGGCGAAGTAATTGTCTCCTACTCTTGATTTGTTTGAAGCTTTACATATTTGCAGTCTACAAAAGCTTGAAACAACAGCCATCCAAGTAAAGCTGGGATGCATATCATAGCTTCTGTAATTACCAGAGACAGCCAGGTCATAACACGGAGAAAATAACTCTAGGAACATTTGGCCTTTCATGTTTTTCTGCCTCCCTTGTGTACTGAATATTACAAACTTTGCAACTCCACAGAGTTGGAGCCGGTTAATAATGTCTGTTATGTAAGCAGGCTTACGCCGCTGCAAAAAGCAGACAGCTGTTCATTTTATGGATAACTTAAACTTTATTTTCCCTTATCTTCTAGGCAATCTATGGTAGAAAATCTTGAACTTTTAATGTTCATTTGGGTATATTTCTTCTGCATCACCTTTATTTCATATTAATGTTGTTGTTCTTAAAGCCATCCATGGTGGCAATGTTTAGTCCCTAGGACATTTTTGGGCTGCCATAGTCATTGTAAAATATTAATGTTGGCACTGTTATTCTCTGTTGCCGTATGTGTATATGGTGATTTGTCACGGAACGCAGCCCACTGCTGAGATAAGTCTAACAGTTAAGTGGCCTTCCAAAATAAAGTTTATTTTGTATTTATCTGCTGATTTGCTTTAAACATGATTACCAGAGGTGGAGTTATACAGGACAGATATCAAGTTAATACTTCATTTACAAAGTGAACCAAATGCTTCATCATCTTCATTGCTCTTAGACCCACAGGAATGTGCTTAAGCAGATGAATGATTGTGCTTAATAACTCCGTAATAGGGCAACCAACTTGTACTTTCTTATAGGTATGAAAGACAAAGCTAAAAAATCATGTTTCAGCTCTCTATAAAAAATAAAATGAGATGCAATTAACTGTGTCCTAGTTGACTGACATAATTGTTTCAGGTACATCTGTGTGCTAAGCAGGGCCGGGACAAGGCGGAGGCAGAAGAGGCACGTGCCTCTGGGCGCTGCTTAGGGGGTTAAACTCCCCCTGAGCAGCGTAGAAACGGGACGTGTTACACGCATACCTCTCCAGCCGGTCAGAGGGGGGGGGGGGCGCACTTGGGCAGCTCAGCCTCTGCCTCAGCTCAGCCTTGTCCCGGTCCTGGTGCTAAGTCCAATATTTTGAGTGCCTCAGTATTTCATGTTAACATGGTAAATTCAGCCAGGACTACTTTACTGACTTATGATATGTTGGGACAGTTATAGTAAAACCCATGGCGAGCTTTTGGGTGAGTTAACCATGTGTTACTATTTCTAGTTAGTGAAGGTTTCTAAGGGCTAGCTTACATAGGCCTAAAGGCCCCCATACACCTTACAATCTTACCATACAATTTTTGTACAATCAACTTCTGTTCTACTAAACCTTTCTGACATGTCTTCCCTTGTCAAGACGAGGGTCTAGATTGGAAGGTGTGTAAGCTCACTATTCCCATCCCTTAGTAA
>CM070039.1:36555055-36579121 GCA_036250615.1 Ptychadena robeensis | reverse complement strand
CCCCCCCCCCCACCACCTTTTTCCCATGGGTGCATTTTGTTTTTAAACAATAACTTGATTTGCTCTGGCATTTTGGTGCCCCGTCTAACATTACTGCATGGTCCCTCCTGACATCTTTCTCCTCACATTCTTCCTTCATTCGGAGAGCACAGCATATTGCTTGGCTCATCATAATGTAGCACCCTTTCTCTATGCCCTGACATTATCACTGCAAGCTTGTGTTATGACAGGGAAAGTGGATTTCTTAACATTTCACAGAATAATACTAGAATAGCGATTGAGTTATCACAGAGGACTTTTTAGCAGACTTGAAGACAGCAATTCTGTTTTAATTCTCGAAGAGATCGTAGATGTAAGCAATATGTGTGCTTTGGAAAAAAGAACATTTAAGCAATTTAGAAAGTTGTTTTAGCTATAATTTGCCAGCATTGCTAGTCAGGACGAGATCATAGATGTGTTGTGTTAAATTTCATTTGAATCTTCAGTCTAAATTGGCTTAATACATCCCAGGTGCATCAAAACAAAAAGAGTGAAAAGTTTTACAATTTATTTTCTTTCTATAGAGCAATAGAAAAACCTTGCATGGTACAATAGTTTGTGCTATAGGTGTGAAGCGGCGAGCTAATTCATTTTTGCAGCTTTCTAATGATTAGAGCGTTCTGCCTCTGCAATGTAAATTTAATTCACAACCAATAGGATTACTGCTTCCATGAAGATAGAAATGTAAGTTAACTAGAACATGCTGGTGGAGGAGTGGATTTTCTACTCTGTGACTGGCTGTGACTGCTCAGTGGACAATTTCCCAACCCCCCAGAGTGGAGCTCGACAGCAGACAGATAATTATCTGAGTGGAGTCTTCCTTAAGTTAGGCACACACGTCACCAAGCTGTGATTGATTGGGGATCAATTGAACTGAAATCAATGTGCACCACATGGGCACATCGATTCCTGTTCAATGTGGACCAGCTTGCAGCACGTGTGAATCACAACATGCTGAAAGCTCGGCAGAAAGCCAGCCAGCCTCGCAGCTTCTGCTGCTGGCTCCGCCCCCTTCACACTGACAGCGGAGTTCAGGAGTAGCAGCTCCTCCAATACTTTGCATGTAGACTCGCATCTTTATGCAAAGTAATGGAGAATGAACGGGGTTTTGCAATATGTTGGAACCCCGTTCAAACAAGTTTCTTCGAGTGGGCTCTATTGATTGATTGAACTCAAATCTTTTTACAGATCTACCCGTGTGTGCCTAGATCAAGTTGGGCAGACACACACAATCCACCTGGCTGACAAGCTTGCTGGCCGGGGGGATCCCTGCTCCTTTCAGTTTGGGGAAAAAGTAGGGGGAGAAGCTTTTCCGCCTCTGCAGCCAACCACTGGGACAGAGACATAGAATGCACGACCACCCACTAGAAATTTTGGGGGCCCATACTTGTTAATTTTTGGGCCCCTGGCATATCTCCCTGGTGAGGGCTGCTGAAGATGCTTACTACTTACAGCACCCAAACCACCCAACCCCTGTCTAAGGATGCTTACCTGCTCTGCTCTCAGTCATGGGGACTGTCGGCAGTATGAACTGCATTGAGGTTGCTGTCAGGACATGGAGTGGCGCAAAAGGTACACATGGGACCAACTGGGGAGTGGACCACCAGCCCCCCCCCCCAGATGATTGGGCCCAGGACAGGAGTGCCCACTCTCCCCGCCTGATTGTGGCCCTGGTCCATTTTCTTTCCTCCCCAATTGGTGGGGGGGTGCATCTTATAAGGCGCAAAATATGTTAAATCTGCATTTGGCGACCATGAAAATGACATTGGCCTGGCCAGGCATATTTATACTGCTTGTGCTGGAATAAAACTATAAAGTTATTGCTTGGCCTCACACATATTCATAGAAAATAGCTTTCAATTTTAGTCAGCCGAGAACTCCCTTGCATTGATCATAAAATGTAATTATTCTGATTTAGACTGGACAGTTTTTTTAATGATATGGAAGACTCCTAAAACTTTGGATTCAGTGGGTTGATTATCCCTATAAACAGTAAGAATGAAGCTGTGTGAGCCTTGCTTGCGGTTACAGGAAAGCCACAAAGGGGAGGATTAGTTTTAGTAAACAGATGACTAGTGTGGTTTGCCCTCGCAGCAGATAAATTGTGTCTGTGAACTGCAGTGTACGCTTCTTGTAAACAGGTGTTCTGTACAGATTCATCTGAGGAGGAGGACAGGGATAAAAAATGGATTTGTTCACTGTCATGTTACAAGTGAGGAGGAAACAACATCTTCAGCGTTTTAGTTACATTTATACCCGTTCTTAGTTTGCAGGATTCCGGAAGATTTGGAATGTTATCCATCTCAAAGAGCTGTTTAAAGAGATTTGTTGGCTGGTATTCAAAATGAAAATAAAATGAACTGTGATAGTAAGTCACTGGATTTGTGGTCTCTATCACACTAGTAAGCTGTTGTACCTCTCACATTATGGCTTTGTTGCACTTTTATAGTTTCCATCTTTAAGTTTCTGTCTAAAGACCCAATCTAAAACAAGAGTCATAGCCTTTGACTAATCAGATGCAGAATCATACAAAAACACATGTATGCAGTACCTGATGCTTTTGTTTTGTCACACAAAGCTTAATATATATATACATCTGTAAAAAGAACTCTAAATATATATTTAGATATATATTTATTTCTGAATAGGCTGCTGAGTTGAGATTCACTGACTTTCTAGATTCATGAGCTATGCAAATCCACGATGGCAGCATTGTATGACAACAATGTTGACACCAATAATTATGTTTATATGTAGAATAAAAGAAAGCTTTGGTTCAGATTTATTAAGCAAATACCTTGTTCTAGGCTGAACAGTCATCTCTGGGTATGGCAGTTATACCTACCCGCTAACTCATTTCAAAAATTATTTTCTTCCTCATTACTCCACCGTGCCAATGCCATTGCCATTTGAGAAAAGAGACATCTCTAATCCATCTGTATAGGTATAGGGTATATCCTAGGTATAGGGTGATACATTTTATTCACCTTCATCCTGTGTATACTTTTTTTAGATGTGCTACTCATGTACCCGGCGCTGTTAAAAGAGATGAGGTTTTTATGAACTGGCATGGGCTGCAATTAGGTAGACATGTTTTTTTGCCACAATGGCAAAGTACAGATGTATAGTAGGGTAGTTTTAGAGTATTCTCCTAGTCAGCGGCGCCCTCAGAGGGCCCCATACTGAAAACTTTTTTGGCCCCCACGACGGTGGTCCTGCTCCTAGTAGTTAAATATACTTCCTGAGTCTATGGTGAAGATATAACCCTTAACATGTGATGCAACTATATGTATTTTTGGACTTCCTGTACTGGGCACCAACGTTCAAGGTTTTTAAAAATAACTTGAATTAACTATCAATAACTATGAATAGTCATTATAAGAAATATAAAGGTCTGGAAAACCACATTGCATCTTTTACTTATTGCTCTTTGTTTTTTCTATTTTATAGCAGTTGGGTCATGCAGTCATGATCATATGATCATATTTAGGTTAATCTGTTTTCAAGATATTTTACCATCTCACAAGGCTGTCAGTTTCACTCGGATGATTCCCGGTTATAAAAATAAAAAATCACTGACCTTTTGTTAGAGAAGCCACAGCTTCTCAGGGGTCTGTTAAAGGATAAATGTACCTTTGTAGTGCCATTAACTATTTCAGTTTACTTGCCTTCACACGAATTATAGACCAAAAGATAGATTTTTTTTGGTCGACCAAACAGAAATATTGAACCGTGTATGGCTACCTTAATCATTTCTTTGAAGTCGATTCCTGCCTTAAACAATCGAGTGAGATCATAAAACAATAAGCATAACATAAAAACTAAAAACAATTGAATGAGATTGGACATGTTGGTAAATTTCTGTTGATTGTACTATGAGGCATGCCCTGTCTAGTGATGAGCAGCTTAGGCAATATTCGAATTTGCAAGATTTCGCTAATTATTCTCCAAATTTTGGAAAGAAATTCAAGATTTTCTGTTATAAGTATGTAATGGTAAAATCTGCACTTGTACAGAAGGGTGTTACTCTCCCCGCTAATGTCCCACCCCACAAATCTGTATTTGGCCGGGAAAGCCACATAAAAAACATGACTTTCCCGGCCAAAACAGGAAGGTTGACAGGTATGACATAAGAATGTGGGAGCTCAATGTGTAGTCACTTTGACATCTAGTGGCAGAATGTTAAATAGCAGCTGCATGGAAGTAATTCATGTGAAAATCTGCACTTGTACATGTGAATATTGCGAACGCAATATTCGAGACTCTGAAGATATAGCACTATGTTCAAGATTTTCACCAATTCTCAAAGTGTCGATATTCACAATAACAATTTGAATATTCACGCTCAACTCTAGCTCTGTAATAAATGCTTCCAGCCACAGGGGGACGCCTGGAGAGCATTAGCGATGCTGATAAACTGATGGACTCAAGAATGCAAAGGAACTGATCGCTTTAGATCGATCACATTGTGTGGTGGTATAATCATTAGATGTTAGATTGACAGATCGAATCGAAGATCGATCATGCAAAAGTTGACCTTTACAGTTCCGCTAGGGGTGAATGTGTTTCTTGATACTTTTACTTCTGTAGAAATTTTTTTTTATAAATAAAAGCAGATCTATATGAAAAAATAGAGAAGAATTAAATACCTCTAGTGGCTTCACACAGCAACGCAAACCCAGCAATAATACAAACACTTCCCTCGTCTGACCAAATTCATTTTATATACACTTTACAAATATTCATAATGCACTTGTGCAAATGGTTTCATTTCACGATTCAATCTACTAATGATGGTAAGCAGATCGATCTAGAGATTGTGAACATTACGTGCATGACATTTATGGCCCAATTTCAGGAGGGCACTTTCGATTTGTGGCAGACCTGTCAACCTTCCTGTTTTGGTCGGGTAAGTCAAGTTTTTTGTGGCTTTCCCGGCCAAATCCAGATTTCAAGAAATACTGGATTCTTAAAATCGTGCTGATCTAGCAGGGAGAAGGTGTTTTCCCCCTGCTAATGTCCCACCCCGCACATTATCAGCACAAGCAGGGTGGGACATTAGCAGGGAGAGTAACCCCCTCTCCCTGCTAGATCAGCCAAGAAGTCTGCCTGGCGCTGGAAGTGACGTCACTACCAGTACGTGGAATGCGGAAAAACCAAGATCCGTATACCTGAAGTGATGTCACTTCCTGTACACCTCCCTTTTTCCGCCTTCAAACTTGACAGCTATGATTTGTGGCGAGCACGCACGGCCTTCGGTCGCTCACAGAATGTGCCACAAATCGAAGCGTGTATGGGTGGCTTAAGCAATGTCCTGCTCATCTTAAGTTTACCATACACTGATGAGTTTTCTTCGATCATACCAAAGCGTTAAAGTGATTATATTTAAAAAATATATTTTGTCCATTGTTTTTTATCAATATTTATTTTTATAAAGATCTTTTTATGTCAAATGATCATAAACATTGTATTAAAAATCCCACTTTTCCTGTCACAATAAAAACCAGCTCTAATGGTGTAAATGATGGTAATAGCAATTGATTATTGGACGATGGATGGTTCATTGGATACTTGGGCTACACGTTAGCTTACAGGCTTCTGGTTTGTAAAAGCAGACACTAAAACAGCCTTTACAGAAATGCTTACATGCACATTTTCTGTGTATTTTATATAATTTGCAGTAATTTACTATTGCATTTAAATCTGCCCGTGGGCATGACTATTTATTTCTATATGGCTAAAACACAAGTAAAATGATGGTATTCATACTAATTTAAGTGCTTCCATTAGCTTGTTATGAAATGTTTGGAAATCAGTGCATTTATTAACCTACGTAAATTCAAAAAAGCTTGATACAGCAATTTCACTTTCCTTTAATGGATGTAAAAGTTTACTCTACATTATTTTAGCATCTTTTTTGCATAACTTTTGGCTCTTCAAGGTTAAGCTTAACTACCCATGTTCAGATATCCCGGACAATTGTTTCACATAAATAGCAGCTGCTCTGGATGTCATTTATGATATAATCAGCCCATACATGGTTCGATGTCTGTGCAATCAAGGCACTTCTGCGCACTCAATCCCATTCAATACTTTGGATGGGGTCAGAGTGTAATGGAAATCCAACAGGGTTTACCAACATGTTGGTTCAATCTAGAAACCGGAGGCCTCTATCGATTCGAGTGCAATTGCGCAATTTGAGTGCAATGTGCACGGCGATTGATTGTGCTTGAGTAATCCCTTAAACTAGGCAAAAATGGGTAGATCTGTAAAAAGATTCGAGTACAATCAATCAACATGCGCGCTCATGTGATTGATTGCACTCTAATCTGCTTACAAACCTACCCGTGTGTGCCTTCCTTCAAGCGGGGTCAATAGAGCCCACTCAAAGGAACTCGATTGAATGGGGGTTTAACATGTGGGAAAACCCCTGAAAAATCTTCATGTAAAGTATAAGAACAGCCTGTGTCCCGTCTAAACCGGCTCTGCCTTCTTCACACAGCCGTCAGCTGTCAGTGAGGGGGGCGGAGTCAGCACTCTTCACTTGTAGGGGTCGGGGAGAGAGGATGGATTTCTGCCCAGCTTCTAGCGTGTTCGCATTCACACGCTGGAAGCCAGTGAGAACTCTGCTACCTGGAAGTCTTCATTGAACGGGAATCGATGTGCCCATGTGGTGCACATTGATATCCGTTCAATTGATCCTTGATCAATCAGAGTGTGGTGACGTCACCAAGCTTGGATTGATCGGGGTCAATTACACGGGAATTTAATGGCTAGCTTTAGTGTATGTGTATGAGTGTATGGCTAGCTTTACTTCCTATACCAGCAATTCCAATGCTTTCGACTCTTGAAGCAAACTATCATCAGCCACTATCCAAGGTCATTATCTACTTCCCAGATGATGATACAAATTTATATATATACAGTATATATTAGGGCATTGACGACCCGAGTCGACTCATCCACCACTAAAGTCATAGTCAAGTCAACTAGCTGTTTGATGATGTCATCACAACGACACAGCGGTGGAACACAAGTGTCCAACAATTAACAACTTTTATCAGTTCTTCGTAACATTAACAGTCAACAAGACAATAAGATAAAACATAGGCTAATACCTTACATTTTCTGGTTTAGTGCAAAAGTGCAAACTGCAGCAACAGAGACACACTATACACTGTGGTTCACAAAAGAGCACACTATAAATTAAATAGTACTATAAAGTTACTCAATGTGCTCTGGTCTTGACGTTGCAGTGTACTTTTATTGTACTTCAACACATACATAAATACTTACACACACACACACACACACACGCATACACACACACATTAGGTAGGTCTGCTTTATTGACAACATTTACAGTAAAGCTGACTTACCAACTTACAGGGCCCTCACCTTGCACTATTGCAAATGTTTCTGATAGCAGGAGGGGCTATTTTTCCAGGATCGCCCCTCTAACTGTATGAAGTCCAGCCGCGGCAGTGATTTGTAAATAAATACCTGGCATGATGTGTCAAAAGTGCCCAGTGGGATTTTGATGGCAGCTTCACGTCTGCAGGATGTAATGTAATCGAAGCTCCATCTAGTGCCGTTTTATAAAATTGCAGCTCCATCATCAAAGTGTTCCTGAAGAATGGGTGGAACCAGCTTCTCTTCGCCAGCACTAAACATGCTGGCTCCAGGAATGAGGAAGTGAGGAGGGTAAGTACATTTCTTTTTATTCTGTACTAGTTTTCCCAGATGTAAACTTTTGAAAGATGAAGGTTATGTCAATGTAATGCAGTTGTGTTTTTTTTTTAATTTTGAGTACCGTATCGCTGTAAAGGTGGGTTACATGATGCTGGATGGCATGACATCTAGTGGTGATACAGATGTACTGCAGCAAATGCAGTTTTCTTTGGCTAGAGTTCTTCTTCGATTCCTATAAATGTAGTAAATAGTTCTTCCAAGGCTCTTGAATATGTCTCTTGACTTTCTTAATTCAGCAGTTCTATTAACAACCAATTAAATGGGACACTATTAGCCAATGTTATGGTTACTTATTTTGTGAAATAGAATTTTCCTGTAGGAAAATGGTGGGATTATGCTGTAATACATAGCTGATGATGATTACTGAGGACCTATCATTTCACACTGTGTTATGCTGTGTTATGGTCACAAACCTTCTGTGTAAAGCTCTGTATAGCTCAATATGGATTCTCTGTCGCTCATTGTATGTTTGCTCTGCAGTTCCAATCCCTTTCCATTTACTCTTTGTGAGAAAATTATAGTGTTCACTGTTCCCTATTGAGTGATCGCCTGTGGGGTTTGTAAAGATCTAGACTTGTCATCTGTAAAACTACTGTGTTATTACTAACTCCATGCACATAATTATATCCCATAATATGCTTTTGAAAATGCTTAAAAAGGCAAAAAGAAGAATACATTTTAATTGGGGTGACAATGACTAATGCAAAGGTTGTTTTATTTCGTGTTTTGCTCAAAAAGGATTTTGCGCAATGAGTTCAGCATTGTAGTGTTTATAAATAGGATTTACCATCCTAGTACCATGCCTATAGCCCGCATCTCTCCCAGGCTTTATGCTGTGCTGATATCTGCTTAAAAATTCTTTAATAACATTGGCTATGGTGATGGCTATTTATTCGCTCTTGAAAACAGCAAGAGATGTTACTAACAATTCTACACGGTTTCCAAAGATTCCCTGAGAGGTTGACTGCTGGCAAATACACAGCAGGGTTTTTCTCAGTGCATGAAAGGAAGTGTCAGGCTGTAATATCCATCTCTAATGTTCTAATGCACTCAATAGGATGTATTTATACTCCGAGAAACTTGTGCATAAACAGTCTGTCTGCTTTAATGACTGACAGTTCACTGGCTCTTATTTTCCTTAGATGTTCGAAGAAAGCATGCTCTTGATATAAACTGTCATTGCTAATATGAAATTATTAACCCATTTTAAACACATGCATCATAGAGAGAAGAGCACTGTGACCAGGAGCATTCTGGACAATAGCTTTGTCCACTAGGCTGTCTTCCCTCCTGGACTTTCCTTGGTACTAACTCATCTCCTCATCTCCCTTACTCCAACCTTGCCTTGCTAATTGCCCTGATCTCCTGAGCATTCTGTCAGGATTCAGAGAAGGGGGCGACCAGACAGGCTGCCCACACTGACATCCAGACGGAGGTATGGGGTAACAAAAAGACTTTATTGGACTCACAATACAGGAACAAAACGCAAGTGCAAAAAGTCCAGGGTTCAGGAGTGTCCAGGGTTCAGACGGGGATAGCAACAGGAGTCAGTCTAGGGTCCAGGCTCAGACAGGGATTGGTATAGGACATGAAATCAAACTAAATACTAAGCAAGCGTGCCTAAATGAAGCACACCTATATAGCCCTAAAGCCAATGGGTTAGGTGTGCTCCACCCAGCCCACGCTTGCAGGGAGCCACCTGCTGGTGACTGTGGGACCAACCCATGGAAGGGCAAGCACAGTGCCACCAGCAAGCGGTGACCGGTACAGCTGGGGTCCTCACACTGGATAAGAGCAAAATTATTTGAATACAGTCTTGGTCAAAGACAGTGCAGGATGACCTCCGCCCATTGGAAGTAGGTTGTAAGATGCAGACTGAGGACATTTAGCAACAGATTAAAGTATTGCATTGGAAAGCTCTGAACTGAAGGTGGATATTGTAGCAAATCCTGGTTCGAGTATTGTATGTGTTAATAGGCTGCATATCTTTATTTTTTGAAGGGGATGGCTGAAAATTTGCTTTAATCTAGTAAAATACAAATTTGGATACCACAAGCAGCATGCCAACCCCATGTTAAAAACACAGTAAATGTTCTAACTGCTTCGGTCAACATTTGCATCTCAACAGTATTTTGGACCAATACAAGATTTTTCTCTGTTTAGTTGGCTCTAAGGATTTACATGATATTAAAAACAAAAAAAACATAGTCAGTCCAATCCTAACCGGTTGGTCAAAATTAGTGATGACCCTGCGACATGCCTTCTTCACTACTTTACTACCGGAGATCTCTCCTGATCCACTTGCTGAATGCTGCTATGGCCTGCATTCCAGCTATGTGGAAACTGACATCCCCTACGGTCAGACAATGGATATACAGGGTGAATGATGTCATGGCAATGGAGACATTGATGTCTGCCCTGTGTGGCAAATCTAAGAAACTTAGCAAAACCTGGTTCTGCTGGTGGAAGTTCCAAGGGTCTGTGGAATACCTGCAACTGCGACTTTCAAATGTAGATCCTCGCTTCTGCGTATGGCTCTTGGAGTGTGGTGTCAGTACCTGCCTCCCTTACAGGTTGCCTACTTGGTGCCAGATTATTGCAGGTAAAAGGTTATGGTGGAGTGGCTCCTCTCTGCTTCCACCCCCATTTTCTTTCCTTTCCTTCTCCTAATCTATCTTTTCTACACTTTCTTTTCTCTCTATGGCTTTAGCTTTGTTCATCTGGATTTCCTACAGGCCCTTGCAGTACAGTGAGTAGATACATTTATTTGCTTGACGCACTTCCTTGCAGCCTGCTTGACAGGTTCAGTAGGGCTTTGCCTTTATGCACCTTCATTACCTTTGCTGTGTATGGTGCCGCACTACATCTGTCTTCCTGTTATTGTTTTGTAAAGTGTTTTGATATTGCACTCTCTGGTGTTTGAGCCTCAAAAAATTTATCTAAAAATGGTACTTTACTTACTGATCAGTATAAAAGGCTTTAGTCATTAGGCTTTAGTTAAGCATTACTCCCTGGTCCTAGACGCACCAAATTTAGTGATTGGGTTGTAAAGAAGCAGCAACACAGCATCATAGTAAATCCTGCTTCCTCCTATGTTCAGACATGTAAATGATGATGTTCAGTTAACTGATCTTGACAGCCTTCTGCCTCAACTCAACATCCAGGAGGTGGAGGTGCTTGTGATATTCAATAAACTATTTCATGGTTGTGGCACCATTGCATTCTCATCCTGCTGTCAGAAATATCATGCAGCTAGAAAAAACTCACTGCACCCACCCCACCTGGAAATGTAGACATGATATAGGCAAATTCAAGGTTGTTGTTAATGTCCATTGTATATGGTCATGCTGTGGTTGCAATGCTGATAACTGCTGTAAATGGCCTTAAGTATTTTCTGCGGGGACAAAATTCATAGTTTATTACATGAATATATTCAGATATGCTAATTGAAAATAAAATTGACACTGAGATAATTGCTTTCACAATCCTTTCAGGGTTTCTCACTTATGAGAGGGGTCTCACCCTCCGTATTGCGTATTTCTGTTTATTTTTAGCGTGAAGAATAAGGCTTTATAGGAAGATTTCCAAAGACTAGATCATTAATGAGGAATTCTAACCCTTGGAGTCCCCGAGTTGTTTAAGAAGTTGGGAATGATTGATCTCATCCATAACTACAAATATAGGTTTTTACGTGGGCTGAAATTATTTTTATAAGTTGCACAAAAAACAATCACAGCTATAATCTGCGGTGGTTATAGAGAAAACGAAATGTTCCTTTTAGACATTCTGTCATCAGGATGATTGCTGCCAAAGTTTTACTAAGTTTTACTATACAATAATCGTGCAGCACCAAAGTCAGAAATATGAATGACATGCTCTAATCATCAAAAATAACTACTTTTTTTTTATCACATCTGTTTACTTCACTGGATGTGTCCTGTTGACTGGCAGAAAACTATAATGTGTCAGATCATCTAAGATGAAATCGTGGTATAATGACTGTTCACTGCTCCAATTAACCAAAACAATATTAGTTTGTTAAAAAAAGTGTATAAAATCAAGAAGGCAAATGCGTCCTCATATAACTCATACATAAAACACATAAAATATTACCTCATTTAAACCAATAGCAACAATATTTTGCAAAATTTCAAATATTCACCATTTATGAAGATGGAAGAGAGCAGAAACGTTTTAGGCAGCCACAAGACTGTCCATTAATCCATCAGCCTTTTTGATATTCAGTACTGATACATTACTAAGGGTGTCCATCAATAATAGTGTATTCCTCCTAATGTAAGTGCGGGCATTCATGGTTCAATTTTTCAGTTTGATCAACTTAAAATATGATCATAGTAGGTCGATCTTTTTAAGGTTTTCGATTTTTTTTAAGTCCCTTGAATGAAAAAATCGAACCATGCATGGCCACCTTAAAACTGGGACTGGTTGTATATCTACCTACAAAATATAAGCTTCTAAGAATCTGCAACAAGACATGGCATAATCATGTAGAGCATAATTGACTAGGATAGCTGCTTCTTCTACAAAAACCAGCCATAATTTAGACTAGACATTTCAAGTCCACATTTCTTGGAAATATACAGTTAGTTGCCATCTTTGAGTTCATTTAGGGGCTTTTCAAATTATTGGAAATTTCAAATCACTAACTGACTTAATTGATGTCATAACTACATGTGAGTGTATATAAAGAGGGTATAAAAAAAATATCCTTTCCCTGCCAAAAAACATTACCCATTCACACAAACACTGACCACAGACAAAAATTGTTTTTATTTTAATGACCAAAGTAGCCATTTATTTTCTCAACATAAAAATTTAACAACTTCATCATAAATACGGAATACATTAAGAGGTCCAAGGTTTCATGTAGGCAATTATACCCCCAGATATTTGCAGGTGCACCATACCATACCAGCTCAGAGACAGATGCCCTACCTGCATCTGAAACTTAAATAAGAGATATCTGTACCATACAACCATGTTAACAGCCAAAGCCTTTAAGTCTTTGAACGCCGCCAACTGCAATGTCATAGCCCTCTCATAAGTCAGAATGCCACTCCTATAAACAGCAGCTGCTATCACCTGAGAAAGAAGGATAAAACTAACCAAAAAACAGGAACAGCAAACAATTTAAGGAAAAGAGTAGGGGGGAATTCAGTCAACACATTATCCCTAGACTCAATAATTTCCTTGCTTTCCCTACAATTTAGATTATCTGGCTTCTCCCCATTACTCAGTCTCAAGTATACAGGAATACTCTCACACTTACATGTCACATCCCCATTTACAACTCCAGATTCCCAGGACCGTTTTTTAACCTTGTCATGACGCTTCTAACATTGGGCGTTTCAGATGCGGTTGTGCCTGTGGAGACTCACCTTTTTGGGACACACCCTTTGAAGACTTACTCGAGCCACTCCTAAACCACCCCAGTGGAGACTCAGCCTAATAGAATGTTTAGGGACTTTGCAATTAACGAATAACTTACAAGTAGATTCAATAATGCATTTTCAAAGTTGAAACAAAAAGTCAAAATTTTCTTTAAAGCAAAATCTACATAATCATTTCAAATCATCATCTGCTCCGTTCATTTGCGAGTTGGCTAAGCAAAGACCTCTGAGTATCTGTTTCAAAGCTCCTGTGATGGCTCTGTGTTATCTCGTTATCCTAACCTGTTACCTGGTTATAATATTACTTTTGTATCAGCTGTTGTCATTCAGGGCATATACAGGGGCTTAAATCTAAAGCCCCCCATACACCTTTAGATTCCTCCATACAATTTCCATCAGATCTACCAACAACTATGTAGTATAGTGACCTCCCTGATAGAATACATAGTGATTGGAAGGTGTAGAAAGGTCCTCATATTATATGGTTTTGGTAGAAGAAAAGTTGATTGTACAGAAATTGCATGGTAATTGTATGTGGTGTATGGGGGGCTTAAGAGTAGACCACATGAAAACCCAACAGTCTTTAGGTAGGTGATCTGGCTAATACTACTAGCTCGACAATACCAACTACCTCTATGACATTAAGATAACTCTAGAAAGGCAAAGGACTTTTTGGCCTTCATAGATAAAAGTTGGCAAACATTTTAGTTGGTGTTGGTTGGCTTGTTGAACTCTTTCAGATCTCTGATGTCTGTGAGCTCTTATACAATAACATCAGTCTACTCTTTGTACTAAAAAGTCTGGACCACTAGAACTTTTGCCTTTTCTGATGACTGAGCTCTGTCTTTGTCAGCAGAGAATGAGGCATGTCTTGTATTTACTGTGGCTGGGATAACTTAACACATTAATTCGTTATCTAGCACTAATCGGATATACTTACTTTGTCTTCAGACACTTAACAGCCAGTATGTTTCCCAGTGACGTGTGGATAGATGAATAAATAATTTAGCAGAGGAAAGTGTGAATTAAGCTCTTTGTTAAGTGCGCTGATTCAGTCAAGTTAAACGTTTTACAATCATTAAAACATTCTTTACATGATGGAGTGATTAAACGTATTGTCTGCTTTAAGTGGTGTGACAGTGAAGGGTTGAAGGCTTTGCTTGAAACACAGATATGAGTTCTGACATGAGAAACAAATGAGACCTGAGAAAGTGTTCTGCTTTTAAGTGATAACCAAGATTTAAAGGGGCTTCCTGCAATTTGGGGCATTTTTGCCAACCCTCTCATAACTTACTATTGCTTGCAGTAGTACAGTAAGGTAGTACAACAAATGGTGCATGCATGGTGGTGTTATATAGAATTCTTCATAACTAAAAAGTGAGACATGCTTCAGTTCTGCTGAAAACCTTTCTGTTACATTTATATCCTTTATGTTACATTTATTGTTCTTCCAGTGTAGACAGATGCCTTGCAATGAGCAAGTTGTACAAACATGTCAAACTGGTGTTTTTATGTAATGGTTTTAGTTGAACATTTTTCTGCAGCTCATCAATGCAATTCTTGTTTGCATATTTGTGCAGAGCTTTACATAAAGCATAACTAAGATATCAGTGTCGAAATATATAAACTGTCATTCAAAAGGTGATCCAAATGTTTTGTTTCTTGTGTTATGCAATTAAGGATTGTACAATGCAGCACATACAAGTGTAAATGGTACCATAGTTTTCCTTCCAGCCTGCAGAAGATTTTATAGATCTGTCTTCTCTACGCCCACTCTGCCTGTTATATACACTACTCTTCTGTACTACCACCCTGGCATTGGAGAACCAAAACTGTGCCCACTACCCAGGGCATGCCAGGATTCATAGTTCACTACTCCCTTAGTGGTACTATAGAAGTACCCTGAATGCAGCAGGCAGGGGGGCTGAGGAGAAGGCTAATCTATCTGCCACATCTAATGCAAGGGACATCACTGTAAAGGTGGCCATTCACGGTCCGATTTGTCACCGATCAATAGACGATCAATTCCCGATCCGATCTTTTAAGGCGATCGGGAATCGGCAATTGTTCGGATCGGGAATCGATGCAACACCACCTTGGGAATCCAATTTATGGCTGATTTGGACATTGACAAAAAAAACCCAACATGTTGGTTTAATGTCCGATCCGATTTTCAGTCGATTCCAATTTTGTTTGGTCGATCGTTCAGGGTGGGCAGAACGCCGATCGAACTCATGAATGCGCACAGTGATCTATCGGTCAAAAATCTAGTGAAAAATGTACCTGTTGGCTACCTTTAGGGAGGAAGGGCGTGTGGGGGCTTATCAGACAATCTGCAGTGTTGGTGCAGTCCATGTGTGCTCCCATTCCTGAATGTACATTATGGTTGCACCAGTTTGTATGCATCACTTGCATATCATATCTTTGGCCCTCAACATTGGCCCACTCTGGCCCACTCTGTATTTGAGGTTGACACCCATGTTCTAAGTGATATTTTAATCCTACTGCTTTATAATGATATCATTCTGGAGAAAAAATATCAAAGCAACAAAACATAATATAGTTTGAAGGCTCATAAATGCACCTCTGTTAGATAGAATTATGCTATGTGGTTTAATAATTGTATATTTGTTATTTGTCACCACAGTTAACATTTGTATGTATATACGTATGTATGTTATATCTAAACTTCAGTAAAGTGCTTTACAGTGAGATAGACAGTACAGTTAGTTTAATCAGTGTGAGGACAAATGTATGGTAAGCATTTCTGGAAGACTGCTGACTATTCCCTCCCCATGGAGAGAAGGGCAATGGGGCATATCTGATGTATGATCAGCATCACACGTCCATTAGAGAGGGTTTTACTCTAGACAAGGTTTCTGTATGCTGGAAACGTGGTACTAAGAATCCTAGTGCCGCTATGACTTGAGTCCTTTAACTATCGCATTCATCACCATCATCTGGATCATCAGTGTTTATTATGTTCTGTACCTACCAATATATGGGCCCTGCATTTCACTTGTTATTATAAATTGTGTTTGCAATGTTTTGTTTTTTAATGCATTGAAATGAAACTTATGTAGTAGAAAATAAGAAGTATATGGAGGAAAAATTGAGATCTTGGTAATGCGTAGACTACACCCACATGCCCATTAAAATGCCTTATATTTATTAAGCATGTCCTCTTGAAATACAATGTGTTTTTACTTTTACTTTGTTTAGTTATGTCATGCAATATTTTTAATTTTTTTTATATTTCTTCAGATTTAGGACCGCATCTGGCCATATCTTTGGGGAACTTAGTGTCATCATGTAGCTGCAAAGCTCATACACACAACAGTGGGATTTGCATAGCCACACGTTATTTTTATAGTATGCCATTGGGGTGAAATTCCAAGGCTTGCATTGAGAATATATATCCTGCAAACAATGTCATGTTGTTAGACATGGAAATAAACCCATGACATCCATGAAAAGTGAGCTGAAATAATAATAAAACTTCTAACATTATACCTTTTCTGATTCCATGTTATTTACATATATACTAATCTTTTAATTTTCATTATATATAATGTTTTGGTGACCTAGTGACCATCATTGTCAATCTTAGCTTCAAGAAGGTCAGCTGGGTGCCTTACATGGCCTAGCTGTATACGTAGCTTTACTACATGCTGTAGTCACTTGTAATATTGGGCATCCATGGTTGAGACTGGTAAAGTTTAGACTGGGGAGGAAATATCAAGATTATACTTAAGCCTGCCATACACACGCCGATGTGTGTAGGCAGACTAGTCCCGTCATCACGTTAGCACCCCGTTGCATTATGGGGCCCCTTCAGTCGGCCGGGCACCCTTTGTGTGCCGGCCATAAGCTGCAATGAAGACGCCATCTTCATTGCAGCTTATGGAATCGGCTTGCCTCGGCTTGCATCGGCCAGAGAAGATCGGACATGTCCGTTCTCTGGCCGACCGAGCAGTGGGGCGACAGGGATCTGCCGGCCGAGCAGTGGGGCGACAGGGATCTGTCGGCCCATGTGGGCACATGCCGATTAGCGGCCGATTTTTAACCTGACCGACGGCGCGAGCGCGCACGCCCGTCGGTCAGATTAAAAATCGTCCGCTTATGGGCATGTGTATGGCTAGCTTTAATTTAATAAATGTTGGCGGCTCCATCTGACAGATTCAAATTCTACTTGGACAGTGTAAAGTGAATTCCTAATAAGCAATTACGATGCAGGCAGAGGTGGCACTCAGATTTGAGTGTCAAATGATAACAATTGGATTTTACTTTACAACCTGGGGGCAGCAGTTTACTACCTTCCATAGCTATTAGGCCAAGTCAATAGTATTTTAAATATAAACAAATGTATTGGCATCCATTATCTGTTCTCTCCTCCTCCAAACATCTATGTTATTAGTATTGCATCAAAGCCTGATCTTTTTTAATTCTGCCCTCTCTGCACTAGGTATAGAGAGAATACATGAGGTTTCAATGGAGCCATCCAGTGCAGTTAAATACACTTAATGATTGTATTTTACTGTGATCTTTTTTTTATTTGTCTTCTATATAATTAATTATAGCTTTATACACTGCCTGTCCAAAAAAAAAAGTTGCCGCCAAAAAAAGTCACACACTGTAATATTTAGTTGGGCCGCCTTTAGCTTTAATTACGGCACGCATTCACTGTGGCATTATTTTTATAAGCGTCTGCAATGTCACAAGATTTAATTCTATCCAGTGTTGCATTCATTTTTCACCAAGATCATTGACAATGGTAGAGTCTGGCCACTTCTCCAGCACATCCCAAAGATTCTCAATGGGGTTAAGGCCTGGATTCTGTGGTGGCCAATCCATTTCACAATTTGAACCCAATAAACCCTGTCATTGTCATCTTGGAATATGCCTGTGCCATCATGCCTGCTAGATGGAAACAGAGGTTCACCTCGAGAAGAGATGCTGAAATAGATGAATACGTACTTATAACATATAAGACAAAGTGAAATAATCTGTTTGGATACCTTAAAATGCTTGATATTGTCTGCCCTGAAATTCCCTGTGACTCTACAGTGGAATCTGTAAAGCTGGGCATTTCCATGCAATCGATCCACGATCAATCACAGCATGGTGATGTCACCACACTGTGATTGATTGCGGGTCAATCAAACAGGAATCAATGTGCACCAAAGTGAGAACCCAGTACATGAGAAAATCTCTCACAACAGGAGCTGAGAACTGCATGAGGAGAGAGGGCAGCCCACAGCCAGCATGGCACACAGTGCAGTGACAGGCACCGTCCCCTTGCCACAGCCGGGAGCTCATCACAGGCTGTGCAGCTGCAGCTTTCTGCCTCTGTTACTTTGGATGGCAACTCATGGTCTCCCTTTGAAGTAATGGACATCGAACAGGGTTTTCCAACGAGTTTCTTCGAGTGGGATCTGTTGATCCCGCTCAAAGTAAAGCATACATGATCAGATTCCCTAATAAATTAGAGCACAATCAAGCTTCTTGAGTGTGCACAGCGCTCGATTGTACTCAAATCTGTTTAGAAATCTACCCGTGTATGCCCAGCATTGGGTAGATTTCCCTCTGTCAATCACCTGGCCCAACATTGTCTTGGAATTTAAACTGGCCTATTGGATATAATGTGTAACATGTTATCATGCCCAGTGTGCCTTTATATTGATAGTTGTGAACATACCTGAAGCCTCAGAATGCTGTGTTCAACAAAAGCAATTGAGATGTATTTGATAGAGGATCTCTACACATTTTCTAAAAGTAATTTGTTATTAATCCTGATGTTGTCTTTTATGTTATATTCTGTATATAACGTTTCATGTGTGGCTATTGGTTATTCATGTAAGGCAGGTTCCATCATTAAGAATGGATTAATGAATTTCTGCAAACAGGTCAGAATTAGTTTTGAGAGTGAAATCTCTCAAAGCACTCTGACCATCCATCACAGTCTAATGTCTGGACTCCAACTGAGTGGTTCCTTTTGGTCATATTCGTGCCAACACAGAAGAGCATTTGTGAGAAGCAGATGGCAAACATGGAGAATGAAGTGCCTTTTAGGGATCCTATGTTCTTTTTAATGTGCTTTAGATTACAGTGTAAATAAGATTTTTTCATCAGGACCCGGAACTACCATCATTACATTTGCAATATGCACATGTACCAATTGCCAATTTGCCAATCACCAAGTGCCAATTTGCGCAATGAAGATAATGACCGTAGATCATGAATCAAATTTATTGTGAATATTAGGCCAAAAATATGCAATGTGAATATTGCCTATGCTGCTTATCACTAGTTCTTACATACCTGATACATGCATTGACTGTACCATTCCCGGGTAGGTAAGCTAAAGACTGTGCTGCAGCTTTCTTAGTAACATTACAACTACGGCTTGGGACACAATTGGAGTTCTCTTGCTGACTTGCAAGTTCTTTAGGCCTCATTTACACTGGCTGTTTTCAACTGCCAGGTAAACGACCCATAAACATAACTCCTAATGTTGCATCTGCCGGTCAGTTTTCGGTTATTACCCCGATAGGACTTCCATGGGGTCCTAATCTAGACAACCTGCAAATGCCTGCACTATTTTGCAGCCGCGCGTCTTCTCCCATGCAGCTGCGGTAGCGCACTCAGAAAGCAGCTCTGAAAACGACAAATGTATAAATGTACAAACGACAAATGTGTAAATTTAGCCTTGTGTACAATATAAAAACCCAGTTAGGATAGTGACGCAATGGGCGGTAGTAATCAAAGAACTGCTGCTGTCTAAGCATGCCATGTGCTGGTGTCTAAGCTATGCCATCATTTATATGCAGGATCCCAACAAAGGCTGTGCTGTAGATAGCAAAGGAACATGATGCTACAAGGCCTTCTTGATTTTGTGGGCCATACAGATAAAGAGCTGCCACTGCCATATGGAGCAGGACCATGGCCTCCTACATTTACAGTAGATTTCTAAGGGTTCTGGGTTGCAGATGAGTTTTTTCAGCCTGAGCTGCTATCTGTTCCATATTATCTAGGTGACATTTTATATTTTTAAACCTAGCCCAATACAAATTCTGTCAGGCCTTCTTTATAAGTCCAGATGTAAATGATACGTATAGCTTGGGTCATCTAAAAAATTATTAGTTTGTGAATAGTATTCCACATTTAATAATAGCTTTGTTTTAGGTGCCCCCTGTTAATATACTCAGTATATTGGGTAGATATGATAGAGTGGAGTGCATTCTTTTGTGCCAGGATGCAGAATGGCCCACTATTTGTCATCTGCAACTGTACTAAGGAAGCGATAACCTTTGGCTTAGCCTTGTTATATCAGCAATAAATGAGAACACATTTCAAGTGGCCTCTGCAGCTTTGAATGTTTTTTTTGTTAGAAAAATAATACAGGCTTTCAAAATATATTGGATTTTTAAATGTTTGCAGTCCTTGGTTTAATTGTTGCTGATATTTGTAAAGACGGTGATTTGTTTTAGAGAAAACTTTTATTAGCAGTTCAGCTGTAATGGGAGAAGACTTACATGGTTTCATTTATTGCTTTTAAATCAGAGCGAGCCCCAGTGGTTTTACGAGTCGCTTGTAAATGGAGGTCTGCTGAGATTTAAGCCTCCAAAGTTTTCTAAACTTCATGCCATATAAGCAATAGAGAGGCTACTATTGTTGACCTAAGGCTGCCCTACGCAGGTCCATGCCCGTGAGATGGATCGGCCTTCGAGCTCAGCGAGATGACAAAATAGCCCAGGTGCAGCAATGCTGCGTTATCGTGCTCAGCTGATAAGCCTGTTTTCCGCCAGGATTGATCCCACTTGAAGACAGGGGCTCAAAGCACCCTTTGATCTAGCTCATATATATGTGTGTATGGGCACAGAAACAGTCATGCTGGAGCTTTCTTATGTTTTCTGAATACATTATTTACAGGTGTCTATTGGTCCTTAGGTCTTTGCACAGCAGAATGGCTGGATGGTTCTAAAGTTTAAGGTTGCATCTGAAAGACACAAGATTCGGTGTCCCCAGGTCGCTTTTCAGTTGGCCGCCCCATAGGGACTACATGTGGCCATTTCTATTAGCAGCCCGGAAATTGCCCATGTGAATGCTGACTATTTTCTACTAGTTTTGTCTTTGTTTAACTACTCCTGTAGCAGCTTAACCCTTTTATTTGACCCAATTTTTGACATCTATGTGGATATGTTGACAATTTAACAAACTGTTTACTCTTTTAAATTTTTGAAGAACTGTACCCTTTTGAGGCAGGTTTAGTAAAGAAGTGGTCTGCTGAACAGAGCTACAATCCCATCATTATTTTATTAACAAAAGGTAATCCCTCCCTACTCTATTGTCATTGGCTTGTCTTACCCAGGGGTTAGCAACCTTTACAAAAGAGACATTTTGTCCCATTTTTCACTAAAGATAAATATCACATTCATACTTGCTGCTTTAAAACACACACATATGGGTGTATAGTGTAAATGAGCACAGAGACGGGATAAAAAAGGTATCCCTGCTCTACAATTGTTTCCTGTTTATTTTCATCCATGGGAGTTTCAAGTGTGCCGGAGATTGGGGGTTGGATAAGCTGGGAGGTGTGATATGTGGCTGGCATCCCCCTTTGTGCTTCATCCCATTCTCCTCCTCTGGGAACCCACTTTACTAATCTCAGTGCTGCTATCTAGCCTAATGGCATCCAGGGTATTTTACAGCTTGAGTCTGGTCTCCCTGGTCCCTCTTTAGTGGCTGCTCCTCTTTCACCAATGTCCTGGGGTGGAGGGAGAAGCAGGTTTCTCCTCTTCCCTGGCTGCAAACAGTTCTAGCTTCAGGTGGGGGCAGGATGAAAGTGAGCAAGGTGCAACAGCTGCTGTAGCAGTAAGCTACTGGCAAGCTTTCTCTTCCTTTCAGCCTATATAAGCTGGTGGGAGGGAGGAGGTTTGTGGTCAGCCAGGGAACCACAACAAGGCAGCTGAAAATCCCCATGCCGCTCTGGTGCCACAGGTTGCAGACCCTGGTCCTTTCAACATATTTTGCCATGCCTTCTGGCCTCTAGTGTTCACCAAGGTACTTGCACCAGTTAAGAAGCAGAGCAAACACTAAAACCACGTCCGCTCTATAAAATGCACTTGGGAGGTAAAACATTTGTATGTCTTATGGTATAAATATAGCTGCACAGAGAGCTTATCTGAGCCAAGTACTCAGCAGGTAGAAAGCCTCTTTGTCTGCTGTGTATTGGGCTGTCCCACACCCTTTCACATTTCTAGCATCAGCAGCCAACCAGAAGGCTGGGAGAGGGACATCCAAAGCTAGATGCCCAATGAAAGAGAATTTACTAGTTTGAATATGTATGTATATGCCTGTATGTCTTTCTGTGTGTGTTGTATACATGTGGCTGTCTGCGTCTGACAGGAAGTGATGTCACTAAAGTAACTTCTTGTCTTCAGGATGATAAAGTGTTGGACTTACGCTTTTCAAATACAGCAAGTGATTTCTCAGAAGCCACTTCCGGTATCAGAAGGTTTAACTCTCCTCCCTCCTATTTAGCAACTGGCTAACTTTGGATGGAGGGGGCATTATCTCCCTCTTAAGCACATCATCTGCACAAGCGGGGTGGGAACGTAGGAGGAAGTGTAACGCTCCCTACCTCCTAAACTACCCTGATTTCAAAATCCTGGTAAACTTATTGAAAATGGAATTTGGCCAAAAGGGGATGGTTGACAGGTAATATCTGCATGTTTCAGCATTATCTACTGACAACCTAATGGATGGTTTGAAGTTCAAATGGTTGGTCTTGTAGATATAATACATAGTATATTAGTGCCTCATTCTCTGATGTACTAAACCAACGTCCTCTTATAACAATAAAAAGGCACATTATTGTTAAAATATTATTCTATGCGTCTTATGGTCCAGTGTATCTTCTAGAACCAAAAATACGGTATCTCACTGGTCTGTGTAAATAGGGTGCATGGAAGAAAATATCTTGCCTAGTGCCTTGTTTGGCCGTAACATGTTTTTTGTGCGTATCCCTGGTATACCATTTTTACTATTGGCCTGTCAAACCTAAAAAGCATTTGAATGACTGAATTGCATTTTATGTACGTTATGTCATGCAAGGCTCACAACCACTTCTTTAAAACAAAGCCAACATGTCTCATCCCTGATAAAAAAAAGTTGTTTATAATAGATATCGCTGATACATTTGTTACTGACAAAGCTTAAACTCTTCACATTTACTAAATGACATCTTTAGCTGGTGAGAACAGATTACCGTTAATAGGACTCAATTTATCACTCTGCAAATGACATTTCAAGTTGATGGCAAATGGTATGTAAATACGCTCTAGACAAGAAAGCATTAGTTTCCATTCTGAAATGTTTGTATCCAGACATTTTCAGTAAATACACCGACTGCACTGCCAATTCATTTTAGCATAGTATTACATTCCATGTGATACATTTACCAAATCATTTCATGGGTTTAAGTGTGAAAAGGCGAAGAAGTATTTGGATATCTTGTCTTTATTTTAAAGACATTTGTTTGAAACTGCATAGCAGTATCCTCACTTTATTGAAAAATATGTGTGTGATTTCATATTTATTTTGTAAAAGTTTTTGCTGGAAAAATCATCAAATAGCTCCTTGGTGCCCAACCTGTTGCCCGGGGGCCACATGCGGCCCTTTGGTTCTTGTTTGGCGGCCCCCTTGGTCCTCCACATGCGGCCCCCCAAACCAAACTGTTATTGCATAGGGCAGAGCAACTCACCTGTGAAGTGGTCACACACTGACCTAGCTTTCCTAATCGACTTTGGCAGTCCTACATCAGTAAAATTGTCAATGTTGATCTGGGAAACCAGGTCAGGAG
>CM070039.1:36508522-36554955 GCA_036250615.1 Ptychadena robeensis | reverse complement strand
CAACAGAAACATCTACACCACTTGAGGGGTTCACATACTTTCAAGCAGCACTGTATGCACGTCACTGTTTTATTTTTATATTTGAGACAGGGGGTACCCTCAAGTGGGGACTTTTAATTGGTAAACACAACCAAGACTTAATTAGAGGAACATTAACTGCAAATAAACCAAATAAAATTGAAAAATGATTATAGTCTTCATTCAAGGAAGTGCTTTTAAAACAGTGGTGGTCAACTGAGTTGACATGGAGGGCCACAAGTGCGGCCCTCGGGATCACTATAGGGTAACGTAACATTTTAAACCTATACTGACTTGTATACGTATTTTTTATGAAAAATTTCAGCAGGCAGAGCTAGAAGAGATTATTTTCAAAAAAAAAAAATCTTGTTTAAAATGATATTTCAAGCATTAGGGAAGACTGTAGAATGGCAATGCACATTTTGTGCCATATACCATATATTTTCTGCCATATCGATTATGTGCCTGATAGATATCATCAAAGCCTTTGATGATATCTTTGGGGCACATTGCCTATGTTTCAAAGGTTATGTGCCGCAATATATATTATACAATCATCTCCTGTTCATTGGTGGATCTCCAACACCTTTAGGCTTAGGCTCCACTATGCATTAAGGATGCGCTGCATTAACCGATCCATTAGGGGTCTGTTAGTGATGCGTTAAGGGATGTGTTTTCTATGCGTGCATCAATGCACCCATACTTGCATTGGCTTACGTTGCGTTAATGTCAGCACAGTGCTCTGCGTTAATTTTAATGCAACGAACGCAGATGGATCACACCAATGGATGTGTAGACACTTCCATTAACTTTTAACGCACATTTTTAACTTTTTTGGGGGATTATTCATTTACATTTCTGATTTCACACCTCTTACTGCAACATTTTATAGTTATTCATGTTTCCCTGCAGTTATCCAAGTGACATAAATTGTATACATGGAACATTTAGCTGCGGCCGCCCAGACACGGAGCGCTCCAAGTTGTTAGTACGAATATGAGCTGTGTAACAATAATGCAGGTACGGATAGCTAGTTTTTGGCCCCTTTTGATTACCAGAGTACCACTTATGTGCTCACCTGATTAAAACTACACTTAGATATTACTATGAAGGAACCTGTTTTGAAACATCCTGTTATTTATTAACAACTGACGCCTATTTCTTCTCCTGTATTGTCACATTAGTCTCTGTAGAAGTGACAGCATTTGAGCCAATGCACAGACATGGTCCGCCTTGATCACTATGTAGATGTTGGTTGAGATCAATGATGTATGGTTGTGTACCGGGGTGTATGTGAGTATAGCTAACAGTATTGAAACATAAAAAATATATTTTTACTTTCATTAGTTAAATAGTTACTGTATTTTCTGGCGTATAAGACTAATTTTGAACCCAGGAAAATCTTCTCAAAAGTCGGGCGTCGTCTTATAGAATGTAAATTACAAAAAAATAGGACTTTTAAGATTGTTGGAGTATACATATGTAAGGGCCTGGGTCCACTGCCGTTTCCCTGAGCTGGCCAAAAAAATGACACACATTTCATTAGAATTTTAATTACCATCTTGAAAGCAAATCTGATGCTTTTTTTTCATTTTGTGTGCGTTGGAAGAGAGGTAGCCTTATACGGCGAGTATACCCCAAACTCTATATTTTAACTTGAAAAGTTGGGGGTCGTCTTATACACCCAGTCGTCTTATACGCCGGAAAATACGGTAATATAATAATACTTTCATTAGTTAAGGTTTAGGCTGCACTATGCTTTACCCAGTCTAGTGCCAACCAATAAGTATTTCAATCTGCTTTTAGCTTCCAGGAATTTCTTTCCAGCTTGTTGTTGTTGCCGCCATTCTTTATTCCTCCACCTAGCTATGACTTTGATCACTTGCTTCAGTAACTAAATGCAGAGATAGGAGAACATCATACCCTGCCTGTGTATTCTTCATGCAGCTCATGGTGCCATGTGCTGTTTTGTACAAAATCAGTCAGCAGACATTTTCAGCAAACAATAACATTGGCATGCATCTCCGCCTGCCTGGCATCTAGTTATACTCACATTTGTGTTAAATCAAGCATAGCTTCAGCATCTTTTCTGTGCATGGAAATCCCATTCTGAGCCATTGTGTATTCTGCATGTGTCTAACTTGGATTTGATATACAAATATTTGGCTTCAAGGACTGAAAATCATTTCACTGTCAAAGGTTTCATTGCAATAGAAAGAAATTCAATAGATAAGTATATCTCAGATATATATTGCTTGGTTGCTCTTCACACTCCTTTTTGCATAGGTGTCACACTCTGGCCCAGGGGCCAGATTTGACCCATGGTAGATCTGAAAGATCTGCTTTCTCCACTGCACCTCTAACTGCAACACTCCTATAGTCCCAGCCTGGGAGTAGAGACGCCTTGGCTTCTCAGTGGAGCACTCTAGTTGATGTATCCAATGGGCACGTTAACAGGAGTCTACATATTTCTAACACTTGACACTGATGCAGAGGTGACGCACAGCAAAACAATGCTGATGCTCATGTTTTTACACGTCCATTGCATAGCATGCTGTTGGCCTTCAACTTTTTCAGTTTTGGCCCACTGTTTTTGGGAGTTTGACACCCCTGCCTTATGTCAATGATTTTCAAGTCACTGAACTTAGAGACATTGTTTTTTTTCTTGTAAAAAAAGGGCAATGGAGGTAACCTATGAAATTTTAAACATATTTTCTGTAACCTGCATAAAATACCAAGTGGGCACAGCTAACTAATAGTGATGGCGCGAACCCTCCCTGGGGTGTCCGCGAACAGGGCGGGTCGAACTTCAAAGATGTTCGCCGTCCGCTCTGTTCGCGGACATATTCAAATTCCCCGCCTCTAGGCGGGGAATTTGAAACGGAGAAACCGGATGTGACGTCAGTGATGTCACATCCGGTCCGTGGACCGCAACCTGGAACGCATAGTTCCTGGTTACGGCCGCAGGATGTGACGTCACTGACGTCACATCCGGTTTTTCCGCCGGTCTTCTCACTACAAGACCGGCTTCTGTAGTGAAAAGATTCTTCCTCCGGCAGGATTACACAGGTTGTGATCCTGCCGGAGGAAGAATTTAGACCTTCTTCTGGCCGGCGAACAGTACGGGTCGAACACCCGTACTGTCCGCCGGCGAGGCGAACGGCGAACATGCCGTGTTCGCGGCCGAACTGTTCTCCGGCGAACAGTTCGGCCCATCTCTACTAACTAACACATATTGCTGTTGGAACTTTGAAAAGAATAGGCGATTTAACCAATAAGAATATGTGGCTTACACATCAAAATGTACATACTTAGAGTCCGATGGCATCCTTTGTGATAGGTGGTCAATTCTCCTAAAATAAGTTCTTCTGCGAGCTTCATGAGAAGCACATGGGCAATCTGATCAACTAATGGTATTAACCTTTCCAAATTTGACCAAGATCTTCTGACCATGTCAGTTTACTGTGAAGGTTTAACCAGTCAACCAATCAAAGCACTGCTTATTAACCAGCTGACTATAAGTTCCCTTGCAGGAGAACCTTACATGGGAACTTGCCATTCCTACTTTGTTCTAGCCATTTTACATTAGGACATAGGTGAGGATACAATGGAATCATAATAACTGATCTGAACAGCATGAACGCAGATTGCTCGCAGATTGATGGCCAAAGCAAAAATGGAAAAACATTAACTGTTTCCACCTAATTCTGTTTTTGACAGCATTTGCTACATTTTAAGGTATAAAAGATGACCGATTGGAATTGATTGATCAAAACTGGAGCTGTGTTTTAATCAATATTGTGTTCTATAATATAATAGCAACCAATCAGATTTCTTCACATTTTCATTTAATACATTTTAAAACATGATTGGCAGACACCTGTTGCCTTTTTGTATGGCTTTCCTTGCTCTGTTCATTTAAAATTGGCTCTATTATGAGCACATAGCTTGCATGAAGCTGTTTTACACTAGAAATCTTTTATTTAAAGAAAAGCTAAATAAATTTTCTATACTTGGTGGCTATTTAAAGTCTTTAGCTTTTAACATTAATGCCGGGGATCTTTTGCTCTGCCCTGTAAAAAAATTTGGGCAGAACCTTTTGACTAGCATAACGTATTGCAAATAAATGATGAAACCCCAGTGTGGGCTGTTAGCTGAGACAGCGTATAGCTAGAAAATAGGTCTTCCATTATTAAGACAGGTAGTCTAAGCCTGATGTGACCCCTCCAAAAGGCTCCCATTGAGCAGGGAGCAGAGGTGAGGAAATAGGAGCCGCTCCTGGAGAATGCATTTCTTTCTACTGTCACGATCTATTTCCATAATGCTTGTCATGTATTGTAAAATGAGCTGTCTCCTGAACACATGGCTCTAGAGCACTTGGTGCATGCATGCATGCAAAGCTTTTCTATAGACAGAGGACTCATTTTAGACTCACTGCAAACTAAAGATAAAAAAATGTCTTCTTTTCTGCCGTTTCAATGCAAAATTTCTTTTGCAAATTGTTTTCTTCCCAAATGATCCAATATGATCCATCTACACCTTTTTTAAAGAAAACGTGTACACGAATGACAAACAGAAGCTGCCATTGCTATCTAATGCCTTCATTATACTTCAAGGCCATGAACTGGAACACAATTTCAGGTCAAGGGTTATGACCTCACTGTCATTAAAGGCAGTTTACACTCCTCCGTACATATTTCATGTAGTGCAAACCAGGGTTGTAGCTAGAAATGACTGGACCCCATAGCAATTTTTTTTATGGGGCCCTCCACTCCTGGGCCGGCCCCTCCTACCCCCCCCCCCCTCTCTATCTCCCGGAGCTCCCTCCTCGAAACTCTTCCTAGACCATACACCCCAACACTGCTCTGTCCCTGACTGTCCGAAACTAGGAATAAACTCCTTCCTATTCTGTACCAAAAGTAGTATGCAACATGTAACATCCTGTCTCTCTATATGAAATATGTCCAAGGGTCTGGTGGTCATCTGACTATAATAAGGTTTGAACACACACAATTATATAAAAATTAATTGTTAATTAAATCAGCTGAAACAAGAATAAATCATGGCAATCAGTTTGTTGATGGACCAGAACCACTTCTACCTAACCTCCATAGAGTTGTCATCATTATATCTCCCACAATTGTAGACATTTCTTCAATAAATAGCAATAAATGTTGTGCAAGTCTTCTATTTTGGCCCCCTGAGTATTTGATTTGGACCCCCCCCCCCAATTTAGTATATTCCATATCACTCCTCTCTCGCTTGTGAAGGGATCATTTTATATGTCATATGTTCGTCTGGTGTAATTGGGAGTGATGGCGTGATGGTCAATTTTTTTTCTTGTGGAATTTGTGAGTTAATTGTTAGGCCGCTTAATATTGTATCATCACCGCAATTCCTGGAAAAATTTAGAAGGGCTGGGAACACTTTAAAAAGTATTGCCCTAGCATGTGCAGTTTTTGCATAAATGGAATTCAAATGTAAGCGGAAAATTAAACTGAATCATTTTGACTTGACTTTGAAATTTATTTATGAAAAAAGTAAAACATTTTTGTAATATTTCTCCAACCCTTCGCTACATCCCCAGCAATATGGGGGTGGATATCATGTTCAAGGGATTTGTGACAAAATTAGATACCCACCGAAATGCTTTAGAGGTTGTGATATGGAAGGATCCTATATTTTACATTTTGGAAAACTAGATTCCAGATGTTCTCAAAATTGGTTGGAAAATAAATAATCCCAGAATCTTAGGGAGCATTGCTAATTATCCGCCCCCATGGCTTATCAAAAAGCCAACAATACCTATGCACACAAGTGATTACTTTAGCCAAGCAAGTAATAGCTAAAGCATGGAAAACATCAATGCTTAATGTAAATACAGTTTAACAGAAAGTTACATAGACAATGATACATGCTAAAACAGAAGCTATAGCAACTGATACCTTGGGAAACTTTGAAAACATATGGGAATAGTGGGTGTGACATTTTATTCCGAGGGGGTTTGATAAAAAATCTATTGACTTTAATATAAGATTTCATCTGAAGGGCAAAAGGTTCTTTCTTTCTTTTTTGTTTTGTTTTTGCGTGTATTTTTGATACCTTTGTATTTTTTGTAGTATATGATATGGATGATTTAGATTTTGTAATCTATGTTTACTGTGGGAAATTAATTAAAGTAATGGAAAGTGAAGTAGTAGTAATAAGGAGGTACAAGGATCTGAGGGAGTTTGACAAGGGCCAAATTTTGATGGTTAAACTAATCTGTGAGCTTCAACTCAGCATATTGTATGGGGTTTTCTCTGCATGCAGTGCTTAGTGCCTTCCAAAATTTTCCTAGAAAGGGCAACTGGTAAACCAGTGGCAGGGTCTAGTGAGAGCAATGGCTAGTCCTACAAAAGAGCCAGTGTAGCTGATATCTGGATAGAAGAGGCAGATGTCAGAACACTTCTACAATAATGTACAACAGTATTGCCAACATGGTTTAAAAAGTGCAGTCAGAAGGACTCTACAAACCTGTTGAGTTCACTCTCATTCCCAACCAGAACACTAGGATGTCATCTATATACCTGTACTATGACAGAATGTGGAAAAGGCACATAGTCAATGCCTACCTAGGTAGAAGATAGCTTTGGAAGGGGCACAGAACGTCCCCATTGCGACACCATGTATCCACTAAAGATAAGTGCCCTCAAAATTTTTTTTTGTTAAAGTGAACTCCAAGAGCCTCTGAATAAATAAAATGGCTAATCATATAAAAACTTTTATCCAAAAACATTTTTACCATCTCAAGAAAGTTTTCATGCAGAATTTAAAGTGCCTCTATATCAACATAATACAATGGTATCATAAGTACATAGCTTATAAGCTCATCACATGTGGTCTAATATATCTGTCAACAAGCATACTTGCCCTTTCTGTTAAATTCCTGTTACCACAAATAATTGGGGGCCCTGGTGGTCCACATGACTTTTTATGTACCTTAGGGAGCACATTAAATGTGAGGGTAAGGGACACATAAAACATGCTTGAGGGTAAAGGACTAGTAAAAAGTCAGTTGTTCTTTTGTCAGTTCAATGCTTGGCCCCAGACCAATCTATGAATGTATGTATGTTAACTCCTCTTAACTGTACCATGGAACAAAAGAGAAAAGAGGTTTGATGAATCGCATGTTTTGGGACAGCCATTTTACTGTTCATGTTCTAACTGCATAAAGATTATAACTGACCTCATATACCTCTATTGCAAAAGTGTTCCTCCATTGTGGTGGCCCCATTTACCTATTATTGGTGACACTGGAAAGATTGTTCTGAAATTTCTATCTACTCAAGCATGAATGTGTGGATTTACTGGGCAGGCAAGGTGGTCCTCCCTTATAACCTACATCCCTTAAATTTCCATCTGCTAGAAGAAATTATGCAGAATATTAATGTTTACACTGATGAAAGCTCTCATTACATTGTGGACACAATGTTTTTGGTAAATTAAAGTTTTAGGGTTCTGGAGCAGAGCAATAAAGATAAAAAGATAAAATGTATATGCCCTATACATGTTATATGCATATTAACAGGGCATTTGGTATATTTCCTTAAAGTCTATGAAACATTTAAAGAGAAAACATATCACTCTTTTTTCCAAGGTCACGAAGGTAAGCATTTAATATTTGATTAGGTTCTTTCTTTTATAAGTGAGTACAGTTAACGGAAAGCCTCTAAATCTCCCAGTGTCTAACATGCAGATTAGCAGTGTCAATCTAAATCAAAACACAATGGCCCCATCACTGTCAGTGGCAGGAATAGATGTCCACCGCTTGCCGGCAAACTAATATCTTATAGTTTCCTGACACCTTGATGGAGAGAGCATTAGACCACGCTGAACGGGCCTCTCCTGGAGTCCTGTGCACACACTGTACCAAGGTTATTGCTGCTACAGTCCTAGGAGAAATACTGCCATGGATCCAGCTTGTTAACATACAGAATTTAAGACAATAGGATGTCTTAGTTTGAACTCATCATCCAATATATATATATATATATATATATATATATATATATATATATATATATATATATATATATTCTGTATGCGATCACACTTCCATGGGCTGTGTTTGACAGGTCCCTCTATAAAACCTTTGCCTGTGCGTCATAATTGATTATTTATTCATTAGCATTATTATCTACACCAGTGATGAACATCTTGTTAGATATTAGGGGCTTTTCATGCAGCAACTTTCTCATCTATATTGCTAAAGTGCAGTCAGCCATATTTTTTCATTTCTGATATAATATTTAATAGTGAGACTCAACTTGAAGCTTTCAAAGATTTTTGTTAAATGCAGCTGCAGAGCTCTATTATTCATGGGCACTATTAGTCTGCAGAAGGTAAAATGTGTACAAAAGCAGTCATGATATGTTCTCTCATTTACCTTTCATTTATTTGTGTACTCTGATTTGTAACTTTGTGTTACACCTAAATACAGATGCTTAATGAGATGACAAATTGTGACATTAGCATGCAAATCACATTCAGATTGAAGTTCAGCCAATCCTACACAGCAACATGTTATTTGAGGCAGTGTAGCTTTTCCTGGCCCTCCCCCCTCCTGTGTAGAGAGGAGGGTGGGGATTCACAGCAGAGTACAGTGTATAGAGTACAGTGAATACCGCGCTGCGAGGCGTCAGTAAAAATTACGCGAAAAAGCCATAATGCCAGGGGGATGAAAGGGTAATTAAACCCACACATAAAGATACAAAATAATGCACATACACACTAAGTATTGCTTTTGTGTGTTTCATTGCACTTACTGAATTAATTCTTGATCAAAAAAGTGACCTTAATATGTGCACCAGGTACTTGCGGTTCTGTGGTGTCTATCATAGCTTTTGGGACTGTATGGAGCCCTGTATGTAACTGTTGCATGAGCAACCCCAAATCACTGCTTCAGGCCAGCATGTGCAGCAAGGGCCATATCATAAGACACACTATACACATGCTGTATATTGACACTGGGGAGGAGGAAAGGGCAGAGAGCAGGGACTGATGACAGCTGAGACATAGAGCAAAGAAACACAGGCTGTGGCTTTCTGCAGGAGTGTTTCTCCTCTCTCTTATTTTTGTTTCTACATTGGTATAGTTATTTTTTCCATCTCTACTAAGATATTTCTAGTCAGCAGAAGTCTGTTAATGTTAACAGTATAACAACACATGTGAGAGGCACGTTTTGTATTACTAGTCAATGCAGAATGTTCTTTACACAAGCTCTTCTATGCCGACCTGTTTTCTATACATAGAAAACACATTTCTGTACTTAGGCAATAAGTAAATGATTGTTTTTGCAGAGGTACCCTTTGGCAAGTGTATGGTTAAATTTTTTTTGCAAAAAAAATGTTATTGTGATCCTATCCGTATCAGGTGAAACATTTTAAAAACGTTAAATTAAAGGACAAACCTGCCTGGCGGACATGCAAGTATATCTGTGATCCTTGGATTAGCCAATTCCAGACAGGATTCTCAACTGGGCAGATCGGTTCACTTTAATCACCAGCCAAGTGCACCAAAGTGAAACCCAACAATGAGATATTGGCATTTTCTGAGTTAAATTAATTGGGCACGGTGGCAGTGCATTACAAATAATAGTGGCGTTTGTGTTACAGTAGACTGCGTGAAGATGAAGCTGCTAAACAAATATTCATCAACAAACCACATGCTGTTTGATTAGTCTCAGACTTCCTGGGCTTTGAAAGAATTGTGTAATGAGGTTCCAACACCTCGGGTGGTATCCTGCAACACATTCAGCTCAGTGAACATGCCAGTTTTCAGTCTTTGTGAGTTTATTATTTTCATCCAGAAACCTACAGAAAATGTTTACAGGATTATCTTTTGTCTAGAACCTATGGAGTAATGGCTGGGTTAACTTGTTGTTTGCGAACATGATGCCATTGTTAATGGTTATAGTAACTGGAAATTGTAAATGTTGTATTTTATTACAGAACATTGCTGTTCTAGGTATCACTTTTCAGTATCAGGGCTTACATTGTTTCTTTTTGTTCCTTCTTGTTTTGCACTTTTCTGTTCATTAGTAAATGGCAAAAAGATCTGTGGTAAAAAGTACTTAAAGCGGTTTTAAACTCAAATTAAAAAACAAATGTCAGAGAATACTCACCTGTCAGCAGTTCAGTTCAGCAGTTCAGATGCTGGAAAACTGCTACACAAAAAACCTCCACACTATACTCACTTCACTTGCTTGACATTTTCATGCTGGCATCTTAGCTCCTGAAGACCTGCAAACACCTCCTGTCTGTTCTCTATCGGAGCTGCAGAGACTCGTAGGGGGGGGGGTGTAGGTGTGAAGGGGGATCAGCTGCCGACGATTTCCTGTCTGGGAGAGATGTCCCAGACACCACTTCAGCTGCCTAGGCGCCACGTAATGCAGCTCCCCTCCAGCTGTCAGAATAAGATTTTTTTTTACAATTAAGGATGTCAGCAGTATCGGCTGAGCTGCAGCTGATAATGCTGAGTGACCTCCCAGGTGGTAGGTCCGCTTTAATAGAGCACTGATGATGAAAGTACTTTGAACCTTTGAGTTACAAACTAAATTTATTCCCATGGTTCGGACTATATTTCCCATTGAAAATAATGTAAATACCCATAATGAATTCTGAAGCTCCCAAACCCTTCACATGTAATAAGGCATCCCTTACCTCACCTTTTCATACAAACACCAATCATTGTCCTGGTGTCATCACCAAAAACATATAATGTGTAATCAGCATTCAAGTTGGCGTGCAGGCAAAGAGAATGAAATGGAAGGTGTTTCTTGTTTGGAAGGAGAAGCCCTTCAATAAGAACATCAGGAATCTGTCTCTCTGGTGTCCTCTATCTCCTTAGAAGACGTGTAGACTTTTGTAGATTGTTGAGATGGTCTATTTTGACATGATGCACTTATCAGTGAGATCATCACATGTATTCCACTCTCATATTTTTTCACAATTTCCTTCATCTTTTGATTTGTGATTGCCTTCTTTACCTTCGCTTTCTTTATTCCTTCTGTCATTTCTAGCAGTTTTGGGGCCATTTTAATGGACTGATTGAAATTAGGTCCTCAAATATGCATATATGCTCAGGTTGCAGCTTACAAATGCTTTTCTGACATCCCAGTTGTTTACAACTGCTCAAGTTTTTTTACAACTCTAGTTGTGAGTCAAGACTTTGGTTGTCAGTTAATACTACATTTTTGGTTGTTCAACTTAAGCCAAGATGGTTGTAACTCAAGGCTCTACTGTATCCTGCAGATGTTAGGTGTCACCTCAAACGAGTGAAGGCTTTGTGTTGTACTGTATTCAACTTTGCCCCGAATGCCTTTGGTTACTGTTTTATGCCTGCCACCTGACCTGACTTCAAGTGTCTGTAAGGGCGTGTTTCACTAATGGCGTTTTCCAGCGGTTTGAAATGCAGCACGGTGCCCGCGGGAGATCGCGAGCACCCAGCAATCTTCCACAGTCTCCAGCTATTCAAACTGCAGCTATGTACCTGCAGGTAGGATGTAGGGGGTGTGGCACGATGTCCTGTCCCACCTCCCCACTTCCATTCATCTTCATGGCGCAATCAGGGGTGATTGGGTGTGCATCCCGCTATGGTCCGTGATCCAAAATACGGTAAGCCATGGTTCAAATCACGGGCCGCATCGTGCCCGATCGAGCCCAATCGCGGATGTGGAACTTACCCTATTGAAATCGGAGCAATCGGCCACGATCACTGCACCACTGTTAAATCGCGGGTGATCGAGGCCGATCGCTTATATGAAAACAAGCCCTAACTTACTTTAGCCCTAACAACTCATCACCTAAGAGTGACACAGAGAATCTATCCTTGTCCTGAAGAAATGCATTCAGTGCTACACGTTTGAATGCTTTCTATACTTCTTTTTATCAAAGGCCTACTAATGGTATACAATGTCAATCTTAAGTTTCAAAAGCCTGCTATAATATTTTGTTGTATTACAAGAGGTGTACACCTTGTTACTAAACAATGCTATAGTAGGAACTCATGTTGTATATGCAATAAAAATCAATGAGCCAAAAAAAGTCATCAATGACAAAGAAAGGTTAACGGAACTGAATGTTCTTAATTTTTATAATTTTTTATATTAATATATTATATTAATATTATATGTTCACCCATAAATATATAAACAATATATAACCCAGTATCGGTAGTCTCAAAGTATTTACCCAAAACACCACCCCCCCCTCCTCACCAGTTAGTGAGGATTTATATTATATAAGATCATTATGGAACCAAAAGAACCATATGCTACTACTCACATACAGTATTTAAAGTTTTTATACATTTACTTTATCAAAAGGATTACAAACATTTACAACATATACGAAGAAATAGAATTCTGGGATAGTAAACTATCCCAGCATTCTGTAATGTAAATGTGTTGCCTGCAAAAGATTTTTCTGCTGCAATCTATAGGAGAGGTTGAATGGGTGTTGACCCCTCAGAGAATATTTCAATTCTTTGTATATGCTGTAAATGTTTTTTTTTTTTTGATGAAATACATGTATTAAAACTTTTAATACTGTATGTGAGTTGTAGCATATGTAAAACACATCTGAAACCCTCAGTTCTTTTGTTTACTTATGATGTTACACAAATTTACCTTTTATCAATAGCAGTGTTTAGGTTTAGGATATGATCAGGCATGTTTCTCTAAGATGTATAAGGAGTAACATTGCAGAATGTAAATTCATAGGTAGGACCAGCTCCTAGTTATCTTAAACTATACACAAAAAATATATTTTTTTCATCAATCATATCTGCTGAATTTGTCCCTAAAATATGGTTGCATCATTCGATAAAGTGGGGTGCAGGCTTAGAGCGCCTATTTACTTTGTTACAGGTATCACTGAAGCAGGAAGTCATGGGAACCCCCAAATGGATTCTTTACGAATGACAATTGAAATGCCAGTTTATAATTTTTAGAAGCTGGTTTGTGAGCTCACAGCCTTAAAAGTGAACAAACTTACATTTTTACGAGCTGGACATTTAGCTCTTCAGTACAGGGACTTGTGCAGTATAGTACATCGTTTTTAGATTGCCAACATTCTTTAAGTTTTTATTGTTAAATGTATACATTACAATACATGTCCCATAGATAACCGCAGGTAAACATTAATAACTGTGAAAGGTTGCAGATAGGGGTGTCAAATTGGGAATGTAAATTTCAAATCCAAAAAAAGACTTCTTAGGGTGTTGGAGGTCTGGGGGTTGAAAGTCAGAGAAGACATGAACATTTTTATTTGGTGTGCATTGGGTAGTCTTATACCTCGAGAGTATCCCAAACTCTATATTTTAACTGGAAAAGTTTGGGGTCATCTTTTACACTCAGTTGTCTTTTATACTGGAAAATATGGTAATATTAACCTATTTCATTGCTTTTAAGCAATTATTTAAAAAAAGGGATTTTAGCCAGGACTAATGACTGTAGAAGACTGGCTGATCAAATCAGAGTGCCTATGGGTTTGTATCTAGCTCTAAAGGGGTTTATGCCCTGACTCGCAATTGCTATAAGAGACAGTGATTGAGTACCCTTCTTTATCGCAGCACTGTCTCAGATTAAGCAATTCCATGGAAAATATCACCAAATTTCACAAAGTTGATCTTAGTTGTTTCTAAGTATGAGTATAGTGTCACTCCAGTTACCTCTGTTATACTCTACTCACAGACCTGAGAAACAACAAGCACCATCCCTAAATTGGGGTGTAAATACTACCATAATTAAACATTTGCAGGAAATTATGGGTTGTTCTAGGTGCAACAACTCATACAAACCAATTCTTCATGTAGAAAAATATTTTATTATTAAATTATACATATATAAATAGACAATTAAATTACAATGACTCAAAACAACACACATTGAGGTAGATCATGTAGGAGGGAGAGAGAGAGGATCTCATGCACATGTGTCTCCCATCAGGTGCCTCCCATCTTGCTCTCTCAAAGTGCAATATGTAATGCAAATTGCTGTTTTTCAGGTTTGGTACCATTGGGATGATAAGAGTATGCCTTATTACCCATATATCCTGTTAATACAAACACTGTGATCAAGTGAGTGGTAAAGTCTAAAGGATGCCCCCAGTCAACCTGATAAATTAATACATATATACAGTGTGTATATATATATATACAGTGTGTATATATATATATATATATATATATATATATATATATATATAGTTTATATGTATATAGTGCATTACTGTCAAGTGCAGAAAGAGAATTTTGATGGGATTCAAGTGCAATTCTTTTTTTTTTCTTTGCCACTTTCTCATTTTCAGTTTCTTTTAGCTCTGTTACAGACATACAGATATCTCTGTAATGGAACCTGATGAGCGATTGTGATAAAACACACAGAAAGCAGCCAGGTGTCTCGCTTAGATAGCTCCCGTCAGCCAGAAATACTCTCAAGGCATAGTCGCACGATTCCCAAGTCTGATATCTCTGTTGGAAACATGGAGGCAAAGCAATTTGCAACAAGGGAATGGATCCATTTTAGCACCCGAAGTCAGAGAAGCATTGAGTTCTATAGTTATTGTTGTCATGAGGACAGACCTGAGGGAGCACAATGATGAGCACATTCAGCCAATCATTTTGTATGGTCATACTGGTAGGAATTGACTAGAAAAAAAACCACAGTTCCTACTTTTTCAATTGGGGCTCATGTGTAATAGCATAAAATAACATTACAGTGATTTTGAATTAAACAGCAGAAAATATTCCAGTGGAAATAATCGTAATCGTTTTGCTGCTCTGGGGATTTAACATGACCATGAACAACACATTTGGCATACACAACTTCAACTACGTTATTGTATTTTTTTTTCTTCATTCATTTGCAAACAATCATTATAAGTTAAACATAGTTCATTTATCTTTGTATTCTGAAGCATTCTAGGTCTTCTCATGTAGGTACGCTAGAAATCTGCAATTCTTGTTTTTTTCTTGTTGCATGGCCATAGGTTTTCCATGCCTTCCTTGTAGTATCTTATCATTTGCAAAAGGCCTTCATTGCATGTAGACCTTGTGTGACTTTCCCCAGTACTGTACTGTCCATTCTCTTATGTTGACAATTGTGTTGGTACAGCTGCCCAGTTACACACCAATTATTTCAATGTATAATAAAAAGGTAGGCATACATGGTCCGATTCTCCCTCTATAGACGAGGGACCGACTGTAGCTTGATGACATCATCAGGATCGGCGGGCACCCTTTGTGTGATAGACATTGGCCAGGAATTTACGGACATTTTAGATCACTGTGCAATACGACATGTGGTAGGATGCTGGTCGATCTGACCAGTTGGGCACCCCCGGTTTGTGGCCGAGTGACTGCCCGACCGGAATGCGTACGGTGCTCCATCGGCCCAAAAATCGGGCGGGGATCGTGTATGCTTACCTTTAAACAGATTTGTTGCTTAGCTTGGCCAGTGTTATTTAACATTTAGGGTCATACCTAACCTGTTAACTTTTATGGGATATATTTAAAGACCTTAAAGAACCTCTTAATTCCAGAGCATGTTTGTCTTGTTATGAGCCATTTAGGACCATTTAAGACATTATGAAAACTTTTGGAACAACTGCTAAAATGTATCTTTTCATTATACAGGATTGCAATTAACAAGCTTGTTACACAGGAACCATTGTCATTTCCTAATTGTGTATGACTTTGATGTAATGAAGGTCACTGGTAGTTTGTATGTAGGATATAATGTTGTGCCTGTAAACAGTATGTTTTTGAACAATGAAAAAAAAAATGTGTACAACAACCACTATTGGAAACTCACTGAGAAATAAAACTATAGTTTTTGCATGAGTGTGGATCGATATGAGATCGATAGTTGAAAATAAAATTGAGAAAAAATGGATTAGCATATGGCTAATTTAAGCCTAACCGTGTAAAATGTATATAAATACACACACAAGTCTGGAGCTCTAATCTAAATCTACACTAGATGTATTTATAGTAGCATACATTTACAGTAGATGTATTTATATGTATTTATAGTATAGTATATATGTATATGTATATATAGTATATCTACACTAGATGTATTTATAGTAGTATACATCTACAATAGATGTATTTATAGTATAGTAAAATATCATATTTGTCTTTGCAGTGTGGCCCTACATCCTCGTAAGGAAATTCTGGTGACAGCAAGTGATGATCGTCTATGGAAGATGTGGTCTATCCCCAGTGGAGAGATTATTATGACTGGTGAAGGACACACTGACTGGCTTTCAGGTTGCTGCTTCCATCCTAAGTAAGTTTCTAATTGGTCTGAATTGTTTTTTTTCATATAACCCAAAATGTAGTCCAACTTCAACTCATAGTAGAGATAATTGCGTATTCATGTTTTCACTTGATTTAGCTGAACATTCCTGGTTTAAGCAATCAACAAAATGTTTTCTGTTTTTCTTATTGCCCCAAGAGAGGTTCTAATCACAACTAAAGATGGTCGATTGTTTCCGACTAGCTGACTTTGTGAGCTGATTGCAAAGCCTTTGAAAATGGTAGATGAGATGTAGAAAAGGGTTGTGGGAACATTGGTGAAAAAAAAGTATTGCTCTACCATGGGTATATGTTGTTGTTTTTGCATAAATTAAGTTCAAAGTCGAAATTTTAACTTGACTTTGAACTTGTGTTAGAGCAATACTTTTTTGTAGTGTAACCCCAAACCTTCTCTATATCTCTAGCAAGATTGGTGATAATACCATGTTCATGTTCCTGTGCAATTAACTCAAAATGGTCGAATAAAAAAATGTCTTCATAATATAGGCCAGTTTTTCAAGCCCTTTCATTTAATGGAGTTTGTTGTCTGATAATAAATTGAGAGCTTCCTGGATCATGTATCCATTTTATACCATGTTGTAATGCAATAGTTCTTAAACTTTGTTTTCTTGGATTGAAGAAACTTAGATTTCTTGCATGGTGTCCTCTTTAAATGTTGGCTTGGGAACCCTTTTAATTGAACTGCAATTAACATATAGGCCACTGTTATATTCTCAGATCCTAGAAATCTTTTTTTTATTGTGAAGATTTAACACAGTGGGCCTAAATCTTTGTACAGGCTGAATTTCTAGAAACCATTGCGCCTAAACCACAATACCAAGTCCAAAAGGAACTAAATTGGATTCCTCAACATGACTTGGCAACCAGTGGCAACAATCACAAATTAACCAAAATTGCAACTAATTAAAACCACTTCATGCTCCCCTATAGGACTGCAAACCACAGTTTGTTCATTGATCTGATGTTTATGCCAGCTTAATATGACTCAAAATTAACAATTATTCTGTTCTTTTCAAAATTCCTTTTTCAAAGATAGAAATGTTGTGGTCTTTAGAAATTACATGGTGGGACGTAGAAATTACAGGAATGTGAGGAGGAACAGGCCCGGAGAAGGAGGGTTTTTAAAGGCATGATTCAAGTTTATAAAAAATATGTATATTATACGAGTGTCGTGCTAGTGCAATGTGTGCTGGTACTCACGACACCAGATTCTTTGAGGTGGATGTCCTCTTGCTCGGCCATCGAACACCTTCTGTACTCCAATAAGCCAAGGTCCACGCACGTTGATAGGGGGCTATTTACAGTTTTTATTTAGGATTATTTACAGCTGCTCTGACTCCCGAGGGAGGAGAAGGGGTTTAGATGTAGGGAAAATAGTAAGGGAAAATAGGCAGAATTAGGGAAAATATTAACTGTGCTGCTGCCAAAGTGCTGGAATCCTTAGGCTGGGTGCAGGGGGTCACTCTTGCTGGGTCTAGTGCTGAGGCTGTGGTACTCCAGGGAGAATCAACAGAAGAAGCCTATAACATTCTGAGGGCTTCCTATTTATGCCTTCAGACAGGGGCTAGCTTAAGGCCTGTAACTGAGCAGGAGTACATTAGATACCTTTTGGAGGGAAGAGATGAAGTACACACGCAGCCATGACTCATGCTTCCAGCACTTTGTCAACAACAGGTGTAACCCTTGCAGGGATACACACACAATATACAGCATATATTACACAGTGCATAAATCACAGTTATGTGACCGTTTCTCAGGTCACTACACTAGTAGTAGGAGTTGCCCAGTCATGTGACATTTGTTTTCCTAAACCTCCCTAATACATCCTATTACATATATTTCTAATGCAACAAAGAAATGGAATATATAAATCTTTCTAGAAAACAAAATAAATGGTCAATAAGGTCAAACAAATAAAGCATCAGTGAAGATAATCAGTGGGGAAGGAGGAGCTCTGCAATCTTGCACAGATGCCTTTCATTGTCTTAAGCCCCCCACACACGTAGCAAGCCGCGGCCAATTTCTCTACCAACCAATGTGCTTGCACACTCGTGGCCATCAGCAAAATCGGCCGTGAATCGTGGGTGCCCACAAAGCTCGGTTGGCCAGAGAACAGACATGTCCGTTAATCTCTGGCTGATGCCATTAGTTTGAATGGGGACTGGTATCCCTATCCAAACACACAAAAGGTGCACGCCGATACTCTGAGCGATAGAGTGCAGTGTGATGACATCATCACGTTGCACTCCACCGCTCATCTGTCGGCCCCCGATCGCTACATGTGGGGACCTTATGTTCAACTGTTATCTACAGGGTATGTGAGGAGGGGGGGAGACTTTTCAAGATGGGTGGTGACCATGGCAGCCATTTTGAAGTCGGCCATTTTGAATCCAACTTTTGTTTTTTCAATAGGAAGAGGGTCATGTGACACATCAAACACCACAGGAGAAATGCTAGCACAGGCTTCCAGTATACGTAATTTCAGGTGCTGCACATCTCTTACCTTCACAGCATAGACAATTGCCTTCAGATGACCCCAAAGATAAAAGTCTAAGGGGGTCAGGTCGGGAGACCTTGAAATTGCTACATGATGTTGTGTTTCCCTCTTTATGCACTAAAGCTGGCACGTTCCCTGAGTTTTTCCAGCAAGATGGTGCACCACCACAATATGGGTATCAAGTCCGAGCATTCCTAGCTGAACAATTTCCTGGAAAGTGGATTGGTCATTGTGGGCCAGTTGAATGAAATAATTAAATAATTAATGAAATAATTAATCAACTATTTTTCCTGTGCTGGTACCAATAAATGTCTATAGGTTGAATATTTCAGACGCTTTAATGATTGTGCCCCATGTGCCTTCAGCTTTGTGACACATTAAACAGACAGCCATGATATATAAGCAAATGTCTTGAATCTATTTACAGATGCATTTTGTTAGCAGTGGTCCAGAAAAAGCTGTAAATTTCATCTGTATAGTTCATGGTTTCTGTTCAATGTCTCAGACGTCTCATTTATGTTCTGCCGCTTTCAAGGTTAGCTTTAGCCTCATGCATGATGACATTGTTGTGCTTGGTTTGAAGCATGAAAAAAGATGAAAGTGTTGCAAATACCAAATAACTTGTTTACTGGGTAACCCTAAAACCCGGATTATATTATAAAGATGATATACAGCGGCAACATCAATTATTTGTTTCTAGGGCCTCGCTTTGCGCTCCGCAGTCAGCACTGTGATGTTAATTGGGTTTTCTCGCAGACGATATATCAGGAGATCAACACAGACATGATCCATTAGCAACCAGTCACAATGCTTGGAGTCCTTCTGCCCTCAATAATCCCCGTAACCTTCATGCCACATAATCTTACCGTCTCCCCGCAAAGGTATTTACCATCGATATCGGCTCAGACTACAATACGCCAAGGTAGAGGACAATTTATTGTACATTTCTGTATAAGCACATCCTTGAAACTCGCCCCATCTTTTATTAGTGGGATAAAATAGTCTGTTTGAGAACAGCTGGAAAATAAACCACAGACCGTCACAGAGAATGTTAATCAGATTTTCATAATACATTGTTACCATGGCTTCCATGGACTAAGACTCACAGGAACCTGGAGCAGATTTTTGTGATTAGTGGACAGTCTATATTCCTTTCAGATACTCTTTCTTATTTCTTTAATTATCAAAATGACATTCAAGCTTGCGTGTTTCATGTGTATATTGTAAAATACACAAAGCCATAAACAGAAATTACAATCTGCTGTCCTAGAAGTGCGAGCAGGCATTTAACCTTTTGTTAAAATACATTTATTACCTTCTAACAATTCATTTGAGCCAAATTTGTGCATTTTTAGTTATGTTGGTTTAAGTGTGATCATACAAATTACAAGGAGTACCGAATTTACGTTTGTTGATTCAGCTAATTAGCCCATTGAGGGTGAAACACTTGAAGTGTATGTGAACAATAACAGCATCTCTGAAGTGAGGTGTTCGCTGAGTATAATGAATGGCAGCTATATATTGACACAAAGCTTATTAGCTGATAACACAGTATTGCTTCTCCATATATGCAGTTGGTTGTTATCATCCTGTATTGAAATCCTGCAATAACTACATGAAATAAATAAATAAAAACATAATACTCTGCTATGGTTGCCAGAAGCACACCACTCATATTATGGTAAACCGTTCATATCTTTCCATGGAAAAACACTGAAGATATGGCAAATTACTACAGATGAGATTCACTACCTTGAATTGAGCAGGCAAAGAACCATTTGCCCTATTGGAGATTGCATAGAGCGACCCCTTCTTACCCCAAAAAATCAAAGAAGCTTACATATAGGAAACATTTCCCCCATTTTCCCCTCTTTTCAGAACAATCCTTTCCCAAAGCAGCATTCACTGCAGGCTAATGAAAGGTGATAGCTAGTGATGGCCGAACTGCCCGCAGGCATGTTTGCCCTCCTACTAGCCGGTGAGCAGTACAGTTGTTCGACCCGCCCTGTTCACTGGCAAAAAGGAGCTCTCTATTCTTTCTCCGCCGAGATCAGGAGCAGAGAGATCCCGTCGGAGGAAGAATCTGTTCACTAGAACACCAGGCATGAAGCCGGTCTTCTTGTGAGCAAGCTATATTGCAACCAGGAACTATGCGTTCCAGGTACAGGATGTGACGTCACTGAGGTCACATCCGTTTTTCCAGATTCAAATTCCCCGCCTAGAGGCTGCCCGCGAACAGGCAGACGGCGGACTTCTTTAAAAGTCTGATCCGCCCGTTCGTGGACGAACATGGCTGAAGTTCAGCCATCACTAGTGATGGCCTATCTCTAGAAATTGAGTGCTGTCACGAACCAGCCGGTGTGAACCCTCTGTGCCAAGAGTCCTACCTCCTCTAAGGGTGTTGTCTGAGTGAACCCACTTATTTTTCACAATACCCCTGAAAGTGGGGATAGACTTTCCCGAGGGGAACACCAGGTCACTACCTCTTGAAGGAGGATAGGCACATGAGGCAGCTGGTCCAGGGAGCACCAGAGAAAGGTAGCAGAGTGTCGTTAGCAGGCCGGGTCCTATGAGTCAGGGCAGGTGGCACAGGTAAAGGTCAGGCAGTCGGTTGGTAACAGGAGAGTCAAGGCAGGCAGACAAGGAGGACCAGGTAGCAGAGTCTCAGAACTCATTAATCAGTAACACAGGAACACCAAGGAATCAAAAGCCATAGCAGGACACAGGGGCATTGACACAGAGGCATCTGTTGAAAGGGCTGAGCCACGCCTATACATGCAGTAACACTACGATTGGTCAGTGAGGATACTATGACCAGTCTCCTTAATCCCAGGAAGTGACACACCCTGGTCCCTCATGAAGTGCTGCAGAAAACCAACAGCAAACATGCTGTGACCAGGGCAGAGAGGAAACTGTGGAGTGGATTCCAGAACAACAGTGCTGATAATCAAAGAACTCTAATATGATATAGTTTAATCCCATAGAGTAAAAAGCAGCTATTATACACTCTTGGTGGTATAGGCTAAAATGTGGTGTCCCCTTGGCCCTCAGTATTTTAAAAGTATAAAAAAGTATAAAACTACTCATTATGTCACATTGTAGTTAACACAAGAGTAGTATTAACCTCCTGGATTCCCCCGGCGGTTGGGAGCATTGGCATGTATGCCGATGCTTCAGGGTCTGCCCCTGATCATGTCACCGGTGACGCGAAGGGGCAGGGGTAAGCGGCGCCATAGACCTGTAAATGGAGGGACGTCGCCTTTTTTTCCAGTGACCAGTGACACTGGATTCATGTTCTGAACCTCCGGCTGGGCAGGCAATCATGGCAGAGCATGTCGTCACCCCCATGATTGTTATAAATAAAAACGTGCCACGTGCGCAACGCCCAGAAGGTTAAAGATGTTTTACAGCTGAACCTAAGCCAAGAACGAAAGACTATTATATTCAAGATAAATGCTCACCTTGTCTAAAATCAATGTTTTTTCTTTATTCTTTATTTATCTTTCTTTATTCTAAGATGAAAAAAATATATATAACATGAATTTGTAATAATTGAATACATCTTTTAAATAATAATACATGCAGACTCTGTAATATTGTTTACATCTAGAGATTGTAACTGGTGGAAAGATAGGTTGCAATCCTGCCATTTAGCTTGGTCCTCATGAACTAAACCATGCATGTAAAAATGGTAAATAAACCCAGCTGGTTTGAGCTTGTGCTTAAAACTATTTATTTGAAGTCTTTATAAAGCCAATGAGGATTATGCATTCCAGTATTGAAAGACAGGCAAACTCCATAGAGGTGCCATGGTAAGATAAGGTATAAAAAAAGCTTTTTATTGGAAGCCCTTGGGGCCACAAGTCACAGTGGGTAATAATGACTTCAAACTCTGCAAAATGTCAGCCTAAAGTAGTTTCTTAAGCCAGAGTTAAACAAAGAAACATTTTGCTGCATCTCAACTGTGAAGGAGGATTGTAGTGTGGCCTGACCTTACTATTTGAAGGTCTGATTCATCTACAGAAGAGCTAGGGACAAGCGATATTGGCCTTGGAGAACTTCACAGTTTAAGAGTGCCATTAAAACCCAAACCCTTTGTGTTAAGGAGCTACTAAAAGGCACTGACAGTTTGGAAAGACAGTGGGTAATTAGTGGAAATGGGAAGAAAGCTTCTATGTAGAGGGCAACTGGTACACAAGAATCATCAGAAAGGCTCTTGGAAGAATAACTCTAATTAAAAAGCAAAAGCGCTGTCAAGATTGTAAAGTAAATGAAGCCATGGTAACTGCTATGGTTAACTGTAGTCCTATCCATGCCATTTTATCTACTTTATAATATTCCCTCATCGAGTATGCTTAGTCATGTTAATCAGAAATATGAATTAAACTCAAAACAAAGACTAATCCTATTGTATAATGGAGAAAAGTGGGTTGTTTAACTGGTAAAGAATGTGCTATGATATGCTGATTCTTTCCGGAGAATTACCAGATAAAATGATTTGTAAATTACTTGCAAATCTTTTGCACTGCAGTTTGATCATGAACCCCTCAATGTGCTTGTTGATTCTATTGACCATTAGGAGATAAAAGAGGAAGAAGAAACGGGTCCTTCGTTTTGTCTCTTGACCTTCTGATCAATGTGAAATGTAATAAAGCAAATTCATATTGTAAGTTGGATACATAATGCAACCCTGTCATACATAGCATTTTGATTGATTCTTCATTACGCTGATCTCTGAACAGAGTGGATATTTTTGGTAGAATAATGTAATGTATAGTCACAGCACTGTGGGTCTCTATACCTACAGCTAGCAGAATAAAGCTGGCCATACACAGGTTGACTTTTGCACAATCTATCTTAAGCTGGCCATACACCTTTAGATTTCTCTGTCAGATTTCCTTTAGATCTCCTTTTGTTTTACCAAAACCATGTAATATGAGGGACTTTCTAAACAATCAAGTCTACCTGTGTTCAATCACAGAGGACCCTATACTACATAGTTGTTGGTAGATCTAAAGGATATCTGACAGAGAGATCTAAAGGTGTATGGCCAGCTTTAGATTGGATCGTGTTGTGTGGTTTTACTATCATCTGTTAGTGTGACTAAAGCTAGCCACACATGGTACAATTTATCATTCAATCGAGGTTCGATTTGATTTTGTACTTTGATTAGAAAAATCGAACATCGATTGTCATTTAATCAAAGTTCTCCACATGGGGAGCACAATAACTGAACAATTTCGACTGAAATTAAATCGAAGTAATCTAAAATCGTAGTCATTTTTTTTTAACAAGAACTTTTTTTCCCCCCAGGAAGTAGTCATATGTTAATAGCGCACATCGAGATGATTGAATCGAATCAAAAAATTACTTTCAGAAATGTAGTTCGATCATTGATCAATCAACCAAAATTTTCCAACTTGTCCGATCACTTTTCAATAGACGATTTTACTAAAATCGTACAATGAACATCGATTGTACTATGTGGGCAGTACATCAATTAATGTTCAATCGATCGTTTTTTTCATCGAAAATCGTCGATTGAACGCTAAAATTGTACCATGTGTGGCTAGCTACACGATTGATTGTATGAACATCATACAATGGAGCGCATGTGTAGTACAATTGTAAATACAATTGAATCCGTTTGTAATACCCAAAAAAAAACCTCAGATATTTGTATGACCTAGCAAAATGTACCAATATGTCAAATCACTCTACAATCAGTTTTAATGTGCCAATTTGATCATTTTTGGTTGATCGAATGCAAATATATAGAACTGTGTATGGGCCACCTTAATGCAATTGTTAGGGTTGGAATATATTCTGGTAGGGGGTAAAACTGCTGCAATGCAATTGACCAATAGAGTAGCAGATACATATATGGGCCTGATCCTGGTGAAAAAAAGGGTAAACCCCTGGTAAGCTCCTATTGTCTGAAAGGAGCCTGCGCAGCATGCCTCTCCGAGTGGGTGGAGGGATCTGTTCTTGTCAAACGACTGTTCAGCAAAACAATATCCCTGCAGCTCTGTCGATGGGCTGTACACAGTAAACTCCAGGGGCCCTGCTGCCTTGCCAGGGGCCACAACATCTTCAGTTTGCCAATTATCTAGCACCAGGTTGCACAATGTGATCAGGGCAATCACTCAATTAATGAGGATCTGTAATGCACACCAATGCCTGTTATAACCGCAAGAAGTGGAGAGCAAAATCTCCCCAGTAGCAATACCCAGGGCAGGGGGACTTTAGCGGCTTCGGGGTAAGTAAATAGATAGACAGTAGTATAAAAGAACTAACATTTAATACGTAGGTATCCAGGTATCAGACCCAGATACACATAGGTTAATACAATTATGGGGGTGGGTATAGCGCAAGACCATACCAAAACAAATACAAAACACAGGTACAGATCAAAAAGCATAAACCACAGGCCTAAAGCTTAGGCATTTGACATGAGCATCCTCATAAGATGGAGCTTAGCGATGTAGACCATCCAAAGGTTGACCTCGCCACCCCGACGTACGTTTCGTCGTTGGACTTTCTCAAGGGGTAGATGTTGATCGGATGGTTGAGGTCTAGATGGGAAACAGGTTGCATATAATGAACCCTATGTAAGGTTATAACCGCTGACTGCTTGGGTGTGTGCCTGTGTTTGATTTATCTGTGTTCTGCAAGTATCTTTGTTGCCAACCGTGACCCCACCTGATTTCTGATATTGCTTAAACTTTGCCTGCCCTGACTTTGGATTGTCTCAGACATGTCTCCTGCCTTGTCCATCTGTATTGTACTTTTTTGGACTGAGTTTTGTGTATGACCCTTGGCTTGTTTTATGGATTGCCTAATAAAGGTGTTTTACTGGCTATCTGAAGTTGGCAGTGATTGTGTTGATGCTACAGGCGCATTACAAAAATGCTTCTAAATAAGAATTGCCTAGAAAAAGATAGAGGTTTACATGATTTCCTACTCAAACAAACTTATGTAACCGTCTGTATTACATTTGCATTTATTTGGCATTGCCAAGACAGTAAAAAGTAATTATTTAGAACATATCGTCTCCTTCCTAAATGTAGTAAATCTGGTACCATGCATAAAAATCTGCAATTTCTTTGTATTTTAATTGCTTATTCTTGCAACAATAAAGAGTTGAATAGGCCTTCCTCGAAATATGTGTTCTAATTATGTGTTTTCATCTTTTAGGAACATCACAATATAAAAATCTTTCTATAAATATGTATGCCTTCGTTTCTTAACCCATCTAATGAAACAGAAAGGGCAGGTCCAACGTCTTTTGATGTTTCATAGCAACAATCCTGGTTTGTGTTTGATGCTACAAACACGATTTTCTTCTTTCATAGGTAAAAGAATAAGGTTAATAAGAGGCATTCACCTACACATAATATTAGTGAGATAATTATAATCAAGCCATAACTGCAGAAAAACAATACAAATGTGCAGTCAAAATTTAAAGGAATTTAGTTCTAAACTTTATTTTCCTGACTGGAATTAGTGACCATTCTTTAAGAAAAGAATTTGGGAGGTCAGGCACAGATGTTGTGCAGACCAATCGAGTTTCTCCATACAAGACTAATTTATGTTTTCTTAATTTTTAAATGTCCTGAGGTATTTAGGGGTTCTTTCACTGGTACCAAAGCCTAGTCTCTAAAAAGCAACCGTACACCATAATCATACCAAACTATGGACTATTTGTCATTCCAGATAAAACATATCCAGTGGCGGCATGCTTTACACCAGTGCATCAGGACCAACTACCTCAGTATCTGCTTCCTATCATCAGCATCGGAGGTAGAAAAAAAACGTACCTGGCAAGTGTTTAAAAATGTGGGGGCGCCCTGCCCCTCCTGTGACATGCAAGCTGAGATCTTAAGGCACGACGTTGAAGTAGACTACAGCAGGGAACATAAGTATTGGGCCAGATCGATGGCCGTTTGAGTGACGTGCGCTCTCATGGCCATCTATTTGGCCCATATCTAATGCAGCCTGTTTTCGAGCCGGACCAATCCAGCTCGACAGGGATAATGGACATGTCCATAAACCATGGTCGATGTCCATTGCTTTGTGTGGAGATCACGGTGTTATGTCTCCAGCTTCTCCGATATCAGGCAGCAACGCAATGATGGGAAACTCAAATATCGAGCAGTGTGTTTCCAGCTTAAGGGGCACACAAGGTCTAGGGTATGAGCAGTAGTGATGATGCAGAAGCAAACTTGAGGACTGGGAAGTCCCCGCACTTGGAAGCTGCTTGTTGTGAAGTACCTCGACAAGAGTTGGTGGTGACGGGGAAGCTTTACCGGTAATGCATGTAGTACTTCTGGGTCCAGGAAGAAGAAAAACAGGACATGGTAGAGACTAAAAGTGAAGATGTGTGGGAAGAAGAAACAATGGATGAAATAAAGAGGAAAGGGGGAAGCAAGTTAAAAGGTGTAATAGGGAGAAAAAGGGAGATGGGAAAGTAGAGGAAAAAGATGAAGGGGTAAGAAGGAAACGCTGAGCACTCCAGGGGGAGGGAAGGTATCCTACAGGAGAGGGAGGAAAGTTCATGAGGAGTGTAGTGTGTATTGTCTTCCTCTGAAAGCATGAACTGGGTCCAATAGGACCAATAATTAGAAAAAGTTTTTCCATTATTTCATTCATTATATCCAGATGCAGCGTACGTGGAGAAAGCACCTACAATAAAAGATGCTTTGAGAAAGCTAATGTCCAACTAGAACTAAAAGCTGGGGTCTAAACTGCTGTGGGTAGAAATAAATGTCTGGAAATAAAAAAAAACTCTGGAGCACACCCAAACAAATTTAGAGGTTAAAAGAGGCAATGGTGTGCACGACAGAGCCTCATCAAATGGGAAGATTGCCCAATCACATTGCGCCAACTGATGCTATAGGTTTGGTGAACAATTAGCTGGTGAATGTATTGCAGATGATTGGGCCACAGGAAAATCAAACTGAACATGTCCCCCTGGGCTGTACTGTGCTAAACACATCTATATCTATGTATAGCTCTGAGGATGCAGTTTTGGTTATCCTGCTGCCAGATTGGTGAGGCAAGTCTGTACTGTTTTGACATATTCCTATGGTCTCTGGGATGCTATTTGGCTGAAAAGTAGTTCTGACAGACCAGATACCTACCCCAGAGCAAGGAGACATGCTTTGGCCATGGTGCCTGCTGCACTGCCTGACACTGTCTGCGATCCCTGGAGTCACCAATGTGGGATCGCCAGCACAATCACTGCTATTATCTGTTGTGGCCTAAACCCATTTTTTTGTGGGGCTGCTACACATTTCACAAATGTGTACAATCTACAAGACTAGATATCGCACACACTCAATTACAATGCAGCAATAGTTGTAAACTAATTGTGATTAATATGATGCTAGAGCTACTAACAAAGTCAAAACAGAAAAGACCTTCTCATGCACACAAAGTGTCACCATTAATATTGGAAGAAGCTGCATCAACATTCTCAAATGGATTACCGCAAAAATACATTTACAATTTAAATCACTTTCAGTATCAATTTACATCCGTAGCATAGTGTTGTGAATATTGATCAAATAAAAATCCACCTTATGTCCAGCTCATTAGATGGTCCTAAAACATCGCTCATGCTGTGGGGTAGACTGGTGGTCATTAGATAGATTTCATTTGCTTGTGTAGGCATATCCATGGGGGGGGGGGGGCTTTGGGTGCTAGCAACACCACGTCCCTCTCCCTTTGTGCAGACTGTGACACAGTGTGTACAGGCTGGCAGCAGTCCGGGGCCCCTAGATGCTGACTGCCGGCTTGGACCTGGGATGGGAGTGCCCTCTGGTTCCTATAAGCTGCAGAAGATGACACTTGCTGATTTGTAATTAAGGATATGATTGTAGGTGGGGAATGCCTAAGCCAATGGAGTTCCCAGCTGCTACCTCTCCAAGATATAAACCTGTTGATGGTATGAGGACTACTGAAATAATTTTCTTGTTTCAGGGATATAGATGAAGAACCTAATATTACTCTTTTGTGCTGTAGTGGTGGATAGTGGACTTAGGACAGGGATGGGCAATTTTTTTGACTTGTTGGCCACATTGGCTTCTTAAATTTGATAAGGGGGCCGGACCAAGAGCCTGTAATGGCCGACCTGCCATAGGTGTGCCAATTCAACGTGTCGCCAGCAACACTAATGATGGCTGTGATGAGTAATAGGCGACGTGTGACAGGGACATTATTATCTTTTTAAATTTCCTGTACTTACAAAAAAAAATGCTCATTTATTGCAATGAGCAGAGATAATTCCTAGAGACTGCCTCTTGTCGCCATGAAGGTGTGCCCACAGTGTAATGATCACACCTCTGCAACGGTCCCAAGCCAACGCTTGGACACCTCTAGCAATTATGTAAACTCATTGCAGAGCACAAGTGAACGTGAGGTGACAAATGGCTTTAAAAGAAAGCTTAACAGGCGGACCCAGGCCTTAGTTTGCCCACCCTTGAGCTACATTTAGCATGTTGATTGGGATACTCTTTAAAACGCACATCATTTATAAGGCTCTGAATGTCAGATCTGGCTCAAAGGACAACGTGTCTTTACACAAATCTTGGGCAGGTTTTGATTTTGTCTGCTCAAGATAATACGAAATTATGAAAATAGATAGCAAGATAATAGGAATTGATTACAGCATTCCTTTTTTATTCTTCTGGTTGTTTGTCTTCATGGTTTATTGATATGCATGTTCTTGTATACTCCCAAGATGGTTATGTTAGCAATTTCAAGCTTTAAGCTGCATAACAGAATAAGAAAAAAAAGAAGGAAATTGGCAATTTATCGCAGTCAAAATAATTTGCAAACAGGCTTTCCCTCAAAGTGGGTGACCACTACCTCAGATTTATTGTTTGGGGTGCACTTTCAGTTAATACAGCAGCAGCGAACCAGAGATGTAATAATCAAAGAGCTGATCACATTGATCACAGGTTTCCCCATGCAATGCACTTCTGACCTTTATATGACAAAACATTGAGTTTTATCAGCATACAAAAAAATGTGTATAGTATTGTAAGATTTAACCCCCATAGTGTGATTCCCCATCCTCCCTCCTTAATATGGAGGTTAATATGGAGCTGCCCCCATCCGGCATCATTGATTGTGCCTGAAAGACGGACCCAGAAAGATCCACAGGAACGGCGTGGGCACTCTCCTGACAGTTAAGCAAGCTTGAGTGTAGTTTAGGGTGAGTATTTTAGTAAACAAACTCACCGCAAGTGTAAGAGGTTAAACACATCTATTTTGAGGGTTTCGTGTTGATAATTGATTGTAATATAAAGCCAAAATAAATGAAAATGATCATGTGGAAAACATTATTATGCTATGTTTCCACAGGGTGGCATGGACATGTGGATGTCACACATCCATGTTGCACCAACCGTGAGATTGCCCGCTGTATGCTCATGGTTTGTGGACAGATTGCCCGCAGTTTAGGGTGCACTACCGCTTTATTGGAATAGGAAAAACTAAATGAAAAAATGTCTGACCCCTAGCATCACCACAATGACAACAAGGGCCCTCGGGCTATAGAAGTATTCAGCACGCATATATGAATTATTTGGTAAGGAAAATGGAAAATCTAATCTTATAAAGTAGAATAAAGTCCAAACATTGTATATGTGTATAACGTAGAGTGGTCTACTTAGACCAGTCCCAAACCTTCCATGCAGGGCCCCGCTTTTCTATTTAGGAATATTATGGAGCCCCCCTCCCCATTCAAATACAGGTAAGAATGAGGGCCAGCCACACCCCTGGAGTACCTTTGCGCCCACCAGATTGGGAACCACTGACCAATAGAACTGACCAATAGAACTGACCAATAGACCTAGACCAATAGAATGTACCAGGTAAATGTTACCTAGCAACTGCCTCTCCTCCAGGTCCACAGGTACCCATAAACACATGTGATGCTTACACAACTGATCCTATAACCCAAACTACTGCTTGCACCAAGACCTAGGACTCTTGAGAGAAGTTCTTAAGCAGGGTACTGTAATGCTTGTAAGAATGTACAGGACCCTAAGAGCCCCCCCCCCCACACACACATACACACACAATATTTATGCTGCCTGCATTGCATAGATAAAAACAAGATATGAAATAAAGTATGAGAGGTTTTATATAAAATGGGATTATCATGTTTATTATGTGGGAGGCAGGTACTAGGGAAGCCAAAATAGAAGCTGATTAACCCACTGCTTTAACTTGCAGTCATTTGCATAGCCAACCCTAAGTAATCAAGATAAATTAGTCCTATGTAAATTGCATTGACTTAATGATGTATGCACTTATAGCAAACGCCTGAGGCCATTTGGTAGCTGCCCCCTCTTTTATTTGTAAGTCAGCAACTGCCTCCATAAAAGGAGGATAATGGCAACCTTGACAATTATGAAAACAAGCTTTGCCGACACGGAGACTTGAAATCCTATTTAACAGCTGAAAAGTTAATACGGAATTATACGTTCAGAGGCAGCGTTAGTTTTAGGAAAGGTGGAAGGCCAATCCTTCCCTTATTGAACACATTAAACAATTACCTCCTTCGGTTGTAAAAAGTGAGCTCTTCACCACACGACCAACCGTCTGTTTTATCATAAAAGGAATTCTATTCACTGAACTGTAAACAAAGTTTACTTTCATTAGAATGCAACAGTTTCCGTAATTTGTTTTGCCTAAAAATGGTGGAAATTTACATAAATTAAGGGAAAAAAATGCACATTACAAACTCCACAGTAGATATGGTTTGCTGCTAACTAATTACCCACAGATGGCATATGAAGATTGTTTATTTGCCTCTGTTGTTGCAGAATTTTCTATTAATTTGGCGCTTCTTCACTCATGATGATTGACGCCATCATGAATATAGATGCTGGCTGAATGATTCAATAGCATTCGTTCTTCTACAGTGTAACCTAATAAGTGTGGGGAAGCTTATCGGGAAGGTGTGATGAAGGGCATCGGGAGTGTGGCATCATATATTGATCAGACAATCTGCAAAATACATAACTATCATATTTTTCTGGTATGGCTGGGAGTAGAGGGGATTTGGAGAACAAAACATTAAGGCTGCTATTACAGTAGCATTTCTTCAAATATTACATGTATTTAATGTCCATCTCTTTTCAAATATCATTTGTTCATATTTATATATGTTATATATAAGTTATATATATATTCAGGATGTCTTTTCATTCATATATACACACACACAATATTACAATGGTTGCACATCATTCTGTGGACAAACTTCCTATGGTGACATTGGTGGAACATTTGCCTGTCCCTTGAGCTTTGAGAATACACTTATTTTTTCTATTGCAAGTGCAAGGTTCCAAAGCTGGCATCACAGATCCCTGCAGGACTTTTACTATGCCTGCTTTCTGCTCTGTCCCATATTCATTCCATTTGCCTCAGACTAGAGTGTTCAGCAGAAGAGCTCCCTCTGATGGATGCTTGTCAGCCCTATTTTAAAGAGTCTCAGGCAACAGGAACTATTGCCACAACTATTTAACCCCCCTGGTGTTCCCGACACTCCCAGCTCGTCCAGTGCTCACCTGTTAGAATTGCACTGGACGAGCTGTGTTCGTCAGTGTGGCTCCGATCTAATGAAGAGGCTGCTTCAGGAGAACAGATTACACCCCCCCACCCCTTCATATCGGGGCGGCGTCTGGAGTTTTCAATAAAAATCATATTGAATAGTGTTTTCTGCATTGAAAACACTATTCAATATGATTCCCAATGTAAAATACTCAGCCAGGTTAAATGATCCAGTGTCCCAATGTCCTCTACAGCTGTCTTCTTCTTGCTTCTCTCTCAGTGTGATAGATGTTCTGTTCTGGGGACAGGAACACCAAGTTTACAGAACTGTATGTAATACATTGGCTTCACTGTATTACAATGCTGTCCTATGTAACCTGGCACATCTGCAGCGCCATCTTGTGGTTGCAGTGCGAATTAACCTGATACCGTTTCTTTTGAAATATTCATTATCTGATTTTGTGAGTTATTCACAAAGCACCAATCATTTGCAGCAAAGTACAATGGTTTCTTAGACTCTGAGCCTCTGATTGCACCTTGCTTTTGCAGTTAGTCCAATCAGCTCAGTCCCTTATATTATTGGTGTCATCAGCCATGTCAACTCTGCACTGGTTTCACCTGCTGTGCTAAACAAAGATTGTACAATGTTATAAACAATGTTATAAACAAAGCTTAGCCTCATTTGGAATTGGTGAATATGCCATATATTAGAACTACTGCTATACCATGCATCGCTTGTCAGACGAACATCGATCAATTGTACCACCACACAGTGTGATCAATGCAAAACTATCAATCAATCAATTTCTTTACTTTTAACCTTCACTGATGCTTGCACTGGAAAGCAAAAGACTACATGTAAAGGTAAACGATCAACTAAAATTTACCTAAATGTCCAATCACTTTTCTGTTCGATATCAATCCCTTGTGGTCGATCGTACCAGGTGGGCAGGAATTGATTCCAGTTCAATAGATGTAGATAAGACACACCCAGTTTTTAGAGCAGGGAATCAGAAAAAAAATGTCATGTGTTTAAATGAATCAATGATAAAATCTCATGCAGCACCCCTATTCAGCTACAAAAAAAGTCACTAGAGAGCACACTTCGGCATCTCTTCTTCCTCACACAGAGGGAAGGGAGGGGGCCCCCCTCCACGGGGAATCAGCATACTGATCTCCCTGTCTCCTCTCTGCTGCATGTTTGAGGAAGTTGCCATACACACTCTGCATTGGCTATATCTGCAAATATATACAATACAGTTCAGCTACCCACAGCTCTCCCGGCAGGTGGGAGATCTACACAGCAGATCTCCTATATGCCGGGGGAGCTGGCGGGGAGCCAAATTGCGATCACCGGCAGACCATAAGACACAGACACTTTTTCCCCCCAATTTTGTGGGTGAAAAAGTGTGTCTTATGGTCCGAAAAATACGGTAAATAGATTAGATTTTTGGGGTTGATTGAATGGAAATGTTGAGCCATGTATGGCTATTTTTAGAGTATAATGCAACTCCACAGAGATGCTGTGTTTGAGGTACCTATGCTGTGCTTGGGGTACTTGATGAGCGCCCAATGGCCGGTGTCGTCGCAATGCAGTGCACTTTTATTTTGACTATAAACAGATGCTCCATTCACCTCTATTACTATGGAGAATAAACAGTTTACAGAAGACCACTGGGTTAGATTTAAATAGGAGTATGCATATGTACAAGTGTTGGGGAAATGGTGTCAATATGTTTTTAGCGCTATAAATCCAAGACCTCACTTCCTAAAGATTTTTTGGTTTTAAAAGTTCTCTTTCATTCCGACTACTTTGTAACAGCTCACATAATTGTTAGATAAAACAAAGCCTTCGAGCCTCTGAAATTGCTAAGCGTTCATTTATGTGAATATATTTTTCTTAGACTTGCAGCGTGGACCTTCTCGCTCCCTTAATACACACACTGAAAAATGATTTCTCGGAAATACTATAGACTTGGACTCGCAGTAAGTAAAGTAATTGGATAGTGTGACAATATCTACATATTGTAACAAGCGGACCGTACCCCCAACATGACCTTTGCAAAAGTGATGCTCGACAGCGGAGATTCGCAAGGCTGAAACTGTGTCTCATGTTACCGAGATATTTAACAAATAAGGCAAGGGTGCAGCCATTAAGTATAAACTCAATAAAATTGTCCATTCCATTGACCGCAGCAATGTTTTTCCAAGCTTGAAATTGCTTAATTGGTTCAAGGGACGTCAGTTTCAGGATGATTGTGCTTCTCTGAACTTTAATCCATTCCAAAAGCTCTCTCTGAAAACAATTACTTAGCGAGAGCTGCAGCCTGCTCAAAACTGCGTGAGCGGAGGGGAGCCATACTGAAGAAAGACTTGCAAAAGCTCCTTGTCTTTTAATATCTTATTTACTATTTCCATTTGATGACTAGATTTGCTGACCTTTCATCTTGAATAGTTATTAGACATTTCACAGCCGCTGAATGATCGCTTTAGAACACTTTATGGTCCAAGTTATACAGATTATGGATTTTAAGGCTGCTGTTATCATACTGATGTAAGGCCCTTTTGCTTCTTAAAGGGAACCTTTAAAAATGGTGAGAAATGTCAAATTAAGCTTTTCTTATTAGACCATACAAGCAAAGCTGAAGGTAATACGTTTTACTGTCCAAGAATAAGTATGCAGCAAAGGAAACAAAGAATCAACCATTGTAAAAATAAAGCATGTAGTACATTTATGTGCATACTATGACCTGCGGGCCATTTCTGAACCATTATCACATTGGTGACAATGCGCTCTGGCTACCATCCGCACATTCACTGCAGTAAGTTGCCTCATTGCAGTAAAGATGCAGATGGGGGTCAGAGCATCTTGCAACCAGCTTATTTTATTAAGCTTTTTTAAGTATGAATGGGCACATTTTCCTACTTTTTATTAAAAAAATTTTTTGTTTCAATATTTTTAATAAATTCTACATTACAAAAGTACAAAAATATAAACAACAGGACCGTTGTCCACATCGCAAAAGAACACACAAATGGCATAAGTAGGTAACCACAAGGGTCACTTAATTGCGGTTCATCGACTGGCATGTGAGCAAATTAGACAGTTACAATGCAAATGTAAATACGAATGACCCGGCGATACGCCAGGTACTTTAACCCTGACAAAAAACAATATTCTTAACAATAAATCAACTGGTGGTAAAAGAAGGTTAAGAGAAAAGTATAAGAAGAGAAATAGGGGAGATGGTGAAGAGAGTACTCCAGGGGGTACACCACCCCCATAGTTGAACTTCAACCCTTATAACACCACCCCCATAGTTGAACTTCAACCCTTATAACCAACCCTTCTGAACGTCGTTCAGAAGGGTTGGTTATAAAACCATTTTTCCCTTAGGAAATAATGGAAATGGCAATAATCCATTCTGTAGGTCCCAAATGACCATTTTCCTAACCTTTTCATACTAAAAATAATGTAAAATATGTATTCACGAAACACCAATAATAATCCTAATAATAGCAAATAAAGTTATAAAATGTTCATAGCCTACCAGAAACTACTCGGAGGCAAGTTCTGGTCGGGGTCTATAAGCAAGAACTTTATAAACTTTTAGGGATCATGCAAAAATTTTAAATCCCAGGGATAAACAAAAAAATCATCTCAGAAAAGTTTCATCGGTAACATGATTAAACAAAGAACGGACACTTCTTAAAAAGATAATATAATTATCAATATATTTCAACACAGAAATGGATCTCAAATGTACTGTAAATGCTATACTCCTATGAAGATGCACAACACTGGACTGGAGTCCTTGGGTGCAACACCCAGGCAATAGTGTTTGTACTGGCTATACAGAAGTATATGCTTTAAGGCGTCGTTAACGATTTCTGCCACAGGAAGGCCCCTGTAAACAAAAAAATTTGGTTGTAAATCAAAACTTTTGTCGTATGTCGAAATGAAAATCTTGATTGTATCTCAAGTTAGTCTTACCTCGAGGGTCCTCTGTATTAAAAAAAAAATTAATGTACAAGTGCATCCCTGGCCGATTTTTTTTGTATGAAAGCAGGAAGAAAAATCAATCATTATCAATGATGGCGGAGATGAAGGACTAGGGATACATATGCCGGGCAGCCATTAAAAGGTCTTAAGGTAGCCATGCATGGGTAAATTTTTGCATGATCGTTCGTCAATCCTATTGTCTTGTGCGATTTTAAATATCGTCTGTCAGTCGAACATTGATCTGTTGTACCCCCACACAGTGTGATTAATTCACAACCAATCGATTCCTTTTCTGAGTTCTGTGTGCATGGTCCACATCAGGGCCGCCGTCAGGGGGGGGGACCCTCTGTCAAATTTAAAAATCCATTGTGGCCCAAAAAATCGAATTGTTTTTCTCGTGATCTTGTGTATCAGGCTTTTTCATCACACATTCAAAAACAACCAGCATGACACCTAGGTTCTGAGACACCCCCATTGTTTGGGTTGTTGCTCATGTGTTGGAACAGTGGTCCAACACTCCAAAGTGTGGCCAGCACAGTGTTTTTAAACTTCTTTTGCATGACTGAGTTACTTAAACAACTCTAAAGAAGAAACTTTTTGATTACTCTGCATGGAGCAGACTATTTCTTAAATACAGGATTATCATTGGGTTAACTGATGCTGGACTGCAAAAGAAGGATGTTGCTAAACCAGCGACAGGCTCATACCTTGTGCTTTTCTTCTACTACACTATAAACTCCAGGATTTCCTATTAAAATTTTTGCTATTTTTTGTCCCTCTTTACGCCTACTTAATCCTTCTCTGTGATGATGCAGGGCCCTGATGAGGAGGAAATCTGACATCAGGAAAATATGTAATTTGGCTGCATTCCCATTGAAAACCATGATCTGTGCCCTCCAGTGGCCACATGAGATACTGCACTTAATAACCCTCTGAAGTCTGGCAGATAAATATTGAATTTTACATATGATTCCAGAGAACAGCAGGTAAGTATATTTTTTAAGGTTGTGGAACACTACATGCCCATTATGTCGGCTCAAAGCTAAGTCAAAGTTTAATTTTACATCCACTTTAACGAACAAATGGTCAGAAATATAAATCATTTTTTTCAGTCTGACTTTTAATTTAGAAGCTACAGCTCACTGCTGGATTCTAGTTCTAAATGTCTTAGGCAGATGTATAAATCTATTTTTAATTCATGGTACAGTGCTGAGGAATCTTTATGAGCAAATTGTAAGTTGGCTGGGGTTATGACCTGATTAAGAAGTCCCTTTTGGAAATACCAAAATGCATCATCATTCTTAACAGGATCAACTATGACAAATAAAGTTTAGCCAGCATTTTCACCTTTCACAAACCATATTATTGTGTTATGTGTCCAGGTCCATAATACATTTGGCATCAGTCTTGAAAATAACTGTAATGTGAGCCTGGGAAACTCAACTACACCAGGGTCACTGCTAAATTTTTAATACAGGAGATAGGGAATAGCAACTTCTGTTTGAAGTATCCCATAGAGGTATTTCACATAATAACAGATTCCCTTTAACAGCCCCATAACACTGGCTTAGTTCTGATAACATGAAAAAGATGCACTATGTCTCTTTTCCTCTCCTAATTCATGGAATCTTTTTATATCTTCCTTTCTGAGTTCCTTGCAAGCCCATATAATAGGGTCATGTGCTTTGTACATTTTGTTAACTAGGTCAAGGTGTAAATTTAGGTGACATTAGTGCTATGAATTACTTATTCTGGATTCAGTTAATAAGCTGTATACTAAAAAAAGTAAATAAATGTATATTTAATTAACCTTACTTACCTTTGAGGCAGTATGATGTTAGAGTAGCATTACACAGTCCTATTCTTACCTGCTGTTCTCTGCAATCCTATGATATTCCGTATTTAGATGCCAGTCTTCCGAGGGTTATTTAACTGCAATATGGCAAGTAGTGATGGCCAAACTTCATCCAGTTTCGTCCACAAACGGGCGGATGGGACTTTTAAAGAAGTCTGATGTCTGCCTCTCGGCGGGGAATTTGAATGGGGAAAGCCGGAAGTGACGTCAGTGACGTTACATTTGGTACCTGGAACGCATAGTTCCTGGTTACGATTGCCGGATGTGACATCACTGACACCACTTTTTAGAGCTATCTTTTTACTAGAAGACCATCTTCTTCCTCCGGCGGGATCTTACTGCTCCTGATCCTGCCTGAGCAAAAATAGTGAGCTCCTTCTCACTCGTACTACTCGCTGGGTAGAAGGAGTGCAAACATCCATGTTGGTGAGTGGCCACTAGAGGTGTCGGATAAATGGTGCAAGAATGTCTCGGTGAGGTCCAGTGATGGCCAAACAGTGGCCCTGTCCTTCCACGAACAGGCAAATCGGACTTTTATTAAAGTCAGCCGTCCGTCCGCCTGTTCGTGGAGAACTTTAAATTCCCCAACTGTTCGCAGGGAAGTTGAATGGATACTAACGAAAATTACGGCGCAACATCACGTCTGGTATATGGAGCTGGTTCCAAAACCGGAAGTGACATCGGTCAGATGTCACATCTGTCCCGTGCCCGGTGCAACACTAGAGATCGGGTGTCTCTACCTGATCTCTAGTGAAAATATTTCTAGCCGGAGGAAGAATTATAGACTTGTCGAACACCCATACTATTCGCCGGCGAGAAGAAGAGCGAACATTTAATGTTCGTGCTGAACTGTCCGCCCAGCACTAGTGAGGTCCGGTTATATCATCCACAACTTCTGGAAGTGTTTTTTTTTATTCTTTGTAGTTATATTTGTTTTTACTTTTATTTAAATATAACAATTCTGTTCTGTATTTTTGCATTTCGTTGAAAGTGGTAGTATTGCATACTTTCTCTTTTAGAAGCTACAGTATGCTTTCTTTACTTTAAACGTCATCCTATAGATTCTGTATATATATTTTTGAATGTGTTTATTTTCTACACATGCATTTGAAATTTTTAACCAAGCAGAGAGTTATAGATATGTTTACATGACTTTTTCCCAGCCTTGCATTTTGAAGAAAAAGTTGTTGCAGTATTTATGATCATTTTCCCATTGTTTAGATTGTGCCCAGTGACTGAATTGAGGATGTTCAGAGAAAAAAAGTACTAGAAATAAAGCTAAACGTAGAGATACTGATATAAAAAAGCATAGTTTTTACCTGCATTTTTAATCTCCTTTTTTATGTGTAGATGAAAATGTCCGTGGAGAGCAATGTGTGATCTATCTGTACTTCCTATCTTTGCAATATTAATCCATACACTCCCAGTGCGGTCTCTTGCCAGCTATTTTTCTCGAGCAACACAGTTATGATGCTCCATTCTTATCTTGCCCATGTTAACAAGTGCCAACTTCTCCAGCACTTTTGCTGCTGTCTTTTAAACTAAACTTCTCTTTTTAAGATGGTTTCTTTCTATTAACTCCTAAAGGATCATTCCACTCAACACCAAATATTAGCAACCTCAGCAGTAATAGGTTGTCCGTGGAGTTTCCAAAAGTGCTGACTGGTATCAGCCTCTATAGTACACAGAACCCTGTGACTAGTGATGGCCGAACTTCAGACAGATTCGACCGTGAACAGGCGGATCGGACTTTTAAAAAAAAGTCAGACGTCCGCTTGTTCGCAGGAAGATTCTAAATCGAAAGTGACGTCACTTCCCACAACCCTTTTCTACATCTCCAACCATTTTTTGTGATGATATGATGTTAAACACCCCATTAACCTTCTGAGCGTTCTCCCCGAGTTAACTCGGGCTGAGTTTCATGATGCATTAGACCTCCGGCGCCATAGACCTCCGTCAAACTGGAGGGGCGTCGCCTTTCTTCAGCATAAGTCCGGCGTCTCCAGTGGCGCCGGGCTTATGTGTAGGTCCTCCAGCTGAGCAGGAAATCACGGCGGAGCATATTGTGCTCCGCCGCGATTGCCCGTGGCACGGTTTTGAAAAAACCGTGCCACGTGGCAAACGCTCAGGAGGTTAAGCAGACTATCTGTCAAACATAGAAAAAAACATCCTTCCCTGTAATTCCATAATCCTGAATATCTCTGATTGCTACATCTCTCTCTGCATCTGCTGCAGCATCTAACCCAGGGGTAGGGATACTTTTTAACTTGTGGGCTGCAATGGGTCTTTAAATTTGACTGAGGGGTTGGAGAATGAACCGCCCGATCCCAAGTCCTCCTAGCCTGGTTGTAAAATGTATTTTCATTAAAAAAAGTTATAATCATACTGGTTGCCAGGGAGGTGAAAAAATATATATAAAATGAGGCTTTGGATAGTAAATCTAAGCAAACTACAGCCTCTAGAGGGAGACCTTTATAATCCTCGTCTAGGCCAGTGTTGGCGAACCTTTTAGAGACCAAGTGCCAAAATTGAAAACCAAACCCCACTTATTTATTTCAAAGTGTCGGCATTGGCAATTTAACCTGTATTGCACACACATCAAAAACACAACTTTTTTTTTTAAGGTGGAATAGAGGGTTGTGGGTGCTGTGTGCAATCAGAAGAGAGGGGAAGAGAACTGACAGCATTGAAAGCTAATAGGCTGCAGTTCTTTTTCTCTGTGCTGGCTAGCAGCTCGTGTGTCCATAGAGAGGGCTCCAAGTGCCACAGGTTCGCCCTCACTGCTCACCTCACTGCTCTAGGCATCATCTCAACTTATGAAGGAGGTGATAAAGGGCCAGATTAAAACACTTAAGGGCTGGATGTGGTGCCCGGGTCTTTTTGCCCACAACTGATCTAACATAAACTATCAAGGAATACAAATTGGTGACAAATCACCACATCTCCTTTACAAGCCTACAGAGCTACACCATTGAAAACAAATATCTAGCATCCTCTGGTGGCAATACACATTACTGCAGTTTATTAACCCCCGGAGATCTGGCATCTTATATGGCATTTTAAATGGCCACTGTCACAGAGAAAAGCACAGCAAGTATGTTTCTGAGGATTTTAGCAGCATCTTGGTAGCTTGGTAGAGGTAAGTAAAAATTTGATTTAATTTTTGTGTTGTTTCCTGACACTAAGGGTGCTTTAATGTACAAAGACAGCAGTCAAAGTCATCATTTCACAACCACAACTTTTTTTTGTTACAACTTATTGGTTACTTTTATAATATTGCTTCTTTGCATTTTGTTAGCAATTTGGAGCAACCTGTTGTATTTGTAATTTTTCAAGCAGCCAATACAGCTGCGTACAGAGAATCAAACTCTCATCTCTTAGATATATGCTGTTTACATATACCTCTGAGTTTTGCACAGCAGTATTCATGATGCAGAAAGGAGCCTGTGCGCAAAGGCATTTCAGCTTCTGCACATTTATTAGAGAGTTCAGCTTTGCCCGGAAGAATGAGGCAGAACAATCACATTACAGCTAAAATAAATGTTGCAGAGATGCTTGGCTTCCATGGCCATCTGCTTCACTGTAAATGAAATGAATCAACATTTCTTTTGCAATAAAGCACGTCAAATAGAAACAAAAATAGTTGGATATGAAATCAAGTTCACCCGCAACAGGAAAGAACATAGTTTTATGGTCTATTTCATATTCAATTTTACTTAAGTAAATCTGACATTGTACTTTTTGTACCAAGTTTTGTACTATGGCAGCTGAAAAGAAACCCTCATTAAAATTAAATCTGCTGCTTTATGACTGTGTACATTGCAAGGACCGCAAACACTAAACATCTCAAACATGATACTCCTTCTCAATTAAAATTCAAATTATTTTCCCTTCATAAATTTATACATTTCTTCTGTGTCTCCAGACTTAGCCATATACTACACAATGTTTTCCATTAATTAAATGATTGAGTGATTTTTTTATTGCTCATTTTTACCAATATTTGGTAAAAAAAAAGTGTATTTTCCTTTGATTTATTGATTTTTTTTATTTTAACTGCCAAATTTGTTTTAGCTGCAAGCTAATTCATTTTAGCAATTTTTAATGAATTTTTATTCCTATTACCGTATATACTTGAGTATAAGCAAAGGTACCTAATTTTATCTACAAAAACTGGAAAAACTTATTGACTCTAGTATAAGCCGAGGGTAGAAAATGCAAAGTTAGATACCATCAATACAGTTAAGAGAAAACAGGTTTATTGTCAGACACTTCTTATGATTTAAACATGAAAATAAGTTTCCATTTAAAAAGTATTTTTATTATTATTATTATTAGGTCCAATACAGGACAGGGAAACTTATTATTATGTTTGAATCAAAAGAAGCGAAGTTTTCTAATTGAAATTCCATCTTCTCCAGTAAAAATGAACAAATCCGCTAGATGGCGCTGCCGCCCAAGTTTGTTTACATTTTACCAGCCGAGCTCGGGAGTGCTGCTAACAGAATACCAAATACACATCAGACCATTCCACCCGCACGGGGACCAGTGAACACCCAGACAGATAAGTGGGACCCTCAAGTATAAGCCAAGGGGAGCTTTTTCAGCAAATTTTTTGGCCTGAAAAACTCAGCCTATACTCGAGTGAATACAGTAATTATTTCATGGTATCCTGTTATAACAAAATGGATTTGTTGAAATGCCCCTCCCTGGGACTTTATTTGGAGAATGGACCATTCATCTACTCAAAAAACTTGTCTTTACACATACGTATACGTTTGTTTATGCTTTATTGAAAACAGTGATTAAAATAGTCCTATTAATTGGTGATTCCCTGTTGTATTACATGCGACATGTTTCGCCCTAGATAGCGGGCTTTTTCAGGCAATGAACAGGTTAAGATCTATAAATGATAACAATGATAGCTAAATTAGGTTCCAACAAAAGTGCCAAGGTTGCCAGAGATCATACGCGCAATTTCAAAAGATAAATAGATAAACATAAGACTGGGTTACTCACCCACCAGGACAATGTTTTGGACATCTGCACTATAGGGTCTAGGCAGAACATTGTCCTGGGGTGGATACAATTGATTTGTTTGTTATGTTATAACAAAATGGGCATCTTTAAGAATTTTATGTTATAACAAAAAAAAGCATCTTCAATGTGTGGAATTTCTGATAACAGGGTTGTACACACGGTATCATGGAAAGATTCCACGCATTCACATGTATATCTTGTACAGGTTTACCAAATCTTAAAGAAGATAATGAACCTCTAAAATTATATTTAAAAAGAGTTGATATACTCACTATATATACTCACTTAGACTGGACTGTAACTTGCCCCAGGCTATGTCAGCATGCATTCATGAAAACTAATATGGCATATAAAATGTGAAAGGTTCCATTTGAAATGGGGGTACTGTAGATCTATAAACTACCTTTTTCTCCACCCCCGGCATTATATTGGTCTTTGCTGATGTTATAGATATGAGAACCAACACAAAATCACTGACACCAATGACATTTGCTCCCATAAGTACAAGTAATCTCCATATCCATGTCTCAGCAGTAGTGACTCTAAAATGTTAAAAAAAAAATTTAAAAATGTTTTCAAATTAGCAAAATGGAATATTTCTTAAGTTTAGAGGGATAACTTTGCGCTGTGAGACACAGGAGAACAAGTTGCATATGTGAATTTACGCTTTAAATTCTGATGGTACAGGAAAGGATTTGTGTATACATATATTAAACTAAGTGAAGGATGAAAAGTGATACATTGCCATGCATTTTAAAAAATAAAAAATATTTGTTGAAATTAGGTTCCATTATAAATGACCCCTCTCCCTAGAAGTTTGCTTGGTTAGATGATCCAGAGAGAATTGGTCTATAAATGCTTGAAATCATTTTTTTTTAGCTGTTTAATCAGCCTAAACATACACGTTGATATCTCCGATATCCAAAACTTTTTTGCGTCCCAGGCATGTTCCCTGCTTTCTTTTTCAGTTTTGGGGAGTCTAATTAATATTGTAATTAGACCAACTATAGCATACGCTGACCTCAAATTTTTACCTAACAAAAACTGGAAAAAATGGTTGGCTTATTGCATATTAACCAAGAGATATTGTAAGAGTCGATACTTAAGCCCTCCTCAATGGAGCTATTGGGTATCTTCTGCTTGGGCAGCCTCTCCTGTATCTGTTTTTATTTTTTTAGTATTGATTTAACATAATGACTGTAACCCACCACTAGTTTTTGAATGATTTATTCAGCCTAGTGAGACTGAACCAGAATTGGCAACACTAGGTGGCAGTATACGTCATAGTGAAGCCAATGTTTACAAAGAACAAAAACATATGGAACCATAAAGGCAGATACATATGGGAGTGCTGCAGAGGAGAATTGACATGGAGTAGTAAGTATGTTATGTTGTGCATTGTTCAGATATTTACACTTGTAAATTATTCATTTAGATGTATTACTTTCACTAATCTCTTTTTTATTTTCCCCTATTAGTGGCACCAAGTTGGCAACAAGTTCAGGCGACACAACTGTTCGCATCTGGGACTTCGCAAAATCAGAGTGTATTCTGACATTGGAAGGACACACGCATGCGGTATGGGGCTGCTCCTGGCATACATGCGGCGACTTCTTAGCTTCCTGTTCCTTGGATAACAACAGCAAGATATGGGATCTTAACAGGTTTGCTATAGTTTTTTGTCACAATATATTATGTTATGAGCACAATATGCAAAGTATATTAATCCACAAGATACCATTACATTGTAAAGCATATATCTTTTCACTGATTGACCTCCAGAATGTATAGCGCCACGGTGGCTTATAAGGCAATGGTCCTCAGTAGTGATTGCCAAAAATTGGACAGGCGGATCAAACTGTAGGAAAAGTCTGATGTGCACCATGGCAAAATGCTTTCTAATATGGTAAAAAAAACTGTAAGTGACATTCTCAACGTCACTTCCGGTATTTGGAACGCACAGTTCCACATTCCAAATCCCGGAAGTTGTGTCACGGACATAATTTTGCACTCACTCCGCTGTGATGCTGAGTGGGGAACCCGCACAGGAAACTAAAAAATTATTTTGCCAGGCATGCAGTGATCTAAAAAAGATCTGGCCGGCGGATTATGAAGGAGTAAAATCTTGATCCCAGATAAAAAAAAAAAGGCTCTAGATGGTGCCCGTAGTCATAAAATGCCTGGAAACCTCACTTCTTGCAAAGCCAGTGCAAAGTGTCACTTCGGTGTTTCAAATATTGGCAGTGACACTCTGTGATGCCACTTCTGGCACGATCAGATAAGTGTAATGTCCCCTCCCTTATATTTTTCCACCCCACATGTGCAAATGATGTGCGTGGTGGGAAGTTAAAAGGCAGAGTTATATCACATCCCTCCTAAGTTAGGGAATTTTTTTCCCTCTTAACTTTCTGTCCCACTTGTGGGCATCAGTGCTGCTATTTGTTAGCAGCAGCTGTGACGCTTTCAGGGACTGATATAAGAAATCATCTGATTCCTAATATAAGGAACCATCAAGACCTTCATTAGAAGCGCATTTCCGCCCTCTCTCAAGCATCACTTCCTGGCAGAGCGTGACGCTCTGCAGGAGTGACGTGCCAGGCGTCTTACGTTGCTGAGCAACGTTTAGACACCGGCCCTTGTCCAATCCGGATTCGGCAGCCATCCCCACCCAGTTAGTCCGCCTCCTGGTGAGTCCGGGTGACGTCCCAATGTTTCCCCCATCCATCCCCGGTGTCGTTACCGCCTCCCACGCGTCCACACCCTCACGTCCCCATACATGTGACAAGTGTTGGCAAGGGGGGCTTGCTGATTTAGTGATTGAATCTAGTAATTAGTGATGGCAAATCTAAAATCCTAGTAAGATGATGGAGTAAAGGAAAGTGGTATGAGGGAGTGTGGGATAGGTATGAGAGGAACGGGAAGGTATAAATCGCAAAAAGTATCTATGTGAAAAATGAGTGATTGAGTGATGAGTGAGTGGGTGTGTGTGGTGTCGTGTCAAAAAAAGAGAAAAAACCTAGCAACATCAAAACAAAAACAAATCAGTGACCAATATAGCCACCTTTCTTTGCAAGGACACTCAAAGG
>CM070039.1:36482425-36508422 GCA_036250615.1 Ptychadena robeensis | reverse complement strand
AAGAGGATGATGTGGTCAAAATACTCATTTGCCTAATAATTCTGCACTCCCTGTAAGTCACTACAGCTGAGGTCATATGTATTCAAAGAAATAAGTTTCCCATTACTTTATTAAATGTGGTTGAATATTTAGTACAACTCAACTTTCTCCTTATCCTAATGTACATCAATGGCTTACTGAATGTTCAGCTACATGATACTTTTTACTGAAATACAGAGATGGATTTGTTTTCTTTGCGCTTTGATAAGTTTTTTTTTCTCTCTTTTATTAAACAAGTTCCATAACTGTAGTATTTTTAGATGTTGTTTGTCTCAGATCACTTTTCCAAGACACTATCTGCCTACATATATTCAGTAAACAAGCAGAATTTTGCCAACTTGATTAAGACCAATGCTGAAATACTGCTGAAAAGAGTTTTATGTAATGATCTCAGTCTGCTTTTAATGTGTGAAGTTGCCATAAGTGTTTCTAACTTTGAACAACATTTGTTTGGTGTTTTATTCAATTTGCTGATACAAAAAATGATTTGTTTTTACCTCTGAATTCAATTTTTATGGTAATAGCTTAGTTTTGAATGTAACTGCCGTTTCCTCTAATACTTCCTTGTATTTTGGGCTACAGATGGCATACCGGGTACCGGGTGTTTAATAATTTAAAGATTAAATGTTAAGATGGTTTTTACATAAAATAGCCAGTTCAGGCTAGTGCTGGCACCAGATACTGCCACCAGGTCAACATATCCCATTTTTACTGGTACCAGCATCTGTACCCTGAAATAAATACCTCCTATGTGTATTGATAGGCAGATTTTGATTTCACAATACAGCCCCAATTCACCATGCCCCTTACCCAAATCAGGACTTAAACATGTGTATATTGCAAACGCAATGTGTGTTGACATGGCAACATTTAGTGGCAGAATGTGAAATAGCAGGTGCAGTGTAATCACCACATGAGACAACACGCAATTTGTTACCATTCATTGTGAGAATCGGCACGTGTACACACGTAAATTGTGAATGCAATGTATGCTACTTTCCCTAGAATCTTGAATATTCACGATTACGAAGATATAGCACTATATTCAAGATCTTCACAAATTCTTGAAGCGCTGATATACTTAATAAAAATTTGTGATTTGAGTCTTCGCAATCACCATGAATTGTGTTTAAGTGTGCTGGTAGCATGCAACGTACTGACGTGTATTCCCAAGCTGGACTCGGCTGGAAAAATGTAAACAAACTCAGATGACAGCTCCATCTTGTGGTCATTCTGCAAATTGTCTCTAGACATGGTGGAATTTCATTTTGAATATTCCACTGATTTTGAAATTTAATAAAACTATGTTCCTCTTTTGCTACAGAAATCTGGATCTCAGTGGACTGCCAGGGTGGTTAAATTTTTAGAGCCAGTTTTGGCAGAGAAAACCAGACTGAATCGGACCACCAGGGGTGTTAATCCCTTTCTTTTTTGAGGAACTTGCAAGCCAGTAAATGTGTTATATTTCTTTAATGATGACAATGTGCTCTTTTGTAAACCACAATTTACTCGTTCTGTGTGCCTTGGCTGTCACAGATTCAGCTGTACCCACTTTCTGCTTTGCGCTAAAATTTACCTGGAAATTTAAGGTATTAGCCTATTTTTCTTGCTGACCAAGTTACAGAGAACCTTTAAAAGTTGTTGGACACTTGTGTTCCCTAACTGTGTCTGTGATGATACCATCATGACTAGTCGACTTGACTATAGCTTTAGTAACTGGTGACTCGACTTTTAATTCTGTAATCTGAACATACCTGTGCTGTACCATACTGATTCTTTTGGAATCCCAGGATAAAAAAGTATTTAGTCAGCCAGTGAGCTCAATTATTTTTGTACTCCATTTGCAGACCAGGGAGCCAAGTACACACGGGTCCAGACATATGGCAAAAGCTGGCAACAGACGGTTTGTTTCCATGCCAATTTCTTGGTCATGCCGAGAATCGGCTGCACAATTTTTGCATGCCGGCATACACTTTGGATGTGGACACTGGTTGCAAATCTAACCGTCTATGCCAGTTGTGGGCAACTGAGTTAATATGGGGGGCCTTCTAGCATCACTGAAGGGCCACACATAACATATTCAATCTATACTGACTGGTATAGGCATTTTTAATGAAAAAAAGGATAGCATGCAGAGCCAGATGACATTATAAATTTTTTTAAATTACAAAATGATACTTCAAGCATTAGGAAGCATTGTAGTACGGTAATTCACATTTTGTGCCATATACATCGTCAGCCTCTTATGATATCTATGGGGCACATAATTTTTGATTTAAAGGTTATGTGCCCCTATTCTCTAGTTATGTGCCCCAATATATATTAAATAATCATCCCCCGTTCATTGGTGGAATAGTGGCAGCATAGGCACTTACCAGTGTACTGATCCCCCGCCAACACTAGAGAAGACGATGAGAGGCAAGAGACTTGTTTAGGCGCCATCTGGGTCGCTGATTGGCTTTTACGTACACCTATCACATATGCTTATTGCCTCTCCTTCTCTTCCCACTCTAAGAAGTTCCTGGGCAAGGACCTGTCAGGGGGGGGGAGGATCAGCAGACAGGTGAGTTCCTATGCCCTATGCAATAACAGGTTTCGGGGGCCACAAGTGGAGGACAGAGGAGGACCGCCAAAGAACACCCAAAGGGCCGCAGGTTGGGCACCTAGGGTCTATGCCCACCTATAGTTATATTGCTATAATAGACCACTGACAGATCAGGAGCCAGTGTAATCGCTAGCTGACATCCTGTGGCCTAGTTGAAATGTTAAAAAGTAGTGTTTTAAATTGTACATGAGCATAAACAGACAGGTCCAAGGTCACACATCTCTCAATGTCACTGCTTTTACAGTAATTGAAAGGATTTTTTTTATTGGGCTGTTATTACTTGAAGTCTGACACTGTCATTACAGGCCTTGGTTACTGGACACTACTACGGCCTCTAAGTTTAATTGGTCATAATATGCCCAAATTGAAATCCCAATGGCCATTTTCCTCTCCTGAGGATGACACATCTGCTGCCTCAATCATAAGTAGCAAGCCTGTGTCATGCTTTCTGACAGCAAAGGTTAAAATGGCTCAAATCCACAATGACCTTTTTCTCTCTCTGCCTCCTCCTCAGTAAGACGTTCAGAAGAGAGCTTGTAAGTGTCATCCATCAAATGCAAGATTGTGGGAAAACATAATAAAACTTTAAAATACCAAAGGTGCGTAGCAGCATATCACAGGCATACCAGCGACTGTCTCTCTTCCAACAGACCGCGATAAACAGTAAATAAGAAATAGCCACTAAATAACTGCCTTAGCGAGTGTAATCTCTCTCCTCAGTAGCTGAAAAGAATGTCGTATTTCATCAAGCAGCTCATTTCATAGTATGATAACGTGCAGAGTTCCTTTACAACAAATATACTATTTCTTGCCAGGGCCTCTCCATAATACATGGAGCTTCAAAGTTTTCATTTGTCTTTTAGGAGTGAGCGAGAAGCAGGTTGCCCTCAGAAATGGTTCTTTTGTGAACTTAATAAATATTTGTACAGAGAAAATAACAAATGTTTGATATTGCTACCCCTGCAGTATGATAACAATTTACATCGTCGGACCCTTTCACATTATATGCGTTTTGCATAATACATGTGCATTTTTTTTTTAACAAAGCAATGAAAAATGCATGCAGCAGGGAGTTTTAAAAAACACAACACATGCAATGTGAATGGCGACATTGGATTTCTATGAGAAAACAAAGTACTGTAAAAACGTATGTGTTCAAAAAATGCAATGCAACACAACACCTACAGTAGGGAAAAAGTATTTATTTAATTTTCATCCTAGGTCATCTCAATTATGAGAGAGAGAGAATGGAAGATTTTTGAAGAATTTATTTGAAAATAATGGTGCAAAATAAGTATTTGGTCCATATCAAAAGTTAATCTCAATACGTCGTTATATACCTTTTGTTGGCAATGAAAGAGGTCAAGCGTCTTCACAAGGTTTTCACACCCTGTTGCTAGTATTTTGGCCCATTCCTCAATGCAGGTCTCCTCTAGAGCAGTTTTGGGGCTGGGCAACATGGACGTTTAACACCCTCTATGGGGTTGAAATCTAGAGACTGGTTAGACCACTTCAGGACCTTTTAATATTTCTTATGAAGGCGCTTCTTCGTTGCCCAGCCACGTTTCATCTACAATGACCTTGCTGATGGAAGGAGGTTTTTATTCAAAATCTCACCATACTTAATTCTTTTACATGTATCAGTCGTCCTGGCCCCTTTGCAGAAAAACAGCCCCAAAGCATGATGTTTCCACCCCCATGCTTCATAGTAGGTATGGTGTTCTCTGGATGAAACTCTGCATTCTTTCTCCTCAAAGCACGACAAGTTGAGTTTTCTACTCTGGATGCATATGACCATTAGGACATTCTCCCAGTCCTCTTCTGTATGATCCAAATGTTCTCTAGCAAACATCAGATGGGCCTGGACTTGTACTGGCTTAAGCAGGGGGACACATCTGGCACTGCAGGATTTGAGTCCCTGGCAACATAGTGTGTTACTGATGGTAGCCTTGTTTACTTTGGTCCCAGCTCTCTGCAGGTCATTCACTAGGTCACCCCGTGTGGTTCTGGGATTTTTGCTCAACGTTCTTGTGATCCTTTTGACCCCACGAGGTGAGATTGGTCCCAGATCGAGGGAGATATCAGTGGTCTTGTATGTCTTCCATTTTCTAATTATTACTCCCACAGTTGATTTCTTTACAGCAACAGTGTGTGAAAAGCTTATGAAGACTGTCAGAAAACGTCTGACCTCTGTCAATGCCATCAAATGGTATATAATTAAGTATTGAGATTAACTTTTCATATTGACTAAATACTTATTTTCCACTATAATTTTCAAATACATTCTTTAAAAAAAGACAACGCGATTTCCTGGATTCTTTCCCCCCATTCTGTCTCTCATAGTTGAGGTGTAACTATAATAAAAATTACACGTCTCTCTTATCTTTTTAAGGAAAGGGAGAATTTGCACAACTAACTAAATACTTTTTTCCCCACTGTATAGTGTGAAAGAGCCCTTAATGGCATGTAAATCATAGGATTTCAAATCTTTCACACCTCCATCTTGGCACGTTCCATGGTGCTACTTGGGTGTGTTCCTACAACTGAACTAGTATCTTGGAATTTAAAATGTCTATGACTAAAGCTGGGCAGTTTTTTTGTTGATTTCTCGGCAGATCGACCGCACATGATGACTTTAAAGTAATGAGATTGATCTTAAAATTATGAACATTTAAAGGTGGGCGTGTTAGATTTATGACCGATGCAAGCACGCACGGAGGCCGATCTGCGGGACATTGAACGCAAATCTATCCGTCTATGGCCAGTAGTGATGGCCGAACATCGGCCAGATCCATCCGCGATGGGTGTATCGGACTTTTAAAGAAGTCCACAGTCCGCCTGTTCACGGGCAGATTCAAATTCCCTGCCTCTAGGCGGGGAATTTGACTCTGAAAAACCGGAAGTGACGTCACATCCGTTACCTGGAACACATAGTTCCTGGTTACGATAGCCAGATGTGACGTCACTGATGTCACTTCCTGTTCTCCAGCCGGATTTTTACTAGCAGACCGGCTTCATGCCTGGTCTTCTAGTGAAAAGAAACTTCCACCAGCGGGATCTTGTTGCTTCTGATCCTGCCGGAGGAAGAATAGAGAACTCGTTCTCGCCGGCGAGCAGTGCGGGTCGAACACACATACTGCTCGCGGGCTAGAAGGAGGGCGAACATCTATGTTCATAGCCGAACTGTCCGCCCTGTGGGCAGTTCGGCCATCACTAATGGCCAGCTTAACTGCTACAAGCCAAACAATTACCTAGATTTACCTAATAGACAATAAGGTCTGATTTTACATGGGTGGTGACCTAGGCGACCGCCATTCAGTGTCCTAAACGCTGGGCAGATTTAAAGAGCGTTTTCTCAGAGAAGGAGCAAACTTGTGCAAGAGCCTGGTGATGGGTGGACAGTTGTGTGTCAGCTGCCCAAAAAGCGACCGTGTAAAATTAGCATTGGTTAGAGACGTCGCACATGTGCTTTCCTGCTAAATCTAAACGTGTATGGGTGGCTTAAGGCACCTCTTGTTTGTTTATCCCAGTGATGTTGATGGTGATTGTAGGATAAATATCCTACAATACTGGGCTGTGTACATACAAATTATTAAGCTCATTGTACTTATTATTTTGTAATCCTTCACCAATTGTGCGCTTCAAAAAGTACTTGAGTTTAATGTATTACAAACATGTGGCTTGAACTTTTCTTTGCCTTATCTATACTTTGATGTACACCTTTACGTCTGGTTGCCTAGTACTCGTCCCTAGAAAGTCTGTGTACCTCTGCGTCCATTTTTAGCCCCTCTAAATGCAGTTAGCCAAGTGAATCATAGATAGCCGGTGTGCCAAAATCATGTTTGCAAATTACCATTGTTAAAGGTTACCCTGTAATATATTTTTATTGTTCATTCAAATTCCAATTATGAGAAGCTTAGCCATTGGTTTTATTCATTGTTATGATCTTATGCTAAGAACCCTGAGTGCAAGACCACTTTATCCAAGCCAAAAAGAAGATTACTTATTCGCCATTAGACATCTCAACATTAATGGAGGTCATTTTAGAGGTCATTGTAATTTAAACTACCTCATACACTACACATTTTCAGGAATCAAACACAACCTTGACTTCTCTTTTGGGCGTATTTTAATCACAGCTAATTTTATTCTTATTACATATAAATCAACACACAAAATGTGTATTACTTAGAGGATCAGCTTAAGATCAAAGGAAATGTGGCGGTTTATATTCAGGTAGTTTTTGCTATTTCCATTATTGTATGTGTATTTAAATGATTGTTAAGTGTACAGCAAATATAAATCCATAAGTGGCTATTTTTTTAAATATACCGTACTTACCTAAAAAAGTCGTTGACATAGAAGCACTTTCTGTCTTGCATGCCCCGTTTGCCCCCCCCCCCCCCCCCCCCCCCCAAGTAACTTTGTCAATTTCACAGTGGATCTATATTTTATTTAAAAAAAAATTATTTGTAATTAAACTTTTAAACTTGAGCCAGCACGATCCCAAGAGCGCTCGATCCTTACATGGAGGACTGCGCTTTACTTCACTTTCATGTCCAGCACCAACATTCTTGGTGCTCACAATCTCCAGCCAAGTCTCAGAATCTTATGAAACTTGGGAAGTGAGTGTCATTAAGTAAATTACATAACCCTTCCCTAGTCGCTTCCAAACAATGGAATGGTGCAGTTGTGCATGATCAGTGATAAGTGTTAAGCTAGCCATACACTGCACGGATTCCCTGGCTGATCGATTCAGCACCGATGGATTCCGGCGATTCTGCCGGCATCCACAGGTGAGAACGATCAGCCAATTAGGGAATCCGATCGTGGCAGCCCACCTTGCACGGCCGGATCCGTGTCCGATGGATCGCCTCCCTGACCGCAACGCCCCCTGATCAGAGCAGAATCGGACCCGAAAAGACCAACAGGTTGGTTCTTCCTCGGATCCGATTCTGTGCCCCCGATCCATCGGATGCGGTCGGACGGGCAAGGTGGGCTGCAGGGGATTCCGGCACGATGGATCCGCGTGCACGCGCCCGGAATCCATCGCGCCGAAATCCGGCACGAATCCGTGCCGTGTATGGCAGCCTTTAATGATTTTGTTGGTGTATGTTTTATGTTAGGCATTAATGGATTGGTTGATAAGTCAACTAGTCAACTTTGGAAGAAGAGGCAACCACTCCTGAGAAAAGTCAAGTAGTCAGCTCACTGTGCTTACAACGGTTGGCACATATACAGAGAGAGTAAGCAAAGCACAAGACCTTTCTCTCGATGTGCATACTGACTGGCTCCTCTTTTGGAGTGGGAGGAGGGAACATGAGATGACTTTTTCACCTGTCAATGTTTTCCTTATCTTCCTGTATCTTGAAAATATCTTACCTAGGTGTAAAAATTGTCTGAATGTCCCTCTAAACCAAAACTTCCAATCTGAAACAGCATGCATGCTGGTCGGCAAGCACTCAGAAGCACAAGACCTCCTCTCTCTGTGTGCATGCTTACCTGTGTACATGCTGTCTCTGCCTTTGATGGTGGCCAGCACAAACATTCTCTCTGTGATTATTAGCTGGTAGGGAAGATAATGTCTGTGTGATGATGTCAACTCAGCCACAACTTTAGTGACTGATGACTTAATTTTACTAAATCATTTGTTAGAGCCCTTGATTCATAGGCATAACCTGTAAGGTGGTTTGGGGGTGATTGACAACTGCCTCCTGACTTCCAACCATGTGTATTTAGCCTCAATATTATTACTACCTGCACATGTCTCCAAAGTAGTATCTTTGTCCCTGACAAGAGAACGCTCTATTAAGGAATTTAATTTGTCTATCCAAGTCAATGGTAAGCTGGGAAGTAGTAGTGGATGTGGAAAGCTACTAGGCAACTTTATCCATCCAGATAGACCCCCCCCCATGTTGTGTAATTAAACATGTTGATGATCTGAGTGAACTTGGATACATTATTCTGTCCTATAAAATTAATTAAAAAATCCTATAAATAATTTAAAGGTAGTTGCAAAGTTTTGCATTAATTTTATCACATCACTCAAATTTGTTTTTTACCCTTTGATTGATTGCATCAGAGATGATGACGTTATTTAATTGACATACATGTACGAAACATCCAATATTTATGATAATTTTTAGAATTCAAATCTCATGCCTGTGATGCTAGCTAGTCTCACTATCATCAATGATGGAATTAAAACACTAAGCTTAGTAAAGCCATCCTGTTTACTTCATTCACTCACTCATTGGAAATTAGAATTTTTTTTAAAGTAATACTCTAGGAACAAGCTTCTTCACCCCTTCTACTGGTACCAAAAACACCAGCTGTCAAAACTGACAGTCAGTAATTGCTGTGTACTAAACAAGAGCTTCTGTATAGAAGGTTGCAGGTAGTATTTTGTTTGTTACATTTCTCCATAACAAGAAAAATTTAAAAACCGCAAAAGAAATCGCAAATAATTTAGCTCAATGCCATTTTACCTAACACATCTTTTAAAGTAATTCTATATGGGACTAATGACAAATTAAACTGTATACTTTTAATACAGCACAGAAAATTGCTTTGCAATGTTACCAATATGTCTAGCTTAAATTGTTATTCTACATATTTAATTTCTGTTTAACATTATTGTGGTGTGGTGGATGCACTAGTTCCATTTCACTGTCTGGTGATTCCGGACTATACACGAATTCCTTTTTAGGGTGGCTCCACTCTCTTTACTATGTCTGTAGTGGAGGAATGTAGTGGCCCCTTGGCTTAATAGATGGATTGTTACATTATAAATAGTAGACATACTGAGTAAATAATTGTATTTAAAATAAAAGAATTGAGAAACCACATGTACATACAGTGGATATTAAAGTTCACACCTGGTAAAATGTCAGGTTCCTGTTGTGTACAAAAATGAGACAAAGATAAATAATTTCAAAACTTTTCCCACCTTTAATGTGACCTATAAACTAAACTTTCAATTGAAAGACAAACTGAAATCTTAAAGGTGGAGGGAAGATGAAAAGATAGAACAAATAAAATAATGTGGTTGCATAAGAGTGCACACCCTTAAACTAATACTTTGTTGAAGCACCTTTTGATGTTATTGCAGCACTCAGTCTTTTAAGGTATGAGTCAGCATGGCACATTTTGATTTGAACTCAGTGGCCCTAAGCGCACTGCTAAGATACCAAAAGAGTGGCTTCAGGACAGTTCTGTTTATGTCCTTCAGTGGCCATCCAGAGCCCAGACTTGAATCTGATTGGAATTTTAAAATGCACCGACAATTCCCATCCAACCTGATGGAGCTTGAGAGGTGCTGCTAATAGGAATGGGTGAAAATGACCCATTAGGATAGGCGTGCCAAACTTGTGGCATAATATTCAATAAGGCTGTTATTACTGCCAAAGGTGCCTTGACAATGTTTTGAGCAAAGGCTGTTTTACTTATTTACATGTGATTTCTCAGTGGTTTTATGTTTGTTACATTCATTTTTATTACATTTTCAAGTTTCCAAAATTAAGAATACAAAATATAAACAATGATAATTTTCAAATCCTGAAAAACTTATAAAGAGCAATATGCCTAAAAATCAAACTGTAAACTCAGTGTTATAATTTTTAATACATTTGCCAAAACCTGAAGTAAACATTTTTCACCATATCATTATTCAGGGTGTAGAATTCTAAGGGGAAAATGTAATTGAATGCCTTTTGGAATAAGGCTTTAACATAACATCACATACATGGAACATCTTACATGCCAACCAAGTAGAGCCATTCTTTTATCCCTATAATGCAACCTTTTATTTTTTCCCCCTATAACACCCTATGCACAAACCAGTATGCCGTAAATGCATCGATTAAAGCAAATAATAAATCTATCCCTGTTATTTATATTTTATTATTACCCTTGTGTTACTGCTGTATTAAAGTAAAGGACACAGAAACACACCCAAGTTTCTTTTAACTCAAGATGTCTGTAACTGCATCTCTAATGTTAACGGCTATCATCTTTTCTTCAAAGGTGATGTGATAGTGATTTGCTGCGGGAGGACAATATGACAGCATTATCCACTGTGCCCTCATCAGGATTTAAGTACCTGCCCCCTTGGGTACCTTTTGATGGTGCCATTACCTCGCCATGCACAAAGAACAACAGATTGCTCATACAAATCCAGTCTTTCTTGTTCGGAAATGATGAGATGTGTTCTTTAGCTAAATTCAACCCCTCTTAAAGCATGCACATTAAACTTTGATCAAGCAGTGTGACTATCCTGAGCAGCCTGTTCTACTACCCAAGAAAGCTATAGTACAATACATTTTGACAAGACGGGCACTTGCTTTGAAGGAACTGCTCAGACATGACTTTCTATGGTAACTGCATGAGACTAGAAAAAGTTATTTAAATGTAGTCTATCCACCGCTAAGCCAGAATATGCATAAGACCTAAATTATACTAAATTTCTGCTGTTGCTATGATATCTATCCTGGCATATGCAGCGATACTGTTCACATCTAATGGCTTTTTATTCTTTGCTAAGTTTGTAAAGGTTCCAGCTGTATAATGTGGAACAGTGCATGACGACAGTTTTAATAATACATGTTTAAACACACTTCAGTACAAAAGGAAATAACAGTCAGTCTAATGTGCATAATGCACTTAATGGCTGCAGTCTAATAAGGATGTTGAAAGAGTTAATTTGTCCCTGGTGTAATGTAATAGTTGGCATTCATGTTCAACATTGCAATAACCACATGATTCTCTGTTAAATTGGAGGCATGTGGCATGTTTAAACATAAACATGTCACAAAGATGGGCAATATAAAAACAGCATATGATAAAACAAATTCGACCATTTCGATGGTTTCGACTTAATTGCAAAGCCCCTGAGCATAGTATCATCACCAAACTTGCTGGAGATGTAGGGAAGGGTTGGGGGTATACTACGAAAAAGAAAGTATGTCTCTAACACAGAGTTTTTTTTTACAAATTAAGTTCAAATCTATATAAGGAATATCACTGGAACTAAGTGAGCGGTGGACAACATCCCAAACTATATATATCTTAAAGATCCTGGTGGGGAATAAAACCCCCCCTCCAGAAACCAATTTTTTCCCCGTACAAGTGGGGTATAGGGACTTTGAGGACTTTGTAAATTTACAGTCATAAGGTGTATGTTACAAATGGTAGACAAACAAGCAAGTTAATAAACATAGATTAGCAGGCGGCCATAAACATGGCCGCACAGAAAGCAGAATATCAAGTCCTATTGGGTTTATTTAATAGTCCATAAAATCATTCAAGAGAAAACAGAGTATTCCATTTGGACAGCCTTTGTAATGCCGGGCGGTTGATATGCCTGTAGACTGTGGCAGTTGATGAACAATAGGGTAAGCAAAAACACCTCAACGCGCGTTTCGAATGGGCTAGTCTTCATCAGGAGGTGTGGCGTTACCCATGTTAAGGTATAAAGGTGCATGGAAATCACCGACGCACAACCCAGGGGTAAGAACGGGGGAGCACCGATAAACTTAGAAGGTAGTCATAGTAGTCAGGTAAATAGTCGTTAGGTATAGATCGTGAGGAATAGGCATCCCTCCGTTTGATCTGATGCGCATCTGATCGCACGGTCATCCGCATGCAACTGCATGCTAAACAGCATGGGGTGCAGTCGACAGCCATGTGAAAACTAGCCCTTACTGTTCGTGTGCAACATTGTAAACTTCCAAACTGGTAACTTTTAGACCTTTTATGTACTACTTCAAACCGTTTATGAGAAATTCTGTTTCTTGTATGTTCCAAAACTCTGAATATCCCCTCAAAGTGGATCTAATATTATGAGATTCTAGCTCTCCCTAGCTGGAAATGCATTCTAAAACCTAGCAGAACCTATGGGTAAGCATAGACACATCTAAGAACTAGTAAGCTGCAATCCTAGACACACTTGGATGAATGCAGGTGGAGGTTTATGCTGTGTTGATGTATACAGTGGCAGTTTAAGGCATGGGCCGCATCATGGTGCTAAAGGTATCAAGGGCATCTCTCTCAACCTAATCCAGTGGCTAAGAGGAACTCAGATGGGGGGTGGGGGTTAGGGATTGGGGCGGTAATTGAAGAGATGAATGCCTCTCACAGCTTAACCAGCACCTTCAGTCGATGACCATGCCTCTTGTCCAGGGATGCGGTCGGGCGCGGCATTCGCACGAAAACACGGTAACAAACATCAATGTAAATCCTTGGAAATCCACTTTTTTTTAAATTCTAAGCAGTCCTTTTCTCCCTATAGTTAAATACTAAATGGATTATCAATACAGTATTCTTGAATAAGCTCACAGCAGGCTATGTTAAGTCCAATAAGGCTGTACAGCCACATCTGCTGCTCCTATAAAACCATTGCAATTAATAGCTCTCACTCGGTTTCACAAAAGAATTCTGTGACGCAGTTGTCTATTACTCATATAATTTCAACTACTCGTCTCTTGTATTATCCAATGGAAAAGTATGTCGTCTCCCCAGTCACCACGTCAATCCATCTCTTATACTCAGCATACAATATGCAGTTTCCTTTCAATGGTATTTATGATCAATATTATGATTGATCCGTACAACTGACTACAAGTTTGTACCATCCTTGTGTGTTTTTTTGTCGTTTCAATGTTTAATTCAAATAAGTAGAACAGCTACAATAAATATAGGACATAATGACAGTATATTATCATGACAGTAGGGTTGAGATGATTAATACTAGAACATCTTCCAACCATCCTCTTGTTTGATAATTGATCAGTATTACAATTGTGTTCACTGTTATGTTTTATTGAATATTGGTTGTGACAAAAATAATAAAAATTACTGATTTTCCAGTCCAGTATTTTCCAGTATGAATAGCCTTATACACATGGACGAAGAACAATAACGTTGTGTTTTTTATCAGTCTAGGCACTTAGAGTCTTTATTAGGCCACCAACGATGGACTCTAAATCCTAGGGAACCCTAGGAAGTAGTTGAGGAAGGAAGTACAGATGAGCAGAATCAAACATGGAACCTAGGAGACCTCTGCCACTACAGGGTTCTAGAATTTAGAATAAATAGAAGGTGAAAGAAATTTGACAGTTACGGCTTTTTCCAATACATCTTTTTCCCCACACTTGTCATGGGCCAATTGCGATGCAGACACAACAGAGTGGGACATGGGAGGGGATTTACTGGTGCCTTAAAGTGGGCCTGTGTCAGGATTCAGAGAAGAGGGTGACCAGACAGGCTGCACACACTAACGTCCAGACAGAGGTATATGATAACAAAAAGGGTTTATTGGACTCCAGGGTCCAGTCCAGGGTAAAGTCCAGGGTTCAGACTCAGACAGGGCTTGGCATAGGACATGAAATCAAATGGAATGCTCAGCCACTCAGTGTGGGTGAAGGACACCTATGTAGCCCTCAGGCTAACGAAGCAGGTGTGCAAACACAGCTCACACATGCAGGGAGCCACCTGCTGGTGACTAGGGATCCTAGCCATGGAAAGCGCTAGCACAGCACCACCAGCAGGTTGTACATGGGACAGCCAATTCCCTTACAGCTTGCCACCTCCGGTTCTGATTTCTATTGTCAGCACCAGAGGTGCCGATAATAGGGCGGATCCGAGGTCAAATGTAAAAAAAAGAAAAATATACTTACCTGGTAAACCTTAAAAAATTTCGAGACGCTCCATCTCCCCTAAAACATCACGCCGTGCTGTTGCCCCAAGGGAATATGGGAAATAAGATGTCACTTCTGATGTCTACTTTGCCATATCCCCATGCACCCGCAGCCAGCGGCATCTGAATCGAGTGATGCGGAGGGCCGAAGCTTCTTCCATCTTGACGCCTGGAGGACTGGACATTCCAGTCATAGCTTAGCAGCTAGGTAAAGATATATATTTTTTTCCTTTTAATGGGTCACTGTCCCTGGATGAAGAGGACCCGATGTAGGTGAGTAATGCGTATGTTTCATAAATCCGCTTAATGTGTCCATGCTGCTTCATTTTATAATGAATTGTTAACGCACAGGAATATCAAATATTAAATAGACTGAATATCAATGGATGCATCAGCGGCACATGGAAAGGCCTATAATTTTTCCTATTCAGATTAATACTGCGGTGCCAATGCGGTGGTAATGTGTCATAAAGAGCGGGCAATATTCTGGTGTGGTAGCATAGATGCTGCTAAAGATGAAAAAAAAGGATATGTTTTAGACCCTCCGTTAAGCTCCTACAATGCAACTGTATTCTATAGCAATAAACCTTTTTTCCTTTTTTTTGGCAAAGACTTTCCTATTTTATCTTTGTTTATTCCATCTCCTGTCACATTTCATAGTCTCTTAGGTCAGAGAATACTTGGGGAAATCATGGCTATGGATGTATGCTGACACCTCCAGGGCTGGCTTGTCCAAAGCAAGACATAGACAAGTCATTAACCAGAGTATGTGCATTATCACCAGCGTGCAGTCTACGGCCATGTTTAGAGCAGGGTGTTAATGAACTCTGTAGTGTAGTGAAAGCTATTTTTTCCTTTCTTGTTTTTTTCTCCAATTGAAATAAACATTTTTAGATTAAAGCTAGACAGGGTGTGCAAACAAGCTTTTGTTAAGAAGACGTGTAGATTGGCAAATTAAGTCTTTCAGCTAATTTACACAGCTATATTGAACCTTCGGTGCTCTATTGAGCAATGTACAATTAACACAGAGGGGAGTATGCCATGTCTTTTTAGTACTACTGCTTAAAAAAAAAGGAGTTTAGGGCTTTAAACTGAAATGTGGATCTCATACATAAACAGAGCAATAAAAGCAAATACTTACAGCATGTCCAATAAATACTTACAACCATAATTTAATACTCCGAATCATTTTCAAACCATCTGGACAGTCAGTGACTGAGAGTTGTCATCTCATTATTCCATTAGAGGAATTACTGATGTCTGCGGGCCTCAAGATCAGCGTAAATAATTCTTAGACTTATTAACACAGTCTACACACTAATTATTTTGTTTATAGTGGAATGCCACTAAAGGGCATTTAACTAAGTATTTGCAGAAAAATTATTAGCCCACACAAGACCACCCTTTCTTTATTAACTCTTCAAATATTTTTAATTAGACATTGTCAAAGATTTGCAATTTGTGTGACCAATAAAACAGATCATTTTTTATTGTTTCTATAGACCAGTAAAATAACATGGTGTACTTTAATGATGCAAACAATGTGCCCAGTAATATAATACTGCAGTGGTGGGCAACTGAGTTGATATGGAGGGTCACAAGTGCAGCCCTTAGCATCACTAAAGGGCCGCACATAACTTTTTCAAACTATACAGACTTGTATAAGCAATTTTTAAAAGAATGACAGTAGGCATAGTTAGAAGGTGTACATAGTCATATGCATTGTCAAAGGTTATGTGCCTCATAGATATAATCAAAGCCTTTGATGATGTCTATGCGGCACATAACCTTTGATTCAAAGGTACCATGCCCCTATTCTCAGGTTATGTGCCACAATATAATACAATCACCCCTCATTCATTGGTAGATTGGGGAAGCATAGACACTCACCAGTCTGCTGATCCCTTGCCAACACTAGAGGAGGAGCGGTGAGGGACTTTCTCAGGCACCATCTGGGTTGTTGATTGGCTTTTACATACATCTATCAGGTAATTTAATCTTCTCACTCCAACAGGTTAGTTCCTATGCAATAACAGTGTTAGGTTTCGGGGGCCACAAGTGGAGGACCACAGGGGGCTGCCAAAGAATGCCCACGATGCAAACAATGTGCCCAGTAAAATAATACTGCAGTGGTGGGCAACTGAATTGATATGGAGGGCCACAAGTGCGGCCTTCAGCATCACTAAAGGGCCGCACATAACATTTTCAAACTATACAGACTTGTATAAGCAATTTTAATAAAAGAATGACAGCAGGCATAGCTAGAAGATATACATAGTCATATACATTGTCAAAGGTTATGTGCCTCATAGATATCATTAAAGCCTTTGATGATATCTATGCGGCACATAACCTTTGATTCAAAGGTTACATGCCCCTATTCTCAGGTTATGTGCCGCAATATAATACAATCACCCCTCGTTCATTGGTAGATTGGGGAAGCATAGGCACTCACCAGTCTGCTGATCCCCCGCCAACACTTGAGGAGGAGAGGTGAGGGACTTTCTCAGGCACCATCTGGGTTGCTGATTGGCTTTTACATACATCTATCTGGTAAGTATCGCGTCTCCTCCTCTTCTCACTCTGACAGGTGAGTTCCTATGCAATAACAGTTAGGTTTAGGGGGCCGCAAGTAGAGGAGCAAGTAAGGGGCTGCCGAAGAACGTCCAAAAGGCCGCAGGTTCGGCATCTGGGTAATACTGTAATGACAAGCAAAGTCTATATCAGAGCAGTACAGTACTATTAACCCACTACACGTATCTATGCATGTGCATGCATGCATGCAAAGGGAATACAATGGAGCACAATTATTCACCTCAATGAGAATGTGAAAAGGTGGAAGCCAGGAAAATGCTTAAAGCATATTCAATTACTGAATATTCAATTTAGCCAGAAATGTAGTATATTTTTGAGCATAGAAAGAACCAACTACTTCAACTTTTAGCAAGCATATCTTTTCTAAGATAGAGTGGAACAGTATAATAGGACAGGGACAGTAAAAATAACCAGATAACATAAAAGATAAATGATCTGAAAAAAGAAAACTCATGCAGGTACCATATCTACGACTGGTGGGCAGAAATCTATAACATTTTTGATTTGACAATACCAAATGATAGCATTGTTAGCAAAAGTTCAGCATTTCTTCGAAGATGTCACAATTGTGTTGCAAACAGCAATGTTTGCAATTATAACCAATAAAGTCAGGAAATATATATATTTGCTGACCTAAATTGCATGTTAGTATATAACGTATAGAATGATTGTTGATCTGGGAGCATAGTACAGGATGCCACCTTTTAGTTAGTAGTCTACTTTGTATCAAAGATGATGAGGGTATGGCGAGGAAGCCCATTCTCCATAACAAGAAATCTTGTGACCAACCCTATGACATTGGTAGGAATAGTATTTTAACTAGTGTAAGTTGTAGTTGGACTATCCACAAATTAAAAGAAAGGTTAAACAGATAATGAAACTACTAGAGGGGTTTCCAGAAATAAAAAAAAATCTGTGTTAATACTATTATTTTTATGTTTCATTTCACCCACGTAAAGAATGTGGTGGAAATAGATGAGGTTTGTTCTAAACTATAACCCAATTAATGATAGAGTAATTTATCCAAAAGATAAATTGTAAAACACAAACACTCAATAAATCCACATGGAGTACTTAAACCATTTTATTTGCCAGCCATGAAGTTATGTTTGACCCCATTATATAATGCTGCATATGAATTGTTTCTGTATAGTTGATATTCAAAAGAAAATTATTCTGTGGCATTTTGGCATCCTAATGAGGATATCACTATATATGAAACCTATAGGAAAAAAACAATAAATATGTCTGTCATCTAGTACGGAGGTGCAGTAGTTATCCATAAACACTGAGATATATATTATCCCCATTGGACTGTTAAACCATATTTTATGTGACGGGTCTCTTCTAAGCATGGATGCTTTGATTGCTCAAGTATGAATGATAATGGAGGCATAAGAGGGAATGAGGGCAAAAAAAAAATATATATATACACACATATATACACACAAACACATATAGTATATGTTGTGTAAGCCTTTGAAAACGGCAAACACGGTTGATCAAGTCAGTTGGCATGACTATAAAGTTCCGCTGGTAAACATAGGTGGTGTTTATTGATAGTTAGGACCGTTTGGCCGCGATCATGGATGTTTGCCCTCCTTCTAGCAGGTGAGCAGTACGGGTGTTCCACCCGCCCCGATCGCTGGTGAGAAGGAGCTCACTATTCTTACACGGCAGGAAATAGAGCAGAAAGATCCCGCCACAGGAAGAATCTTTTCACTAAAGACCCCGGTTTTTTAGTGAAAAATCAGCTCCGAAAACTTGAAGTGATGTCATATACAGCAATCGGAACCAGAAAGTCTGCGTTCCAGTTACCTGAAGTGACATCACTTCCAATTTTCCCGATTCAAATTCCCCGCAAACAGGTGAGGTATTTGAATCTCCCGAAGCACAGGCGGACGTCAGACATTTTTAAAAGTCTGTTTTGCCTGTTCTTGAAGTTCGGTCATCACTATTTATTGACTTTATCCAACACTGGTCATGTCAATGATGTCATATCTATGGGTACCTATAAGTCCAAAAGGCTTCACTGGTGTTGAATAATGTGAAAATATTCAGAGCCAATAATCCTTTGTCAGTGATACCAATCTGTTCTTGTGACACCAATAAAAAGCGTATTTGTTGGTTGGTTACCCTAATTTGCATTGTTAAGAGATCATTTTGATTACAAATACATAAGAATATCTTTAGTCATGTAAGCAAGGATTGGTGGTTAGTCCTAGAGACTCAACAGGTTGGGGGTGAAAATAAGGAAAAATCTCTCTCAAACAAAATAATTGCCGCTTCCCAGTGGTGATGCAGAAGTCATGAAAAACCTGATCTTAAGTTGTTTTCTCTAGTTTTGTCCAGAAATAAACATTACCTATGTTCCCTCTACCATTTCACTGTCCTCTTGACACATCTTATTCAAACTTTATTTTGTCCTAAGCATTCAACAAACAAGAAAGCTTTATCTTTTCACAAAACTGATTGCAGAAAAATCACCCTAAACTGATAGCATCTGGACCATGTTATAGCCTCGGAAGAGAAGAAAAGTTTATTTCTTTTACTCTTGTGTATCGCACTGACATTTCCACAGTTCTTTACAGAGAACATTGAGCTATTCTCAGCAGTCTGCCCCTGAAGGCTATGATTAAGTACATAATGTTCAGAATAAGCATGCATTGCTTCTGTGGTACTTTGAACCTGTTTGATATAATTATTTTAACATTGTATAAGAGTTGAATATATTGTGCCGATTGTGTAAATAGCATAAATTGGAGTCAAAATAGAAGTTACCGTATATACTCAAGTATAAGCCAAATGGAAAATGCCTGATTCTACCTAAAAAACCTGAAATGACTCCAGTTTAAGCCTGGGGGTTGGGGAGGAAATGCAGTAGCTAAGGCCCAGAAACACACAGAAAATACACTTTTGTTTTCAAGATATCATTATTAGAGATGGTTATAACATTTTACTAAAATTATGCAAAAACTACATGTACTGGAGCAATACTTTGCAGTTATCTTAATTATCTTAACTTATCAGTTATTAAGCAGGTGAAATTTTGTGATTTTGTATTCTAAAGTCACGTATAAGCCACATGGCCAGGGTTGCACACAAGTGGTACGAATAAGAACCAAATACGAGCTATGCATACCTTGATTTTTCTTGCTAAGCGCATCTGTTTACTAGCCAGAGAAGGGAGAGATCTCCAGTCTAGCCAGCACCGCCCCCCCTCTGCCCACCTTCCTTTCCTGATGTGTGAGAAGGAAGCCGATGATGTGATCTGCCAATTGATGGCAAGTACTCACTAGTGACATGTTGTGGCTGACGTTGATATTGTAGATTTCGTTTAAATTAAAGCTCAGCGCAACACATTTAATAGCTGTACAAACAATTTCACTTTATCATGTATACAAATTGCTGTAAAAGTTACTGACTTAAGACCCCCATACACCTTACAATCTTTCCATACAATTTCTGTACAATCAAATTTTGTTCTACCAAAACCATGTAATATGAGGAGCTTTCTAATCCTTCCAATCACTATGCATTCTATCAGAGAGGCCACTATATTACACAGTTGTTGGTAGATCTAATGGAGATTGTATGGATCGATCTTAAGGTGTATGGGGGGCTTTAGAAAATTTCAGGGTTGCACTACTAAGGTATGAGCTCTGGGAGTTAAAACAGTGTTGTACTGTGGAATTTACATTTGACCCAAAGTCAGCTGTTGACCTGTGGATGGAGACAACTAATCTCAGGCCCAATCAAGAACAGGGAGGTTTATCAGCAGCAGAATCTACCATGCAGGAAGCTGAAGCAGAGGATGTGAGGGGGACAGTGAGGAAGACGGCACTTAATAAAACCACGCTATACCAACTCCTGGTACTCATCTGAGAAGCTCACTACAAAAGTTATGTGCACCCCTGCACATGGCATCTTTACATCACATTCTGGGTACTGAAATATTTGGCTTATACTTCAGTATATATGGCAAATTGTTTAGCCTATTCACCAATGGGTCATATTAGAAGCTTTTATTTAGAAATTTCCTCACAAATACATGCAATTTTATAAAAAAAAATGGTAAAAAGATATGCCACTTTAAGTTTCACCATGGGTCACAAAGAAGACCAGCTGTGTTTTTTCAAACATTCATAGGTTTTACTACTTTTTCAATGGTTTTAGGAGACTTCAGCACTACATTCTCACTTATTTACTCCCCTTTTTAAGTGTTTCTAATATCTCTTTATAGCTAAATATCTCTGTGGATCTCCTTCTACTTCTAGACTCCAACCTATAGGCTAGAATAGATAGGATTTGCCTAATAAACTCCGGGTTCCTATGAGACAATAAGGACAATGTGTCTAGGTGTTGTAAAATAAGGTATTGTTCTACAGTTTTCGGTTATTATTCTTTTTTTAACTATTACTTTACTTCCATATAACATTAACTCAGCAAATTCATTTTTAGACAACCAATCTTTAGATTTGACCTCCCTAGCGGTTGAGACGAGCCCAGCTCGTCTGCTGTTCAGGCTCGGCTCAACCGCAGGGGAAGCCAGCATCGCGTAGACCCGATGCCTCCCTGGAAAGCTGCAGCGATTGTCTTCATCGCTGCAGCATTTCTGGGGTTTCGGCACGGCCCCAATCGCGTCACAGTGATGCGGAAGGGGGTGGGGGGGCCGGTGCCATAGACCTCCATGTTAACGGAGGAGTTCCGGCTTTCCCACTTACGCAGCTGGTGTCAATAATGACACCGGCTGCGTGAAGAGCCCCGGAGGGAGGAAAGAGATGACAGGCAGTGTACTTTGTACATTGCCTCGATTGCCCGTATAACGGCGCGAAACGGGCAGTGCGCTAGGGAGGTTAATGTACAGGTCCACTTTATGAAACAGCTCTGGGCATGTGGAGCCAACTAGTAAGCATCACAGCTTTGGAAAGCATGCTGGAACAAGTATATTATATTGCAAGCACACTACCCTCCAATAAATCTTTTAACCTGACATTTGGACATTTATTTATAACCCAATGCTGCTATTGTGTCTCTATTTAATGTTTAACAACCTTATTTCCCTTATATGAACTAAGGTGGTTGGACATATTTTATATTACTGCAGAGGTTTAGTCATAGCCAAGTTATTTAGCCAACATCCATACACATCCATACACACTTTGACTCCACAAGCTGGAAATGCAGTAGTATAGGTATTGTACATTAATTACTTCATTGAAAACACTCACCACACTCCAGCTCCTGGCATATAGTGTCCCTGTCACTATGTGAGTAATTGTTTCTTTGCAGGTTGGTCATGTTATCTATTAGTGGGGATATGGTTAAAGCAGACCTAAACTTGAAAATTATCTTAACAATTATTTTTAACCTTCCTAGCGCACTGCTGAGGTACAGATTTCTGTACCAAAAGCACACCATATAAGACTTTAATGGAAAAAAAGTTTTTTTACACTGTAGGTCTGTAACTTCCCAAAGTATGTCCAGTTACTGGTAGACATCCTGAATATAATAACATGTTCAGATGCTTTGTGAATAACTCATAAAATCAGATAATTAATATTTTAAAGAAACTGTATCAGGTAAATGAGCACTGCAACCACAAGATGGCAGATGTGCTAGGTTACATAGGACAGCATTGTAATACATTGAAACCAATGTACACTTGATGTTCACGCCCCCAGTCTGTCACATCGGCAGATAGAAGCAGAAAGAAGAAAGATGTAGAGGACATGGGGACACCCCAAGGGGGGGGGGGTGATCCGTTCTCCTGCAGCCTGCATCTCCGCCTGGCGAACGGACCATCAGGAATGGCAGGGGGATTAAATGATAACTTACTTTGCATTGCAGTATTATTCCTCCAGTGGCAATGGCTTTGTCTTGATGCATATCAATAGTCTAAAAGTCTTAAAAGCATCCATCTTGCGTGTGCAGTATAGATTTATCCATCTGTATCTAACCTTCTTCTCCACCCCATCCTCTCACCAATCCCCATCCGCCATCATGACAATAGTGTTGCGAGACTGGATGGCGGGATGGGTGGGGCTAGGCAGGACAGGTGGTAGAAGACCATTCTCACCAGTTAAGTATTTACCTAAAACAGTTGGGGTTCTCTCTCTACTTCTGCTCCAGTTGTAGGTCAGGGGAGGGGTCATACATTATAATAAGTTATCTTGGTAGCACTTGAACACTGCAAAACAGAAAAGTTATTAAAGTGTATGTATAGCCCATTATTGTATGTTATTGTTGGATAGTGCTTGGAACGGTACAACCCTGTTACTTTATTTTTCTTCACTCTTTTTGTCTGTTTAGGGATATCTTACCTCATTGTCCTGGAGGACAAGGAGGTGTGTGAGAAAATCTCCACTTTGCAGGAGAAATTCCCTAGAAAACTAAAATAGATGTACTTGATGAAAAATTGATATTCTATATTTCACATCATTTCTTTTTGGTCGATGTGAAGAAGGAAAATGTATCAGTATAATTCCCTGGAAAGTTTTCTTGAATTTGCAGTGTCTATAGAGTGCTCCGTAATCACGGATTTGTCCACATTTCACACATTCTTAACTCATTAATCTATTAGGTTGATTAACTTAACATCTCTTGCAGCTGTTAATTAACAGTGGAAATTCCCTCTATGGGAATGGCAGCTACTGCTTTTAAACAGGAAGGAAACAGGAAACTATTAATGTATTAAAACAAAAAAGTCATCCAATTTAATAATAAAAAATAAATAATAACTGAGCTCTGCTGTATGGGAACTGCTGTGTTAAGGCCCCATACACTTTACAATCTTTCCATACAATTTCTGTACAATCAACTTTGTTTCTACCAAAACCATGTAATATGAGGACCTTTCTAATCCTTCCAATAACTATGTATTTTATCAGGGAGGACCCGGCACTACATAGTTGTTGGTAGATCTAAAGGTAATGGCGTGGTCTTAAAGTGTATGGAGGGCTTAATGTAGTTGGTGCATAAAATAAGTCCAAAGTAAATTAAAACTTAAAAAAAAATAAAACCCAAAAAAAACTCTTCCCACACCCCTAACATGGTTGTTGGTGATTATACCATGTTCTGGGGCTTTACAATGAACTCATAAAATCAGCTAGTCAGAATATCTTAACCTCCCTAGCGGTTGAGACGAACCCTGTTCGTTCGCCGATCAGGGTCCTCTCAACCGCAGGGGAAGCCGGCATCAGGGAGACCCGATGCCTCCCTGGAAAGCTGCAGCGATTGTCTTAATCGCTGCAGCATTTCCGGGGTTTCGGCACCGCCCGATCGCATCATGGTGACGCGGAAGGGGGTGGGGGGGGGCGGCGGCGCCATAGACCTCCATGTTAATCTAGAAGCGCCGGCTTTCCCTCTCACGCAGCTGGTGTCAATAATGACACCAGCTGTGTGAAGAGCAGTGGCGCGAGGCCAGAAATGACAGGCACTGTGTACACTGCCTCGATTGCCCGTACCGATACAGGCAGTGCGCTAGAGAGGTTAAACCGGGCACACATGGCTCGACTTTTCTCCAGATTGAGGAAGCCCAACTGCGGTGCCATCATGTCATCACACTGCGGATAAGCTGGCCCGAAATTGAGCTACAGCACTTTTGCAGCTGCCAGCTGTCCAACAGTTTGGATGGGGACCCTCAGTCCCCATTCAAAGTAATGAAAATTGAACAGTGTTTTCCAGGAAGGCTGGATGGCTAAAAATTTCTATAGATGCAAAGACAATCAAACTCTATTCTAAATCTATTAAGAAATCCAGCCATGTATACACATCTTTAGTAAGGCAATGGCTTCCAATCCCCCCAAAGACTTCACATACTAAATTTAACTGATTTAAACCTACAGTTCTATTGCTGATAAGGGTCAGTGGTGGAAGAAAGAAGTAGTCTGGCAGAGTTGCCTAGATGATAAGTTTACACGCAGGCAATTAAGGGTATGTACCCACTTCTAAGCATGGCGCTGTGGGAGATCGCTAGCACCCAGATTGCGGGTCGCACATACAAGCACAAGCCCATTCAACTAAATGGAGCCGATCAGCCGTGATCGTTGCACGCGATTAAAATTGTGTTGGCCCCATGACTGTTCGCCTATGTGGGAACATAAAATACACAAAACTCTGGAAAGTGCTGACTGAAGCCTGCGGAGCTTTCCTTTCAAGTCAAATGTCTATGCTAGGTTTTTACTGAAATTTTGGCACAATGCAGACTATGCCTAAACAATATCTTTAAAAGTGCTTCAAAGAGTGGAATGCATCTGTATTTATGCAATACGTGTGTCCCAGGCATGATGCACAACGCATCCATTGAAATCTATTCTATACACACCCATTATTTTTCAGGGGTGTATTGTACATGTCATGCCAATGATTTTAAAGGAATGCGTGCCCTAAGCCCTGCACCAATCATTGGGTGCCATGACGCATCAGGCTGAGGAGTCCATGGTGCCCAATGGCTCAAAGCTTTAGAGAGGAAAATAATGGAAATGGTTATTATTTTCTGAAATCTATTGCTGTCCTCCCTTTTTTTTTTTTTTTTTTTTTTTTTTTTTTTATTGGCCAACAAGAACAATCATCGCAGATATAAGACTGTAGAGACTGTCTAACAATTTTCCATTATATCTAAATCTAGGAAATGGAAAAATATAAATTATAATTTTTTTTGTCTTTTGTAAACTGCATATATAGTCATTATCTTCACACATTGAAGCCCAACCCATCCATTAACCTCCCTAGCGCTTCTGACGGCACCATCTCGTCCTGCACTTGCTTATGCAGTATTGCAGCTGACGAGATGGAGCCGTCCAGCTAAGCTCAGATCCCTGCAGCTGCACATTCTGCTCTGTGCTGTCCGGGGATGAAGCTTGCTTCATAACTAAAGCAAGCCGGCTGTGTCACCTCTCTCCCAGCCTAATTTGCATATGAATGTCCCGTGCCTGTGTCACCTCTCTCCCAGCCTAATTTGCATATGAATGTCCCGTGGCATCGGGGGTCAAGGAGGAGTCAAAGCCCCGGCTAGGTCTTCACCCAGAGCCCCCCTAATGGGAGATAGGCCAGACACCCTAG
>CM070039.1:36460240-36482325 GCA_036250615.1 Ptychadena robeensis | reverse complement strand
CAAGCCTACAACACAAAAAAAATTCCATTAGAGTCTATGGTGCGCTTTTGGTACAGAAATATGGACCTTGCAGGAGCGCTAGGGAGGTTAAAAAGGTGCCATGGACTTTTCAATGCTCAGAATAGCAAAAGAGCTTCATAATAGAATTGGTCATGTGACAATGACTTTTAATAGGCTCTCATCCCAGATTTTAAGTTACTTTTTGAAACATCTCTCATCCAGTTCTGCCTGTCTGTGTCATCTTCAGAACGCCTATTCAGATTATTTATATATTTTATGTAAATCAGCCATAGCACTGCTTTGTAAATTGAGTAGTTAACAGTGAGTAGTTCTATTCTTATAAGAGAAACATGCTTGTTTTTTTTATAATCCCAATTACAAGCAATGTTTTATGTAGCAGCTTCTGAATCCTTTATTCTATTATACTGATACTCAATGAGTTTAGTTCAGGACTTTCCTATACTGTGTGACGTGCTCAAAAAACCCAGAGCTATATTTTTAAGAAGTTAAAGGGAGATATAGACCCAACGTAATAAAAATCCAACCTAGGCACAAAACTTTGTAAGATCAATGGGTACACCAGCCGGCTTAAGACATTAAAATGCCAGCTTGTTTTATGTGGTGATAAATATGCCCTATCATGTCTTTATATTTTATTACAGCTACTTTATTCCCGGGTAGCCTCACATATGACACGTCTAATCATTCATGTCATGAATATAAAGCCAGCTGTATTCTATATAAAAAAAAATGGCTTTCAGACATAATGACATGACATTTTCTTTTTGCCTGTGTTTAGCAGCTATTTTAATAAAGCCGGGACAATAGCAGTTGCATAGGACTGCTTGCAAGGGATTGTGGGTATTTAGAAATAAAAAGAACTCAGATGCACTAATGGGCTTTAATAACATTGTGAAGAACAGGGATATGGAAGAACCTAAAGCAACCAATCATAATTCAGAATTCACATGTCCTAAACGATGCTAGGATGTTATATATCATTGTTCTTTCTACTTTATAACAGGTAGGAGCCTTTGCCTTTTAATATAAAATTTTCACCTAACATTATGCTAATGCATGCAAATTGTATGCAGACCGAAACTGAGCCAATCAAGCACAGAAACTATAGTACGTTATTGACACTGTTTCAGTCTGTCAAAATGGTGGACTATCTCTATTCTTGACACTTGGTTGTTTTAACCTTCCCCTATACAGGCTATCTCAGCAGAGTACAGTTGTGTTCAAAATTATTCAACCCCCACTGAAAATGAGTGTTTTGGCCATTTTGACATTTATATTGATCAAAATCAAAAGGTAGATTGGAAGGTAAACGTGGTCACTGTTCCCATGCCTGGACTATGGATACAAAAGAACAAAAAAATTCCCTCGTGGGACTTTAGTTGGAACAGTGACACCAAACACGTAAATCCAATAAATATGATTTCGACAAAATGTTTTTTTTTTTTAAAAAAGGAAGAAACTTTTACTGTAATGGTCCCTGTCACAGCGAGTGATCAAAATAAAATCACACATGCTTTACCACAGCCTTAGTATCTAGCAAGTGGAAAAAACATGTACAGAATATAATACCCATTGTGAACATAATTGTCCCACATGTGAATGATCCATATATTGAGAGATGAACTTGTACAAATAAAACGTTGATAAGGTGCTTATAAGGCTACATGTTGCGCCACTCGGGGCTTCTTCAGGCCAGGGCACCTTGGAGTGTATATGAATCTGTATCAAAAAGAAGATGCGCCACATGAGTTTTCAAAAAAGTGTAGGTAAACAGGAAAAGGGGTTATTCCTTCATCTTGTGTAAATTGCATACCTTAGACTGTGTTTATAGGGTACCTCTCCTATGTGACAGAAGGAATATCCATGGTGGCATGGTGAGCAGGCATAAGCGGTCCTGCAGATTTAAGGGCGTTACGGTCTGGGACTGCTCTGGGACCCCCCAAAAATACGAGGGGGCATGGAGAGGATTCATTTCAACTAGATTGTAAAAGTAGAAAAGTCAACAATTGTTGTCTATGGGTAAATAAACCAGAAATCACAGCACTTAAACTTGAAGAAAAAAGTTATATATAAAAATCTCTTATCCGTAATTTGCTATATTAGTGCCTCCCTATATTTGCTAGGTTTGTGATTTCCTCAAAAGAAATTAACTAGTGCCTCTACATAACATATGTAGCCAGCTGGCTTACTATATGTGTTTGGGCAGTGTATCAAATGAGAACATACAATTTTGCAGTCTGGGCAGTGTTGCACTGAAAGGATATCATGTTGTTGCAGAGTCAAATGTATAAATGTCAAAATGTATATGTATAATAATGAAATAACCACAAATGTCTTTTCTGTGCTCACATCATTATCAGTTTTATTCAACCCCCAAGTGACATTCATTCTTAGTACCTAGTACAACATCCTTTTCCAGCTATAACAGCTTTCAAACGTGAAGCATAGCTTTACACAAGTGTCTTGCAGCGATCTACGGGTATCTTAGCCCATTCTTGATCCATGGACCCAATCAGTTCTAATTTTGTTTCATCAGTTCACAGAACACTATCCCAAACTTTTGTGGTTTGTCCACATGACGCTATGTTTGGAGGAGGAAGAACAAGGCCTATGAAGAAAAGAACACCTGTGAAGCATGGCGAGAGACGTTGGATATTTCAACAGGACAATGATCCCAAGCATACTTCCAAGTCCACTAGAGCATGGTTGCAGATTAAAGGCTGGAACATTTTGGGGTGGCCATCGCAGTCACCACACCTAAATCTGAAGCAGTTGCAGTGCGCAAGCCTAAAGCTAGCCATACACGGCACGGATTCCCTGGCTGATCGATTCACCATCCGATCGATTCCGGCGATTCCGCCGGGATCCTCAGGTGTGATCGATCGGCCAATTAAGGAATCCGATCGCTGCATACCACCTTGTCCTGCCGGATCCGTGTCCGATTGATCACCTCCCGGAATGCAACTCCCGCTGATCTGGGCAGAATCGGACCCGAAAGACCAACATGTTGGTTCTCTGGCGGATCCGATTCTGAGCCCCCGATCGGTCGGACCCGATCGGACGGACAAGGTGGGCTGCACGCGATTCCGGCACGATCGTTTCGCGGGCACGCGCCCGGAATCGATCGTCCCGGAATCCGGTGGGAAACTGACCTGTGTATGGGAGCCTTAAGAATGTGACTGAACTGGAGGCTTTTGCCCATGAAGAATGGGCTAAGATACCCGTAGATCGCTGCAAGACACTTGTGTCACGCTATGCTTCACGTTTACAAGCTGTTATAACTGGAAAAGGATGTTGTACTAAGTACTAAGAATGAATGTCACTTGGGGGTTGAATAAAACTGATAATGATGTCAGAACAGAAAAGGCATTTGTGGTTATTTCATTATTAATGTTATGTTTATTATGTTTTATTATGTTATGGTATATTTGTCTGACTTACAAGTGCCTCGCTAATTTCATTGTAAACAAGATGACTGAAATGATCATAATCAATGTCAAAATGGCCAAAACACTCAATTTCAGTGGGGGTGGAATAATTGTGAACACAACTGTACACTGTACTTTGCTAGTGTTCCCCACCCTACCTGCTTGTTGGCGTCAGCGATGGCACTGGCAATGTGGGCCAGGAAATCGACACCCTGCCATTGACATGGAGGTCTATGGTGCCCCCCCCCCCCGCCTTTTCAGCGCCATAGATGACTCCAATGTCGTTGCTCCTGAAGTGAACACCTGGCCCCCTTCAATGCAGATTCACTGCAGGCTACATGCGAATAGGCATTGTGTCTGATCCTTCTGCCCGAACACTGCCAAGAAGGTTTACAAATGCATACCTATGATGCAAGTTAATATTTTAAGAGAGATAATCACATAAAGGACACATTTTCATTATGGCCGCACAAACTGGAATGAGAGGAATAATTAAAAGGAATCATTAATGGTTAAATTGGCTAACTTAAATTGGACCTATAATCTACATGTCCTTCACAGCCAAACCCCACATTAAGGGGATGATCTGTGAAAAAAATAGCTATCCCTGTAATGAGTATATTCCAGTTGTACCTCATAACTCCTCTAGTTTGATGACGTTGCACTGGTAGAAAACCTGAAAGCAGCAAGCCCAGTGATAGTCCTATAATATGGAATCATATTCTGTATACAATTCTTCAAATGTATAGTTTTCCTTAAAAATAAATTTTTAAGGAAAACTATACATTTGAAGAATTGTATACAGAATATGATTCCATATTATAGGACTATCTGGCCTGGTGCTCTCCAGTGACCACTCCTGGTTGTGCTGTTCATTAACCCACAGAAGCCTGCCAGTTACATATGTAATCTTTTACTATGGTACCAGGAAACAACAGGTAAGTATATATTTTTAGGATTGTGGTGTGCTTTCCCACCTCCTGGCTGCACTGAGATAAGCAAAAGCTTAATTTGAAGCTTTTTTATATATATATATATATATATATATATATATATATATATATAGATCGGCATACACACCAAACCTTCCAGGTCCACCCCGATCACATCACCGAGATCTATGGTGGCCATAGACCTCCATGTTAATGGAGGAGCGTCACTTTTTCTCAGCATGATTCCCAGAATCGTGCTGGGTACCTTCTAAAAAGCGTAATATAAATTTTTACATTAATTTGTCTTTTGTAAACTGACTCCAGTGGTAAAAATAATAAGTAAATGTGACTTTAACCAAACGTTGTTTGCAGGTGAATTTTCCTGCTGGAATATGGGATTCACCTTCAGCAAATAATAAATGAATTTCTCATTAATGGACATTGAAATATCTTACTGCAATTGTACGTTATTGAGCATTTAATCTGTGTGTGGGTTATTATTTTTAATGTTTCTCTGTTAAGACACACTTGGCTAAATAAATGAATAAATAAATAAAGAATTTGCAGCATCTCTGGTAAGAGATTAGGAACAACACACAGTTCACTTTCCATGTATCAGCCTTGTTTTAGCCAGAAGTCAAAATAAGTAAAAAAAAAAAACTCTGTGCCTAGACCAAGTGTGTTGAAGTTTAAGGAAACAAGGAAGCTATCAGCTTCCCCATCCTGCTCTGCCATACAGAGCAAAAAATCATCTCTCTGCTATTGATCTGTGTGTGTAGAGCCAGAGCTTTGTGTGTGTCAGCTCAAACAGACTGGGCTGACAAGCACACACATCTTGTCAGGGCTGTCCTAGCCAAGAACATTTCTGTCCCTCTTGGCCTAGACACTTATACACACAATACACCCAACTGACAAGTTTGCCTGATAGGTGGATTCCTGTGCCACTTCGAGTGTTACAAGCAACCGGCCAAGAGTAGGTAGGGCAGATCTTCCTTCTGAGGGCATATTTGCCTCTTTCTCCACCAGTCAAGCTCAGGGCTTGGCCGAGGAGGGTGAATAGGATGCGTGACCACCTGGGGACGAATTGGCTTTTTGCCACGGGTATTCATGCATTCGCCATATAAGATGCACACAGTCCACCCCCACAATTTTAGGCTAAAAATATGGTACTTTGGTATTCAAACACCAAATTTTGGCATTTCCCTATCCAGATAAAATTTTATGCTACTACATTGAATGCCACTTATGTATGACCTCTTCTTAACAATTGTTTGCACCACAGAGAATTCAGCAGCTGTGACTCTCACATAGACTAGGTTTGTACCTGCCATTTAATACAATTCAGAATCACACAGTTGAGATGAGAAGAAAATGTTTAAATGTTTAAAAGCTTAAAAAACCATTAAGGCTGATGTTACGGAAAGATCTGGGGCAGAAGTTTTTTTTGTGTGTGCCAAAGAGAAATTAAAAATGCAACAGACATCAAAATGAGCAGAGACTAACACTCCAAAGTGCCCTGAATATATAATTCACATAATTTGAGTTTTGCAGAAAAGTATTCAATTAAAAGTTAGTTTTCTAACCATTTTCTATGCTACCCTACAAAAGAAGCTAGGAATGCTGGGAACAAGGAAGGCATAGTTTGTTTTAGATTTTTTAAGGCATTAAGCGGCGGTTTTATGGGTACTGAGTGTCAACGGTCTACATATTTTCTCCCACACCTTTGTTGTGCGGCTTTAGTAATGGTTTGTGGTGTCTGGCTGCTTCTGTGCAAAGACAACACGCATACGGGTTTAGACATTTGGAACAGGCTGAAATCCATCTTACAAGTTCATCTGGTAATTCTATCAAAAGTGAACTGCATTCTCTGATAAGAGGCTTAGAGATGTGACAAGAGAAGATGACATTTGAGTCAAGAAATTCTATTACAGGGCAGCAACTGAAGATTTCGCAGTAGCCATATGCATGTCACATACTCGTAGCCAACTGGACGCACAAAAAAATATGCAGCATGTCAGATTTCCATCTGATGCTTCTTCATTCTCGTCACATTTACAGCTGAATAACAAAACCGCACTGTATCGGGCTGACCTTAGATAAGACGAGGTCGTACATAAGTATATAAATACCTATAGCTCGTCAGCTGTGACCCAGTTAATCCATACTTCTCTGCAAACTGATGGCGTTATGAAGGATTCTGTTGGGATCACAGCGGATGGCCCAGATTATAATAACTACTTTCAACAATGTGGTTTAGTTCTATTGCTTTGAGCAAGACACAGCAAACATAGTAAATTGATAATTAGATTTTTATGTTAAATGATTTATGAAACTCATTATAGTTAGATTAATTTAAATACTTATGATAATACATAGTAATTATTTGCATAGATGTCAAAGAGATGCAGAAAATGTACAATAGCATGCAAATTGCATACAGAGTATATTGACCTCAAACTCCGCTTTTTGAACCTGAAGAGTTTCTTTGTACCAGAAGAGTTTCTTTTACTCTGTATCAGTCTACATCAGTGGTGGCCAACTGAGTTGATATCGTGGGCCACAAATGTGGCCCTTGGCATCGCTGAAGGGCCGCACATATCATTTTCAACCTATACTGACTTGTATAAGCATTTTATAATATTATAAAGAAATGACAGCAGACATAGCTAGAAGACATTGTTTTAAATTTTTTGATTAAAAAACTTGTTTTAAATGATACTTTTATCATTAGGGAGCACTGTAGTATGGTAATGCACATTTTGTGTCATATACATCTTAAAAGGTTATGTGCCGCAATATATACTATACAATTACCCCCCATGCATTGGTGAAGTAGTGTGAGCTCCTGATCCCCCACCAACACTACAGGAGAAGAGGCGAGGAACTTGCTCTGGGCTTTTGTGTACGCTTATCACATACGTTTATCGCCTCTTTTTCTCTTCTCACTCTAAAAAGATCCCGAACGAGGACCTGTTGGAGGGGGATCAGCGGACAGGTAATTTCTCATGCCCTATGCATTAACAGTTAGGTTTTGGGGGCCACAGGTGAAGGACTGAGGGGGGTCACCAAAGTGGACCCAAAGAGCCACAGGTTGGGCACCTGGGGTCTACATGAAATGTCCATGTGAGGGTTGAATTATATGCATCTTCTCAAATATTTCTAATCAATTTTGTATCATAAACAGGGAATTGCACTAGAGGCCTTTCATGCTCTTAACCTCAGTATCTTTATAACTTGATTTGGGAGAAGTAAACTAAATTAACTGCAGTGGCAAGCTGTGAAGCTCTAGTGAATGCCTTACCCAAGGGAGTTAAGGCAGTGCTGAATAATAATGGTGGTCACACAAAGAATTGACACTTTGGCCACAATTTTGAATTTTTTTTTACTTTTGTTGCCAGAGGTCTGGACATTAAAGTCTAAGTGTTGAGTAATATTGAGCATATGTACAGTTATATAAGCTGTACACTGACAAACTTTACATTATATTATGTTGTCCCATGAAAAGTAAATATTCTTATCTATTTACCAAATGACAATATTTACCACTATGAGCTATTTGTTGGTAGTATGGTGGTTTAGTTATGAGCACTTCTGCCATGCAGCACTGGTGTCCCAGGTCCAAATCTCAGTCTGGAAGTTTTTTGGAATCCCTGTGTTTGCAGCGTGAATATTTGAATCACAAATTTTTATTGCAAATATGGGCACTTAAAGAATGCGTAAAGATCTCAAATATAGTGCTATATCTTCCCAGGAGTTTTTTTTACACAATCTGCTGTTCAAAAGCCCTGTGTGTTAGCCAATCTGATACATTTGTAGTCACATGACTGGGTGCAACTCTCTGTACAATTTCAAATAATTTGAATTTTGGGATCTGGCAGAATGCTATTTAGTTGACCTCCCTAGCACTCTGTTGAGGTCCAGATTTCTGTACCAAAAGTGCACCATAGACTTAAATGTTTTTTTTTATGTTGCAGGCCTGTAACTTCCCAAAATATGTCCATACAAGGGTCTAGTAGACACCCTGAATATAATAACAAATAATGTTTGACAATGTTTTACAATTATGTAAAAAAAAATAATAAAAGGTATCAACTGAATGATAAAATCTCTAAAATACTTATTTTGTATGATATATTTCAAAACAGTATGTATTCATATTTATGTTTTGTTTACAATAATTTTTTTATTCAATTTTTGAATTGTATTGGATCCAGTTATCACTGTTTCCAGTACAATTGCCTTTGGCACCCTCTCTCCTCTGGTGTGATGAACACACCAGGGGAGGGAGGGTTAACTTCAAAGGGCACATCTGGGGAATCACACTGAGGACAGTTTTCTCCATAGAAAACTTTTCTTGTGCAATTTACTTTTGAATCTACAGTTGAACATAAAAAGCTTTCATTTCAATCCTAATAACTTTCCAGTGATCTGATTTACATAGCAGATCTTGTGATGGATTGTTAATTATTGCAGTTGTCACAGATGTAATGGTAATAGTTCTAGGTGTGTGATAAAATATAGGCATTAATTGTTTCTCTCAAGCACAGTGCAGGATATGTATTTACTTACCACCAGGAACAACCTTAATGTTTTTTTCACACTTGTCTTAAGTAGAAGATGATGGTTCCCCCCATGGAATTGCACACATATGCTATGAGGGCAGGTTTAACAGTTAGAGCACTCACTTGTTGATAAAGTTTTAGAAAGAGTTTTTATGTACTAGCTTAATACTTCTAAACACAGATATGTTGTATAGTATAACTTACAAAATAAAACAGATTGCAGAAAAGATTATCATGAAGCGTTCTTTTGGAAGAGATGGCTTCAGGGATTGTAGTTAATGCTTAGTATATGTAAAATTATGTAAAGGTATTTACTGTAAAGAAAAGTTTGTTACATAGATTTTCCAGACCTGCAGCCATGGCGTATAGTTTATCAAAATTATTATAATTATAATATTTTTAATTGTGATTAATGTTTTTTTCTCACTTGCATTTGACATTATGAAATGTTTGCTTTGACTTTTTATAGCTCCTTGTGTATTCATCTTTTCCAATATCTATTAGATTTGGTGGAGTTATCTCAGCATCAACCTAGTTTAGTGGCTCTCAAACCTTTTTTGGATATCTTGTGTGGGTTGTGTGGCTGTCTTTTTACAATTTGTTACGTTTTTCTTGGAACCATTTAAAGTAAACAGAGAGTAATCAGCTACTGTTACCAAAACATTTTGTCAAACAAATATATATTCAGAAAATGGCAAATCTTGGTCATCAAATATACATTCAATGGGACTGGTGCATCTGCTTTGCCTGAACCAGTGGAAACAATCATAAATAGACCAACATTTCATCTAAGTGAAAACTTCTTAATCCCCCTGAAACTGCTTTGTGGACCCCTAGAGCAGTGGTTCCCAACCTTTTTTTCCTTAACGCCCCCTTTGCCTGTGTCCATGACAAGCCCTCCCAACTCCTACCTGCTACATGCAGTAAAATACATTTTACTGAAAGGGACATCACAATGCTCCCACCCTGGGGTAACATCCCCTCCCTACTAACTTGCATGGACACAACCCGTCTTTATACATCCAGCAATTGTGGGGATGATACCATGTTCAGGGGCTTTGTAATTAACTCACAAAGCCTGGCATAACCACTTTTAGCAAGTTTTTTTTTCAGCTCAAGCTTATTGAGAGAGAGGGAGCATGGAGCTGAGCTTGCAGCCTCTCTCTGTCAGAGGCTGCAGGACGCAGGGGGTCAACCCCTCTTGACACAACTGATAGTGCGCACCCTTTGTGCATGGGGGATGGTAACGACTGCCCTAGAGGATTGAGGTCCCCAGCTTGAGAACCTTAGAGATGTAATATAGTATGCATGTTCACTGTGATCTAAGTACTGTCCTGTCAAAATAATCTTCCCAGTAAATAAATGAATAACCTAAAACTTGTAATTTCAAATAGCAAGAAATAGAAAGGGTAGAACATTTACAGTAAATTATCCTTGAGTGACACTTCTAATTAGCTCTTTTATTTTATTTTTTTATTTAAGAAAGATGTATAGCATTTTACTAAATGACCACTCTGGATTACCATTCCTTCAAATTCATTTGTTTTAGAATGTGATTTAAAGTAGTTTAGCTTAGATTACCACATTGCATTCCATATTTTCATAAGTGAAGTACCATTGTACTAAACCCAATCAATATCTTCAGCTTCGTCCATCACATTAGTTCCCTTGTCAATCTAAAAGACCAGGATGAACTATATTAAAATGGGAATATAAATATATATTCCTCAGAGACATTGCTCCATATTGACATAATAGCATCACACAGTTGCTGCAGATTTGTGGGCTGTACATCCATGATGCGAATCTACCGTTCCACCACATCCCAAAAGTGCTCTTTTGGCTTGAGATCTGGTGACTGTGGAGGCCATTTGAGTACAGGAAACTCATTGTCATGTTCAAGAAACCAGTCTGAGATAGTTCGAGCTTTATGACATGGAAGTAGCCATCAGAAGATGGGTACACTGTGGTCATAAAGGGATGGACACGGTAAGCAACAATACTCAGGTAGGCTGTGGCGTTGCAAGGATGATCAATTACTACTAAGGGGCCCAAAGTGTGCCAAGAAAATATCCCCCACATCATTACACCACCACCACCAGCCTGAAGTGTTGATACAAGGCAGGATGGATCCATGCTTTCATGTTGTTTATGCCAAATTCTGACCCTACCATTCGAATGTCGCAGCAGAAATCAAGACTCCTCACACCAGGCAACATTTTTCCAATCCTCTATTATCCAATTTCGGTGAGCCTGTGCCTCAAGGTTCAACATGTTGTGCGTTCAGACATGCTTTTCTGCATACCTTGTTTGCCTACTGTTGCCTTTTTATCAGCTCAAACCACTCTGGCCATTCTCCTCTGACCGCTTGCATCAACAAGAAATTTGCACCCACAGAACTGCTGCTCACTGGATGTTTTCCCTTTTTCGGACCATTCTCTGTAACCCCTAGAGATGGTTGTGCGTGACAATCCCGGAAGATCAACAGTTTTTGAAATACTCAGACCAGCCTGTCTGGCATCAACAACCATGCCACATTCAAAGTCACTTAAATCATCTTTCTTCCCCATTCTGAAGCTCAGTTTGACCATGTCAACATGCCTAAATACATTTCGTTGCCACCATGTGATGGCGTCAACAAGCGTCAACGAGCATTTGGACAGGTGTGCCTAATATAGTGGCTGACAAGTTTATATACATCTATATTTCTTTTAAATGTCTATGTTTTTACCCTTCAGTAGAAGTTGTCCATTTTTACCTATTTCTGAGTTTCGTTGTTTTGTGGAATTTGCTATTAAAAGTTATATGTGTCGCTAGAACCATTATTAAGTGTGATACCATGCACAGCCAGACTTAATGACTAGACTAGAAATGATGTGCTGTTCTGAAAGGACTCAGGCTCGTTAGCTGAAGTCATTAGTCCGTTTTTCACGATCCAAAATAAACTACCTTATATCAGAAATGTTGAACATTTTAAACCCTGAATATAATAAACCTTTTTTTGACTTATTCTATATCTCAAAGTTAGTCTTAATATAACACCTTTTAAGTGTTTAAATACTCTAGGTAAAAGAAATGTAACAATTGTTAATTGATGGAAAAATGTATCTTATAATCATATCATTCCTCATGTGATTTTACAAACTATTCCAGTTGAGATTACAAAAAAATTACAAACTTTATTTGTATAAAAGAAAAAACCCAACACAACATTTCATCTGAACTAGATGTTATTGGGGGATTGGCCCTTCCCAATTATTATGAATAAAAAAATGAGCTACTTGATACAGGACAGTGTGTTTCCCGTAAATCATGCCGATACCTTTGCTTTACTGTTTGTACAAATGTGTCTCTCTGTATAACATTAATGATCTTCCTCTGTAGTTATGGTTTATAGTTTCCTAATGGGTGTATAGATTATAATACCTTTTTAAGCAGTACAAAGACTGTGCCCCCCATGGTGCGGTCCTGAGATCCCGGAACTGCTGCAGCTGTATAGAAAATCGCTGCAGTTTTCTGGGGGTATGCTGGGTTATGGGGATCCTGGTTGAAAAACAAACTCGGGAAGAACTGGGTTCATCTGGGTTCACAATTCAAGTGGGAGATTAGGGTTCACCTTACATTTGAAATTATTTAGTTGTAGACACTTGTCTGCATCTCTGATTGACAAGGCTAAACACTTCTCCATCTTACTATCATTGGTTAACTGAGCCATCTCAAATCTAGTATACATTATAAGGAGATGAACTCGAAAGTGTGGAGTGCTAGGACAGACATCCTTGGCTAATAAATCCATTGTTTTGTTATCTTTGATGTTCAATTGCTCCAGGGCAGCAATAACTATAGAGGTCAGTTAGGTTAGTTAAGCTCTTTTAAATGTATGTTAGTAAACTCATGTACTGTATATAGCTCTGCTGCAGTTGTACTATTTTAGCTACCAGGGCCATTTCACTCTAGGTGAGTTTACATTGCAGTACTGCAGCATCCATCAATGCAAAATACACAGATGTTCATAGGACAGGAGTGCACAAATGGGGAGTTACACCAGTAACAGATGTGGGTAACCTACGTGCTAGCATTGCTGCTAGCATGTCCATTAATGGGCAATTTCATCCGTAAAATATGTTTAAAATGTTGTGACTCTCAAGAAGTAGAGAGATAAAAAATAATGACACTTTTGAAAGCAATTTCATAGCCAGGAAATATGCATTTTATAGAAAAAAGCCACTAATGATAGCCCCTGTTGTTCCATTATGACATAGTCACTTTCAAAATAAGATTCTTTAGAAAAAAATGAATTTAAAATGTCTTACTGCTAAAAGGAGTGAGAAAAAGAAAAGAAATGTATTTGTTAACATTTGTAATGATTACATTTTCTTTACTGACAGTCTGGTAACTCTATTGCAGTCAACAATAAAATAAATAAAGAAAAGCTTCCTTTGTTAACATAATAATCCCTGTCACACATATAATATTGCTTTCTGAATAGTTTATACAGTTCAAGTGATATTCAGGATCAGCTTTCAGTACAAATAGAATATGAAAAAACTATACAATATGCACAAAATAGAAAAGACAAATACAGCTAGAGTAACCTACGCTGAATTTCACAGGTGGTTCGCAACCATCCATAAACCAGGGGCACATTTTTTATACCTTCACAAGACACAATATATGCAAAGAACCCCTCAAGAAGAAGAAATTCCTGGGTTGGCACTAGGGGACTTTTGAGGCACTCTTATGCTACAACAAAGAAACAAATAAGTCAAACATCCATTTTAATGTCAATTATGGTCAAAAAAATATATATAGCATGGAGATGACTCTACAGTCAGCAGACCCCTATAAGGCAGGACAACCAGGTGGACACAGCAGGACCAGCTTCTACAGAACAGGCAGACCATCGCTTTATGGGATTTAAGAGATGTATAATTATCTCCACTCTAAATAATATGATCAGTCAGTGCCATGAGACCCAAGAGGAATGGATGTGGCCAATTATGAGATTAGATGATCAGCCATCTGAGATTGTAGCCACCTCTGCTTTCAGGTCTCCCCTGGGACAGGGCCCGTCGGTACCAGTTCTCAGCATTCTACACACAGCAGCACCTCATAATAACAACATGAAAAGTTACTTGAGGCTTTGGCAAATTTATTAAATATAAAACCTCACATACATAAGCATTCACAGACTTTGTTCAATCCTTTGTCAATGCACCTTTGGCAGCAATACCCACCTCAAGACTTTTTAAAATATGATGCCACAAGCTTGGCACACCTATCCTAGCCAGTTTCGCCCATTCATCTTTGCAGCACTTCTCATGCTCCATCGGGGTGGATGGGGAAGTGTTGGTGCACAGCTATTTTAGGATTTCTTCAGATTGTTCAATCAGATTCAAATCTGGGCTCTGTCTGGCCCACTCAAGGACATTCATAGAGTTGTCCTGAACATCTTTGATACCATGGCTGTGTGCTTAGGGTCGTTGTCCTGCTAAAAGATGAACCGTTGCAGGTTTTCGTACTTAGTGGCAGTCATCCTTCCCTCTATCTTGACTAGTCTTCCGGTTCCTGCAGCAGCTTTTTATTTTGTTTCTTTTTGCCACAAAATTTCCTTTAGGGTTTAGCCTAGTGCCCACTCAGGAATGTATTATCCTGGCAGGTTTCTCTTTATATATCTAATGCATGAGATCTGGCACTGGATTATTACTCTTGACCCAGTACTCACAATTTTATCTAAAGACACAATATGTGAGAGTTTATAGCGATTAATCGTAAATATTCTTTTGAAGGAAGAGCCTGGTTTCCAATAAGGCACAATTCTTTCACATCTCTTTAGTATCTATTCCATCCCTTGGCTTTCTTCTTGACCATTGATGAGTGTAATACAAAGAAAATCCTTTGCCCTGCCTCAATACAGAGCTTGTCACTCGTGATCAGTTTATAGACCATGTGTGCTGTGTGCTTCTATCTGATTGGCGAGCCAGTTCAGTATTGTTATGAAAACTGCCAAATGCTGACCATTACTCAGCCATGTAGATTTCATACACCCAAAATATGCAGAAATATCTGGACATTCAAGGCACCTGCACAAACCTAAAATAAATATTTTTAATGAAATAATAATGAGGAAAAGTATCTGCCCACACTTAACTGGTAAAACGAATTTGTGACTTTTTCCCTTGAATATTAACCCAAAGTGAGGCTCTGTATTGATTTTCAGTACCAAAAACAAAAAAAAAATGCTGCCAGGGATGTTAAAGAACATTGCAGACTTCTAGATCATGGACCTTAACAATACATAACACAGTGTATACATTGAGTGAAATCTAGAAAATAAAAATTCTTCTGAGTTCACCGTCTTCGCATGACTTGTGGGGTGACTTGTATTCCAATGGGAATGAATTTTTTAGACCATTCCATATATCATTCCTCCTTTCTTAATCCTTATTTTATACGTTTTATTTTTGCTAAGCTTTGAATGAAATGGCAAAATTCCACTGCAAATAAATAATGTTAGACTAACTTACGTGAGTCCCATGAATTTTTTATTTGGTAAATGTACATTTACTTGCACTGTATGAATATTCTCGCATTGTCTCTTCACACACACCGGCTGTCAGGGTCCATCACCTTAGTCCATTTTCACATTGCAAAATATCTCAGCCCGGCTCTTCCTGTTGTGGCAGCTAATTAATCTCACCCTAGCCTTCATGCAGCCCACTTGTCTATCCTTTGTGTCAATCACTATAAGTGAGTGCCATATGCACTATGCGTTCTGGTTTCCTATGTAGTCTGGCTGCTTTCCTTGTTGACACATAAGGGTGTGAATTATAATTACATCTCATGGCTCTGCAGGAAATTCATTTGGGGGCATGTTATTTAAAGCAGCAATATACAGCGTGTAGCTGCAGAGATTGAGTGATAAGGAGCCCAGAGAGAGGGCAACCTAACTAGTTGAAATCTGTCTTGCATCGTGCAATGGAATAGTAATTACTTGATATATTGACATGCAAACTAAGTGTATTAACTCTGTATGTTTTATCTCACTTATTGAACTGACTATTTTCTTGTTCTTTCAGATGTTTTGCTTTGTGTTCTCCCTTTGAATACATTATTACAATTATAGAAAGTTTTGGTATCATGTTTAATATTAAACATCCCAGTCATTTTCTCTGTACGCTAATTTTGCAAACCAAGTTGCTGATTTTCTGCAATAATGTGGAAAGAATATTTTTACTATGCGGAAATGTTTCATCGAACTTTTCAAATATTAATGCAGTGCTTGAATGTTGTAGATTTCCAAGTAAAGTTTTTTTTTAAAGTTTTTTTGTTTCTTTGTTTGGCTGTTGGTCATAGAATAAAATTTGTATTGCTCTTGCTTTTTACAGTGAACGGTGTAGGTATACCATGAGAGGCCACGTAGACTCTGTCAACAGCATTGAATTTCTTCCATATTCAAACATTGTGCTCACCAGCTCTGCAGACAAGACTTTGTCCATGTGGGATGCTAGAATGGTAAGTTTTGTATATACCACACTGTTTTTGTATGTGTCTTAACTGTTGACCATTTTTGTCCTCTGAACTTTCTCAAATTTGGAGATTTTGTCCCTCCTTCGAACCTTGTTGGTTCTCCTTTCTGGGAAAGACCGCAACACATGACTAAAGTGTTTTGAAAAATGGTTGACATGTTCAGTCTCTTCACAATATTTTATTCCACTTCACCTGTGCCCCAACTTTATGTCCAAAACATGACCTTGGTGTATTGTTACCCTAACTTTTGAAAGAAACCTTTGTTTGTTCATTGTATTCTGATTGTGTAGCATTTAAGAACAACGCGAATGCAGCAATGTGAAAATGATGCAGGAATGTAAGAAGCATTATACTTATTCAAGATTGCTTTAGAAAGTTCATCGTTTATTAAATGTTGCTTAATATTGCATAGTATTTAGGACTCTGGCTGGGTACTAACAGAATGTTTTTTAACTTCTGATCTTGTTACTTATCTTATAAAAAAATAATAATAATAATAAATAAGTTGAGGTCTAAAGTGTATGTGAATGGTTGCAATTAACTTATTTTGGGGATTTGTTTTGTTAATCAGACATAGTTAATAAGTATTGGTCAACAGAGAACTTTCTTTAGCAACCCTGACTGGAGTGAACAGAATGTTTACAAGTTATGTCCTGCAAATCCATTTAGAATTTTGAACATTGACTCATTACAGAATATACAGCTTGATTGATCAAATAAAAACTTCTAACCCTCTAATATGTCTAATAGTTTTGAAAAATAACAGCAGTTAAGAGAACTGAAGTTATAAGCACATGTTTAGGCACTGACTGTATACTTTGAATATAGGAAGGACTGAATCACATTACTAGCACAATAAACCTAATTTGGTATATTAGGAAGAGGAAGCTAATAAGTAATATAAAATGTGCTACCTTAGAGTCAGAATGAAAGAGGAAGAGTCCCGTTCCTCAAAAGTGATATTTTCCTTAATCATTGCAAATTAAAGCTTCTGTTTTTGTGTAAAAAGCTTGGACGCTTGATCATCTGATGTGCATATCAAATGCATATGCACAGTTTAATGTGTTGACTGACATTTGATGCTTTCTAAAACTTCAATCACATATTTTTGTTGATCTACAGTCTTTAGATATATGGCTTAAAGTTAAAGGTCATCGTATATCGGTTGATATAATCCAATGTAGACTGTAAGATATTACAGTACTGTGGACAGCAGAGGAAAACTAGCCTCATGTCCGCCCTGTAGCCAGGAAACTCTACACTTAACTATAAATATGAAAATGAGCGCTTCTTAAGTGGAAATACTAACTAGTCATACCTGTCTCCTCCTTGTCAATCCATGGGGGAAAAAATGGATCACCTATTTCCAATATAGTGTATATGCCTTTTATACCTAGGTTAATCATCATAGTTTATTTGCTGAGAACTTTTGTCCTAGTTTTTAACCTGTACCTTATGCTATACATAGGAAGAACAGATATGTCTAATCAACAATGATGCTGGAAAGCGCATAGGATGAAGGACAAAATGTTCACAACCCAGTGCAACAAAGTTCTGTTAATGAAGAAAAATATGAAATTCTCACAACAATTGAGGTATAAAACAGGATTAGAAACGAATGGTGGTTTTCCTACAAGGGTTGCATGGACCAGGATGATGTCACTTCCTGGTTATCGATGATATCACTTCCTATTTGAGTGCTTTAGTGATACCAGCAGGCCTTGCACACTCAAATGCTACCCTTGTAGGAGATCACCACTCCTTGCTTAGCCTGTTTTGTACCTCCATTATTTTATATTTTCAATAATCATTGACAAAACGTAACTTTATTGGACTAGGTTGTGTGTCTCTTGTCCTTTCCTATTTGTCTTTTACAGGGGGGGGGCACCCTTCTCCTCATATCTGGAGCTGCACACCTTCATGCAACTTCATCACCCACCCATCATACTGAACCATTTTAACTCTGTAATATTTGCCCGGTTTCTCAACACCACTCGTTGGTTTTTCTGTGTGATCGCTGCTGACAGTTGTGCAAAACTATTTTTTAACTTTTATTTTCATGTTGAAATCCTTATTTGAAAGGATGTATATAACTTTATATAAATTTGGGGACTTTGCATGATGGGTAACATTTTAGTATTTTAAGGGAAGATGCTATAAGATGGAATTAATATGAAGGTGAAAGGAATAGGTTAAAAAAAGAGAGAGTACAGTGGTGTAGAGTAGAGAAGGATTGCAACGTTGAATGCAGTGGAAATGGGAGACAGCTGATAATAGGGCATTACAATTAAACAAATATACAAGGACATTGAAATGCAGAAAAGTAATGTTAAATAATTCCTTTTAGTTCATAGTCAGGATACCTGTGAATAAGGTAATTAGGTTGATTTTCTTTAGATATTGAACACGTTCACTTAACTTTGCAAACTTTTTTGAATAATTAAATCAAGCTAAGTAGGAAACGGAAACATCTCAGAGAGAAAATCCAATCCTTTACATGGGAAAAAAAGCAAACCTTCGCACTAACTGACTTTACAAAGTGAGCACTTTACAAAGTGAGCACAAAGTGAGCACTTACAATTGTAATGAAAATATTGCTGAGAATACTAAATAAATCAAACAAAAATCTAACACTTTCATTAAATGTGTGTATATGCTAACAATTAAGTGATCATTTAAATATTATGACTTAAAATCTAGCACAAAATAAAAATTGTAATTATAATTTAAGAGTCAGACAGGTACCTAGGGAGGTCAGCAATGGCAACCCAATATTCATGTTTAGAACATAAATGGTATTGAATTCTAACAATTGCACTTTTAGTTACTGAAGGAACTGCTAAATATTAGCTTGCTGTTAATGTACATTCTATGTCATTTAATTGGCTTGAACAAGATTACTGCTGTTATCGAAGATCTAAGAGATAATTAATTACCACGATTAAATTATAGAGTGTTACCTGTGTTATGTCATGATGAGATGAGGGTCTGTCTTGGTAAAGAAAAATGGAAAGGGCCATTGCTGTGGTAGTTTCAGAAAAGTGGCTGATACACACTGCCTGGCAAAAAAGAAAAGTTGCAACCTAGATTTAACTTAGGTATGAACCTCCTATTGAATACATTTGAGGTTACTGCACAGTTGGTAAGGTCTAGGTTCAGCAGCAGTATGTGCTCCAAGAATGAAGTCAGCTGACTTCCTAAATATACTGAATGACCAGGTTATTCAATTTTTTCTTCCCTGATGGCACGGGCATATTCTAAGATGACAATGCAGGAATCATCGGGCTCAAATTGTGAAAGAGTGGTTCAGGGAGACTTCATTTTCACACATAATTTGCCACCACAGTCCAGACCTTAACCCCATTGAGAATCTTTGGGATGTGCTGGAGAAGGCTTTGCGCAGTGGTCAGACTCTACCATCATCAATGCAAGTTCGTGAAAAATGTATGCAATACTGGATGAAAATAAATCTTGTGACATTGCAGAAGCTTATCGAAACAGTTCCACTGCGAATGCATGCCATAATCAAAGCTAAAGGTGGTCCAACTAAATATTAGAGTGTGTGACTTTTTTTTGGTGACAACTTTTTTGGGGGGCAGGCAGTGTATAACAAAATGATGAGTAATAATTTAGTACTTTTAGAGTACTTGCTGATACATTATGGGGGAATATGCAGGGCAGGAGACACAGTTGGACCATATTTATGGAATAAAATAATAATACATTGATCAACAATTATTTAAATCTAGTTACATCAACACATACGGAATATCCAATAACTCTTCAAACCCAAAATTGCTGTCAGTTGTTCCACCGTTTTAGGTCTCGTGGGGTCTTTTTGGTGCAATTCTTTTGAGGGTGTCTGGTATCCTTGGTGAAGGCTCTATATGTTCTGCTGCATCCAATTGGTTTAACTTTTTTTTACCTGTATACAGTAGTTGCCTGGACACAATTTACCTGTTTTAAGAACTGTAACTAAAGTTTATTTTTGGAGTACTTTGATATTTCAAGTATCCCTAAAAAATAATGCTAGGGCTATTTTTTCAGAAAGGTCACACGGGGTGTATATACTAGTATTGTGGAGGTCCCAATACTGGTTATAAAGACTGTTGGAGGTGAGTAACCTTTAGTGTAACTATAGAGAAAGGAGAATGTGTCCTCTTATACACTCTTCATTTTTGCTAGTAAAGATGATTTTTTTTTTGTTACATCCCAACAAATATAAATGAATTTGATCCATCACTTTAGCTTCACAGACTCTTTGTACATTGTTTCACTTTGAAGCTGCTGTGTGCTAAACAGCTAGGCTATGATTCAGAGCACTTACTTTTGCTCAATCTGGGAAGCACCAAGAGTAATTGACCCAAAATACAATTGGGAAAGATCAAATTCTCAAATCACTCGTCTTTGTTTCTAATTACCATCCTTATTTTAATTGCCTCGTTAATAGTTATCGAACTTGTGGCCAACTTTTTAATCAACATGTTTAATTAGAAATTCTGTCTGAAACAGAACTCCGATGTGGCGATATTGTTAAGCCATAGAGAGTCCTGTTGACCCATTCAGTGCCTTTCGAAAGCTATTACTAATCAAAGGGCTATTTTAATCTTACTTCTCATTGTAATAGAACAGCTGAGCTCTCAGCCGCCATTGTGAGTCATACCAGAAACATTGGTCATTGACGTTACCCAGGTAATTCTATCTTGCTAAGGCAAAGTAAATGTCAATGAGCAGAAAGGACTGGCTAGAAATGCAGGCTTTAAATGGGAGATATTGATGAATTCATGTATGTTATGACCAATTATATATTTTTTCTTTAAGAACATTTGCTTACGCTTTACTGACAGCAGTACTTATAATCTAATGATGCTATTGTGGATTTGTGAAGGCAGATTGGAATTGTGACTCATCTTCTCAAGGGCTCAGATTTTAATATTTCATAGCGCACAGCTGGCTATGCTAATATATGGTATGGGCTAAATGTGGTTTTGGTATATACACAAATGAAAATGTTTACACTAAAAGCTGAACTCCAGTACAATGGAGAATGCTCTTCAGCACAGGCCATTGTATATTGTTTCAATCATTAGGACCTATACTCATGTATTGTGTTCCTTGGAGTGAAATTCCCCATTATATGTACAATCTTTAAAAAAGACATAAACTGTAATCAGTAAATTCTGATGTTTCATCAGTGGTGGCAACTCCTCTTCTGTTGTGCACAGGGAGATTTGGTGAGGGAGCAAGCAATGCTAAAATGACGCTCCCTTTACAAGTCTAGGCATATCTACTTAGCATTAAAAACTTTTATATTGCGCCATCTAGTAACCACTTACAGTACTGCAGAAATTTTTTTACAGAAAAATTGGCAAATTTGTCAGTACTGCAGGTGGAAGCTGCCGGGGGTTAAGGGGACAGAAGCTAAGTATATTTTTGTCACCATCATGTCATCACCATCATGGTAGTCAGGTTATAAAAGTACAGTAAAAGTAAAAAAAGTTAAGTTAATATTGTTTTTGATTATGGGTCTGCCCTAAGCAGTTCCTTCCCTCCAGTAATTGAAGCTCAATTTGAGTTAGAGTGTGTACACAGTACACTAAACTGTCAATGTT
>CM070039.1:36422011-36455766 GCA_036250615.1 Ptychadena robeensis | reverse complement strand
ATTTGATATAATATGTGTTCACTATAGTCTGTTCCAACATTAAAAGTTAATATAACTAAATTATGAAATCATTTAAACAATCTCTAGAGCCGAAATCTTTTAATATAAAGACAATAATGGGTAAACCCCTGACAGTATCTAATTTTAAATCAATCTTTTTTTTTACATATATACTCGAGTATAAGCCAAAGTTTTCAGTACCCAAAATAAAAAATGCTGAAATAATAAAATTTGGCTTATACTGAAGTCAAGAGATGAAAATCCTAAAATGTTACTTGCAGACTCTGTGAGTTGATTGCAAAGCACCTAAACATGTCATCATCCCCAAAATTGCTAGAGAAGTAGGGAAGGGTTTTATATAGCACATAGTTAAAATTCAAGTTAAATCAAAATGCTGAATGTAGACTTACCTTGAGCTTAACTTGTGCAAAAACTACATGAGCTAGAACAACTTATATAACCATAACCTTGATCTCCATCAATATTGGTGATGATATCATGCTCCAGGCCTTGGCAATGAACTCACAAATTGACTTGTTAAAATAATAAAGTACATTTGCTGTGTGTTTTGGTGACTAAGCGGCTGCTTTTCGTACCCTAGCCTTATACTCTTATACCTGTAAATTTAGGTTCCTCAGCTTAAATTTGGATCAGCTTATACTCCAATATACATGGGAACTGCCCCTCTACAGCAGAACCTACTCATATTTTTATAACTCTTTGTTTCTCTGTTCATGCACTGCAAGTCCTGTAAGAAGCTCTATTTAATCTAAGTGTCTTAGTCCTTAATTTATGGTTCCTTAGTATGTTATGGCCTGTTGGTTTCCATAAAATGGCCCCTGCAATATAATCCTCTTATGAGGATCTTCATCACTTCATGCCAGGGAAGCCTCTGCTCTGTATGTGAATTTGGGTGGTATATTGGACCTCTTCAACAAAACCCCTCACTTTGAGAGCAATGGTCCTTCTCTGTAGCACACATTGGTTACTTTCTGTAAGTAACACTCTTTAGGATCTTATACAATTACAAAAATATTGAAATATATTAGTCTGGTTTTTTTTTACTAAGAACTGAGTTTGAGCTTTTCCTGTATAAGATATTGCTCTTCTGGATTAGAGACTGGTGATTACTCTTTGCTGTACTTTTTGTAGACACGATGTCTGTCTCCTCACTAGGAGGAAATGTTCTCTCTCTCTGTGTTCTACCTGCAATCTATCACTTGGACAACATTTGAGGGGGATCTACCTAATGAAATGGAGGCCGCAAAAGGGTTCAAATTTGTCCTACTTGTCTCCAAAAAATTTTGTATTTCCATCTCCAATTTCAAAGATTTTCCTGTCACAGGAAAGATCCATCTGAGTATATTATTTAAAAATGGTGTTTGGGGATAAGAACCATCTAGAATATATAGCTATTTTGCTATATTTGAAGCAAGCCTTTAAGCTGTGTCTACACACAAAACAACTACACTGTTTGGGACTGGCACTGGTTGGGAAGTATGGTGTCACTCCTCCTCTAGTAGTGACATGTGACCCCAGTGCGGATCTCCTTTGCATATCATAGATTTTTTGTCTGAGGTGGCAATTCAGTGGAAACTTGAATGTGGGCCCCATTTGGTCTCTGGACCTGACTTTGGACATGCCTGCTTTATACTAGCAACTAAAAATCTGAGGACATTTGGCAATGTTCCTGGTTGCTATGCAGCCCAAATGGCTGAATACTGAAATACTAGAATACATGAATAAAAGACATGAGAGCTGTTTACAAGAATAATATTGAGTGGAAGTATATTCAATGCCTGAATAATAGGAAGGAAAACGTAGCATGTTCAATATAGACCAAAGATGGACAAACTACTCATGGGCCACATTGACTTCTTTAATTTTATAAAGGGGCTGGAGCAAGAGTTTGTAATGGCCGACCTGCCGTAGGTGTGCCAATACCATGCATCGCCAGCATCACTTATGGTAGTGTGATGTGTAATAGGCGACGTGTGTTTGGGATGTTGTTACCATTTTACATTTCCTGCACTTAAAAAAAATGCTCATTCATTTCAATGAGCAGAGATAATTCCTAGAGATTGCTTGTCGCCATGAGGGTGCGCCCACAGTATCATGATCAGGCAACAGCATGGCCCCCAAGGCAATATTTGGCCCCCCCCTAGGCATTATGTATGCTCATTGCAGAGAAGAAAAAGGAGAGGAGCATCAACAAGGCGACAAAGGGTCAGAAAAGAAGGCTTAACATGCCAGATTCAGCCCTTAGGCCTTAGTTTGCTCACCCCTGATAAAAAGTATAAAATATTAAAAATTACATTCTGTTTTTTTAGGAAAGTTTTAATGGATGTAAAGACTAGGTTTGGTGTATTGATACTCCAGTCCTCTGGCTGCTCCAGGAAATGAACAGTAATATTTCACCTTGCAGTGGCACGTCTGTAGCATGGCAAGCTCCAGATCTCTGCATGATTACTGGACAGCTTGGCTGCCTACTACCTAAACTGAGTTCACACAGCATAATAAGTAAGGCAGCACAGCCTGCGGCCGGAGGGCTATACCAGTATGTAGTTAAACACTCATATAACTTTTTACAGTCTTTGGAATTGAAGCTTGTGGAAATGTTGTAATACCTTAACGGTAAGAATTTAAGAAATCTTTGCAAAACTTAACAATAATGCGCAGGAACACCTGGAAGCTCTTAAATACCTTGGAGATTTCATTAACGTTTAATCTGCATTGTTATTCACAGAGTCACACTGAATACTAAAACTGTCCAAAATGGGAAAGGCAAAGATTTCAATGATTTAGATAAACATCTGTTGAAAGAGTAGCATAAAAATTGCAAAAATTAAGGTGAGTCCGGATGGCTGTCTGCCAAGAAAGTGCTTTTCTGGCATCTGGATTAAAGAACGTACCTTAAGTGTCTCTTTTTCCTTTTTTTTGTTATTTTTGATGCTAGGAATCCTATGTGACTCACATACCATCACTGTCCATCATTCATATACTTCAACAGAGTTTTAAAAAAAAGAATTTCAAGGGCACATGACAAAATCTTGGCAGCAAATGCTACTCGCAAACATTTTCTGAAATCAAACTTTCCTGACATAATTCCTCAGTTTTTGTATCCAAAGTACTGAATTTTCTCAGCTATCTCCAAAGACATAAGATGCACTATTTATAAAAATATCAGCTGGATGTGTTAAAGTCCTGATGTGGTGAAAAAGCTATATAAAAAACATAAACCAAGTTTATTTATTTTTTTGGGGTAGAATGGTGATCTTACTTTGTATAATAAAGCTTCATTAAAATTGAAATTTTTAATAAAAAAAATGGGAAAACATGTAAACCTTGAACAAGCGCAACACAAAATAACCAAAAAATAGGAACATTAACATTATCTTGAACAGTAAAAAACATATTGTATACATTAAAATCAAAACAACTGAACAGGGGCATACTAAAAGAACAGCGGCCTCTTGTCCCTACTGCTTGAGGACAAGAAGCATATCTGATCTCTCAGCTAAGAAGAGCTTCTCTCAGCTAATGTGGGTGGTACATTGCCTATACATAGGTGTTTTGCAGTCTGGCTTAGCACAACAGGAAAATATCAAGAAAAAGTGGTTTCAACAGGTGCGAATATGAGAGTTGCAAAAAGAATCCTTCCAGAATAAAGGAGCAAAAGATAGCAAAGTAGGTATCAATAAGCCCTCAGCATACCACTGAAAAACCATAAACAAGATCAATGGCAGAAAGATGGGGGGAAGCTTAGGGGAGAGAGGAGGGAGGACAGAAGGAAGGAGGGGTGCAATATAGAGGTATCTTCTACCACACACAGCCAACGACGTACAACATTTGGGAGAGATTTAGAAGAAGCACCAGGGGTTCCCTGTATTATTTATCTTTTTTTTATAAAAGTGATGGAGATAGTTACAATATATACATTAAAAACTGAAACTGCCCATGAAGATGTCATGCCATAGTTTGGGCATAATCTTGGGTCAGTTGATAAAATTCTAGTAAGAACATCTATTGGAGTGGTTGGATAATTCTTCCAATCCAATGATCCACTTATATGATGGTCAGTATAAGCTGTGACTCTCTGCATAGTTATTGTGTACTCCCTTCTCCATGGTATCTTCTCAAAAGGAACAGACAGTATTTCATAGCTGAGATGGGCATTCGTGTTTTGTTAATGCAAATAGTATTTAGAGTGGCATAGATTTTACCTACAGATCCACTTGCCCTGTAAGTACCCCAGAAGCAAATGTTTTACTTGCTTCGGTATACTGTGGAACAAGGACATCAAAGATTTATAATCATAAAACAAGATACAGAAATCAAAATCTCCAATCCTCCATCCAGTCCAAAGTTTGTTAATGAGTAATTACAATTGAAGGAATACTCAATGCAGTGGTGATGCTTAAGGTTGCATTTTGGATTTCTTGTTTTTTTTCTTGCACTTTTATTTTTTTTTTATGAGACCAGGTGAGAGTGGGCGCATTTGGGATGGTGTGTCCTTTCACTTTCTTCTAACTTTTTCCTAGTCTCTAACAGACTATTATAACATGTTTCCAATTTCCAATTACATGTTATGCATGCCCTGAAGTCCTTTACCATCTTTAGGGGCATTCCCACTGTCTCAGATCATCTATTTTACTATGTCCTTCCTTCTATATTAATAAGCTTTTCTCTTCTGGATTTCAAGGGCTGTATTATAACCCCATAATATAATGTAAGTTGACTAGAATCTATGCATACCACATTCTGAGGAATGCTGACCACTATTTTAGGGGTTTCAAGTAGAGATGGGCGAAATGATTAAAATTAGATTCTACTTAAATTTCGAGTTTCCCAATCGAATTTCGATTCGACTGGGAAATTTCGACTTTTTTCTAGTCGAAGTCGAAAATTTGCATAACGCCAAAAATTCGCATAAAACACTCAAAAATTTGCATACAGCCTTAAATTCGCATAAGGTCAAAAATTCACATAAGGTGGAAAATTTGGATTTGCTGTATGAGCTTGAGCTATAATAGAAGAATCAGTGTACATAGTAGCAGAGCTTTACAATCAGAGCTGAGATTATTTTTTTAGGTTTTCAAATGTTTCCCCAACCCTTCTCTACAACTCCAGCAATTTTTGTGAAGATACCATTTTCAGAGGCTTTACAATAAGCTGACAAAGTTAGCTAGCACCATGCCAATTTCCGCCAATGCGAATTTCCGCCAATTTTCCAATCACTCCCGCATGCAAAAATTTTAAATAAAATGGCGATACTCGCACGCGAAATAGCGGCACGGCAAATCAAAAGCAAAGTTATTTTTTAAGTTGAAATTTCAGTTGAAATATCAGGCTGATTTTCGACTTTTTCGGCGAAAAGTCGAAATGACCCCATCAAAATTCCACTATGCGAATTTTCGGCGAAAAAGTTGAAATCTCTACTTAAAAATTCGCACTGCGAATTTTTCGACCATCCCTAGTTTCAAGTACAATGAAAAGCATTATTACAAAGGAATAATACAGTTGTCTTAGGCTCCTTACTACTTCCTATATCACTTGTTATAGTCACTTTTGTGTTGTTACAGAATTAATAAAACAATAGTGTACCTCTTTGTGGATTAATTCTGAAAATATGTTGGGAGTTGTCACTGTAAGAAAATATGAAACCACTGAAGCAGATTATATAATAGTAGCCATACAATATTCCTTTTATTGGATACAATTGATTAATTAGAAAGAAAAAAACAATCAGGTTTGTAGTCACAAAATAGGCTTTATTACTTTTAAGGCCAATGTATTCAAACTGCGTCATAAGGCTTCATGGAATTCTCCAATGTTACTTCCTTCTTTAGTAAGGAGCACAGTAAACAATTTAAGATTATTGATAGATGCAGCAAAATATTGTTTGTACTGTTCCTTTAGATATGATCATTTGTGTGAGAACATACCATCCAACCCAATTTATGTTCCCCCGCCTGCATAATCTATACAAAAAGCCAGTCTTCATAAATCATGCAAATGAATGGCTACATAATCTGCATTTAGGTGTTCTAAGGCTTCCCCATTCTGGCGCCAGTATTTTCTGCTATGAAAGCTTCTTATCATACAAGCATAAGTTATTTAAAATAATTGATGGCTATGACATTGGTTTTATAGAAAGGCTTTCAGGTATGAATAGGAAAGTAGGAACGATTATTTTTAATATTTTAAATGATAATGTATTCAATTAGATTAACCCAATAAATCACATTGATCATATAAGTCTCCATCATTGCTCACAAGACAGTCCAAGAGCCATTACTCAGCAGGGCTGTCATTGAGCAACAGCAAATCTCAGTGGCCCCCTCTTAAACTGAGCACTGATTATATGTCTCTTTCAGAGACGGCACTGTAGAACAGCACTGATTACTGCTATGTATCAGGCCTGCAGTCTTTGAGGGAATCCTCAAAGACTGCAGTAATGCTGACTCTCTCCCATGCCACATCACTCATATACACACCAAGATGCAAATGAGAAATGTAATTAAAACATTTAAGAACAGCATGAGCTCAGTGGTTGATAGCTGGAAATTATACAGTCTGGATGTTTAATCGGTGTATATCCAAAAATTGCAGAAAACATTAGCGTCCTAACTAATGGAGCTTGTTGTCCTCTTAGGCGAAATTTTAGTTAGTGCCTTATTTCATATATAGTCAGGGCATTCCTTCCAATTACTCTCATGTGGAGCTTAATTTTGCTTGGTAACGATAACAAAGGAATCATAATAATTGTACCAGATATTAAAATGATGTTGGAACAATACACATTGGACAGATGGCAGATGTTTCTGCAAACTTTTTGTTTTAAATGTTTCTGGGTTTACAATTCTGGCAAGCTAACACGCTTTGATAAAGAAAAAGCTTGTACTACTTAAAAGTCCTGGTAATTGATCATGGGAGGAAACATGGCTTACCTTGCCTAGTCATTTGACCGTTGCCTATCATGGCCACTGCCCAAGTAGCATAATTAATAAAAAATGAATAAGCGTTAAGGTGATATGCATGGGCGGTTTGCTGGCGGTGCTAAACTGCTCCATTAATTGCCAATGTGTAGCCACTTACAAGACTGCTGGTAACTAGAGATGGCTCAATGTAAAAAAAAATAGAAATTGTCTGAAATAGAAATAGAAAACTAGTTTGATCTTGCGAGTTAATTGCAAAGCCCCTGAGCATGGTACATCAGAGATGTAGAGAAGGGTCCGGAGGATACTAATAAAGACAATAAATAGGTACAAAGTTGAATTTTCTCTAGTCGAATTTCAGTTTTGACTTTGAACTTGATGCAAAAACTAAAAATCGTACTTATCATCTATACTGTTTGGACCAGGAAAGACACGTTCTTTATGTTTTATCTCACAAAATCACAGATTTTTCCCTGATTTTTAAATATGGGTAATTATAGTAGTGGGTGTTACTCTCCCTCCTAAGTTCCCACCCTGCTAGTGCAGGTAGAGTGATGCCCTCTCCCTTCTAAATCAGTCCACAACTAAATGTAAGGGAGGCCTCCCGATACCATCATTGACGTCACTTCCTGCATTTGGAAGGTGAAAAAAAACGCGATCCAAATACCAGAAGTGGAGTCGGGGAAGTCACTTTCTGCATTTGTTCCTTATTCTGCTACAATGATGTTGACAGGTTTGAAATATGCGCAATGAGCAATATTTTTTATTCAAATGTTTTCACAACCCATCACTATGTCTCCAGCAATTTTGGTAGTGATGGCATGTTCAGGGACTTTTCAATCAACTGACAAATTCAGCTAGTCAAAAAAAAATACCATCTCTACTGGTAATACCATGGTAGCAGAATAGATTAAGGCCTCACCATTCCTACTGATACCTGTTTTACTATCTTACTGTCTATGTACAGTGAATTCATGCAACAATTTAGTTTTTCTACCTTCCCATACCTTTTAGTCTGGATTTAGGGTCAACTTCTCATCTACTGCAGCCAAACTGTGAAATGAATCATCATTATTCCATTTGGACATTTAGCTGAATGGTGATAATTCAGAGCTCCAATCTGAAGCTGACAAGGGATTTCATGGGTTAAGTGGTTGCTTTGCAAGGGGAAGGGAAAATGTATACCATATTCCTTACTCCTGAAACCTTCTTCATCTCCATCCTTGCAAACATTCCCTAAAGCCAGCTGTGGTTCCATACAATCCAGGACCAGCAGTCCTAGAATGTATGGGAGGACTGCAATGGCCGATCTATATTCTGGAGCATTGAACAGCAAAGGAATGGACAATAACAAATAATTTGACAAATAAATAAATAAATACTTGGCAACATTTTGACAACCATTTATATCATGAAATCTATCTGCACAAGCCATACATATTTCACATGATTTCATTTTATATATGAGGTCCATTTTTACTAGGTATGGGCCTTTGAGAATACTCATATTCTACTGAAGCGGTTTGGTTAATTGCTCTGTGTCTAAATATACCTGTTAAGGCCCCCATACACGGGTCGGATTCCGGCCGGATTCCGGGCCGATCGATTCCGGGTGCGTGCACGCGAAACGATCGTGCCGGAATCGTGTGCAGCCCACCTTGTCCGATCGATCACGTCCGATCGTTCAGGGGCCCAGAATCGGATCCGACAGAGAACCAACATGTTGGTCTTTTTGATCCGATTCTGCACACATCAGGGGGAGTTGCCATTTGTGAGGTGGACAATCGGACACGGAATCGTCCCGGAATCCGTTGAACAAGGTGGTATGCAGCGATCGGATTCTCTTAATAGGCCGATCGATCACACCTGCGATTCCCGCCAGAATCGCCGGAATCGATCGGATAGGTGATCGAGCGGCCATGGAATCCGACTGTGTATGGCTGGCTTTAGGTTTATCTGAATATAGATATAAAATATCAAGTATGACAGGGATTATATTAATCCTACTTTAATTAAAGTGAATTAAAGCATAAATCAAATGGTTTTGTGGTAATGCGAACATTGCACATTAATATTTGTCTTGCAACTTAAAAATGATCACTGAGCCAAACTAATTTAATGCATCTGCAAATTGACACAAGTGAGACCCACACTTGAAGGAGACGAGAGAGTTTTTAAATCTGCTCAAATTCCTTCATTTGATTTTCCATTTCCCAAGTTTCTTGTTTAGATCTCAGTGCCTGATAGAGGGGGAGAAGAAAGTCTTCAGGGAGTTTTACACTACAAACTACTGTCAGATAGAAGCTTCGGCCTTTGCAATCAATCGGTACTGTATGCCAGTTGGAGCTGGCTCTGTTCAACAGTGTGATCACAGCGGGGGGCCCCGCTCCTTTGTTGAAAGCTTCACTTACAGATGTTACAACAGAGCCGTAATCATGCTGCTGCTTCTATTCCATTGTAGAATACTTCTGCAATATTAGCATATGTTGACCTTTAGCCTTCTGTTTTTTTATTTTTATTATTATAAAAGAACTCCAGTTCTAAATTGTAAATGATACTATCCATTATGTAAATTGGGTTGTAGACTATAAATTGCGTCTTGAGACTAAATATTGTTTAAAGTTAGTCAGTGTAACATATTTCTTATAGTGTACCCAAGTGTTTGTTGCATCTAGGGTCACGTGGTCATCGAAGGGCCCCCCACATGTAACGAGTCATGACCGACTTTGCCGCCGACCAATGAGTGCACGCTTGCGGCCATCGGTCGGCGGCAAAATCTGGTGCCCACATGTGCCCCCTATTATTGGGGAAATCTGTAAATAAAATATCCTTACCTGTGAGGAGATATCTGTGTATTTTCCCCATCTCTCCTCCTCTCTCTGGCTCCCTCTTCAGACCGCCACAGCGAGAAATGTGTCAGGTGGCACATTCTTAAACTGCAGCTTGTCATTTAATGTTTACTTTCACTTTGTGTCCATTAAAAGACATTGTATCTGGTAGGTTAGTATATTTGTATTAGGTTTTGGAGGAAATTTCAGACATTGGAACAGGTTAGAGGAAAGTAAAAATGTAATAAACATTTTTTAGACTGTGGGACACTTCCTGTACAAAGGGTTAGACCAGTGGTTCCCAAACTGGGGGGCGGGCCCCTTTGGGGGGGCGCTAAGGTATTCCAGGGGGGCACGGGCCCTCATTCTTAACCTGTGTTTGAATAGGGAGGGGGGGGGGCTCGATAATGTTCCTAAATAGAAAAGGGGGCCTGCAAGGAAAGTTTGGGAACCATTGAGTTAGAGCGTTATTTAGTATGCTTCTGCTTCTCGGCCATCCCACCTTCCACTCTCCATCCCAGTGTGTCATCATCCTTAAAATCTAAACAGAAAGTCATAAATCATTTTCAGATGTGGAGTGTACTTTTTTTGACACATTTAGAGATGATGTGCCAATTACAGATACTACTAGTTTTAAGCTGGCGATGGATCAAATTTCTGTGCATTGCGATCTATTGTTTGAATCAAATGCAGCCCACCTTAAGCTCTAACAAAAAATCGATCGAAGGGGGATCCGAGATGTCGATTGATGAGGGATCGATTGCACAATGATTGTTCAGGGAACTGATGCAAACCACCATGGGGAATCGATCCCTGGCGATCAAGCAGGGAAATACAGACATGTCAGATCTCTGTTTGATCCATTTTCCATTCGAGTGGGATCGATCGTTTAAGTTGGGCTGCATTAAATTCCTGATTGATCGACGCAAACCCACATGATGATCAATCGTTCAGGAATCGAACAGAAAATCGACCCATGTATAGCCAGCTAAAACCTGTCAACAGATAAAACTTTAATATACTTAGCATATGACTAGATTGCAGCTTATCTAGTTAATCACTAGAACTGGACATTTCCTGATACGGAGAATCTATCCATTAGAAGGTGTTCCCAAGAGAAGAGCTGGCTACTGTGAGATGCACATTACTTATTATGCTCTGAAAAGCAGCCAAACATGCATTGTTTTAACCAGATTTTATGCAACATTGAGCAGTGTTTTGACTGCAAATGATAAATCAAATGGAAACGTGTGTGTGTGTGTGTGTGTGTGTGTGTGTGTGATCAATTCGTGGGAGTTCATACATGGGAGAAGCTTTTACCATATCAGCACACACCATACATCATCTGCTTGACAGGATCCATTCAGTCCCCTATATTGGTGCTCTGCGATTAATCATAAGCCAGCTCAGCACAAGGTTTACACCAGTAGAAACGGACTATTTAACTTCTTTCAATGTGTTTACAACTGTGATAATGGCCGTATGTTTATGGATTTTACTTAGAAAATTCAGAAAGACTTGGATGTCACATACAGTGTTGTTATTCATTAACAATAGAGATGAACAGACCAGTCTATTGAGTTTGCAGTTTACTATGGAACAGCCTCTGTAGGAAACTGAAGATGCTCTTTACAATCCGGGGTAACAATAAAAACACGTCTCCCAACTCTGTTTTGCAAATATAGGCATCCTATGTGCCTTTGTCCCAAAATAATACAATGTACTACCCTGTGATGGTAGAGGACATTATACATTGTTAGGCTGTATGCTGTTCAGACACATTAGTACATATAATATAGAAACAGCATTTTGGTGCCACAAGTCCACAAGCCATCTGCAGAAAATGATGCAATACCCTGCAAGGGAATCTTACTCTTTCCTGCACTATATAATTAAAACAGTTGGGAGTTAGGATTTATAGAAATTTGACTTCTTTCTCTTTGGAGAACCAAGCCTGGCATACTACTTGTTGCTTTTTAGGGATGGCACTTTTCCTACACAGTTTTTCCCGAAAATAAGACACTGTCCTATATTCATTTTTGCTCCCAAAGATGCGCTATGTCTTACATTTTAGAGGATGTCTTACATTTTAGAGGATGTCTTACATTTTAGAGGATGTCTTACATTTTAGAGGATGTCTTACATTTTAGAGGATGTCTTACATTTTAGAGGATGTCTTATTTTTCCATGAAGAAGATTACCGTACACATTTATAACCTTTCATGGTGATTAATGTTTCCCTGTGGTTTCCAAATTACATAAATTGTATATATTTAATGTAGCACTGACACCCGTAGGTGCTGCTGTGTGTAGTGGGACCTGGGTAGTAGTAATTGGCTCGGAGACAGAATATGCTTTGAAACTGAAGAAACTTTTATTCACTGGCTGCACGATACAAGTGAATATGAGACTTTGGAGGAGAAAGGGTTGGGGTAGGCAGGATGCTGGCTCACCACAGGGTCTGACTTCTTCTGTGACACTCAAATTCAGCCTCGCTGACACTTGCTCCACTTGGAATCTCTGACGGTCCAGCCCTTTCACTAGTAGCAGCTCTGACCTATTTAGCACCTTTTGCAGATTCCCTTCTGTGTTCTCTCACAACACTTCTTCTAGTAGCACTTGTTAAATGAACAGGCCTGTCTGTATCCTCTCACAATAGTACTCGCAAAAGCAGACCCTTCTGTATCTTCTCACAGGATATCTTCTCTGAATCATCACTTGAATAGATGGGCCTCACTGTACTCTCTCCCAGCACCTCTTCTATGAGCCATCTGAATGAACTGGCCTTCCACTGTAGCACCTCCAGTAACTGCACTTCAAACTAGCTTCCTTGAAGACCCCTCACACTGACCTCTCTGGCTGTGCCCTCGCAAGGCCCACACACACCTCAGGCTCCAGTGACTCTTAGGATCCACCTCTGGACAGCAATTTCCCTCCTGCAGGTTACTCGGCAGTGGAGACAATAAAAAGTGAAAGAATTTTGGCAATCTAAACATGTCACTTTATATACATAAGTGAAGGTGTATTCAATGTGTTTGAGTTGCAATACCAGTTTTAGCCACTGGAGACACAGCCTCTAGTGAGCAGTTCCTCTCACACACAGGAGGGAGAGAGGGAGGGGGATGTGTGACAAGAAGACTCCTCGCAGAACCTGGCAGATTACCGACTTCTATTAACCCTTCCAGAGCTCCGATCTGTAAGTGAGCCTCAGGAAAAAACACCCCCTGTATCTCAGATATACAATGTGTGTTTAATGTCTACCACCCCTGACTGCAAACAGACATTTACCGATGTGGTGGTAGCTGCAGTCGTCTTCGCACAATGCCTGACTTCTGCCAGAGTCCATCAGAGCAGCAAGTGCAGGTGCTCTGTCTCAGTACTGTAGTAGGGGGCTTCTTATTTTCGAGGGGTGCCTTATTTCAACCAGAGGAAAAAATGTCAGTGGTCTTATTTTCTGAGGATGTCCTGTTTTCGGAGAAATACGGTAGAAATAAATACAGGTAATAATGTGTGGGACTTTTTGAGTATGAAATAAAAAGAAAATTACATGTTGAGTATAGCGTAGTATAGTAAATATGGTATATTATATATGACCATTCTGTCCTTAAAAAAAAAATTTGAGCAATTTTATCAAAATTTCTACAAGACTAACTCTCCCCCTTGGTGCTACCAGATCATGTGACCTTTAGTAATCGTGTGCTGTTTTCATATTGGTCAAATGCTTATTCGCAATGGCTACTAACCACCATTCTTCCCTTTGGCTTCTAGTACCAATGTTCAATTAATCACCCCCCAAATGGCTTGTAGTTACTTCTAATTGATTAGGTCAAAACCGAGGTCACAGATAATTAGGCCAATATGGAAAGATAAAATGTTGGAAACAGTTTTGGCTTCACTAATCATTTTGTTTTGGAGACTATTAATGGGGATTTTTACACCACTTCACAGTTAACTTCCTGTTTAAAGATTGTGCAGGATGGCTCTTCATTTTTGATTACCTCGTACAGCAAGGTTCTTAATCTGAATATGCAAACAAAAGAGTGCTACTTCTATTGAAAATATTGACATGGTTTTCATGTTTCATGTTTTCCATGTTTTTGCCACAGAGCTGGTTCTTTTTTCAATGTGTTACCAATGCATTCAAAATGTAGCAAACCTTGAAGGTTCACTGAAGTAAGTGGAGACTTGGCATAACTTGTAATTATGGAGATATTTAAACATTTAAGTCATGTGAATCTGCTCACATATACAGTAAGTACATTATTGCTATGTATTGGGCTCATCAAATGAGTAGAGGTCTGTGGACTAAATATGAGACTAGCCATACACGCACCGAGCGGCGGCTGATTTTGATCGGGGGGTGCCCACATAGAGCGACAGATCGCCCCACAGCTCGGCCAGCCAGAGAATGGACATGTCTGATATTCTATGGCCGATGCCGTTAGTTTCAATGAAGCCCGGCATTTTCATTGCCGTTGCTGTCAGCTCTGGAGAGCAGCGTGATGACGTCATCACGCTGCATTTCAGAGCTGATCTGTCCTGCTCTGTCGGCCCCCACTCGGTACATGTGTGGAGGCCTTAAATTAACCACTCAATCTAATGCCAACTGCTTATGACAGACTTTTATAGAAGGCAGGGGGCAGCTTGCTATTGATGAACTGTGTACTACCCGCACTTCCAGGCTGTCTCCCCAACTCCCCGTAACACAGACTCTCTCTCAGGTTCGCAAATCTGGTATCTCCAGTAGAGATGGTCAAATTTTTCGACTTGCTACATTTGTGAGCTGATTGCAAAGCCCCTGAACATGGTATCATCACCAAAATTGCTGGAGATGTAGAGAAGGGTTGTGGGAACATTTGAAAAAAAAAATTTTGTTCTGCCACATGTAGTTTTTGCATAAATTAAGTTAAAAAACAAAGTTGAAATTCCAATTTTTGAAATTTAATTAATTTATGCAAAAACGATTTGTGTCAGAGACATACTTTCTTTTTGTAGTATACCCCCAACCCTTCTGTATTTTCCAGCAAGTTTGGTGATGATAACATGTTCAGGGGCTTTGCAATTAACTTCAAATTGTTGAAATGGTAAAATTTTTGAAAACATTTTGACAATCTCTAATCTCCATGTGCAGAGCTGCAGTGGATCAGTCCATGTTCCGTTTAGCAGCAAAAGTCCGCACATCAGAGTTCTAAAAACCATTAACTTTATTTGAAGCTCAGGAAATATTACAGACATGACCCCTCACGGGATCACCCCTGGAGAGTGGGTGATCCCTGGAGGGATCATGTCTGTAATATTGTTTTTGAGCTTCAAATAAAGTTGATGGTTTTTTTGCTGCTAAACGCAAGGGGACTTTACAAATCCCTGGATCACCCATCACTTACTAAAACACCATTACAGTCTGGCACAACACACAACAAACCTACCACCCAACTACATATTACCCATATACTTACTATACTTACCATTGCTATACTATACTCATCCATTAGACTCTTATCTTCTGCTCTTCTACATCAAAGAGTCATGTTTCCCGTCTGGAGGCTTCAATGGAAGGAATAACTAAAGTAGGGTACAGACGTGGGGATATGGGTCAAATTGATGGCCGCTTCGAGCGCCATGTGCGCTCATGGCCATCTATCTGACCCATATAATATGCGCCCACCGCTGTTTTCGAGCGGGACAAATCAATCCTACTCAAAAACAGCTTTATCGGACATGACTGTAATTACAGCGATGTCCGATGCTTTGCTTAGAGACCGCTTTAGCAGAGCCGGGGACAGAGCAGAGCCGTCTCTCCCCAGGCAGCCGATATCTGACAGCAGCGTGATGACATCATCACGCTGCTGCCGGGTAAATTGGACGGCTCGAATATCGAATATCGGGCCGTCTGTACCCTGCTTTAGTCAATTCATCCAATTTCTTTATAATGAAGAAAGAAGTAATAATAGAATAGTAAATGTGATGAAAAATGTAATTCCACTCCATGCTACTAATGGGTAAATCCTTGTTACATTTTAACTATTGATGGAGAGTTTATAAATGTAGTTGAAATACACATATGTATATCTATTTTTTTTAATAACAGCAGACATATGTTACCTTGTAGTGTAGTTTTTGAATGAGCTATGAACTCAAGTAGAGATGAAAAAGGTATTAAATTTTTAGGATAAAGCATAAAGTATCATTGTTTTGTATGATGCAGTCCTTGAATTCATCCCTTAGGATGGACACATACTTCCGGTCAGGATTTACATCCATTTGCACATATAACATATCTACTTCAGCTTTGTAAATGATTCACATTTTATGTTCGGGAGATTTTCTCTCTGCCCGGCGTTCTCTCTCCTAGTGCTCTTGGTATTTGGGCTGTTTAGGGATATATTGATTTGTGCTAAAAAGGGATTTGTAAGCAGCGTTTCCTTGAAAAGATTAATTAGTTACTGAAGAGTTCTAATGGCCTAGTGCTTCTCCTTGAATGAATGTTTGAGGTTATGGGGTTATATACAGCAAACTACAACTGCATTTCCATCCAGAGAGCCAATGACTTTATAAGAACAGCAGCCATGAATACATATGTGTAATGGGTGAATGATTTTTCCATATTCCCTCTGGGTCCCATGAACAACACTCTGTCTGTGGGCTGCTCAATAAATGGGCATACTGGGGCTCGTTAAAACTGTAAAGTAGTCTGGGAGAAATCATTCTGACCACATTTTAAATGTGTAATTAGGCTGAAAGAGCTTGCCTTAGACATAATACCCCAACGTTTTTATCATACCAGATATTTCTTTAGTGGCTATAAACCCTAACTGGGAGACGTTTAGCTCATTTAAGCACAGTGCAACAAACAACTGTCCTTTGTTTTAAAATGCCTTTTCTTATTTGTGAGCTGCTGATCAATTCCAGCCTCTTGCGACCACTTGCTATCTGTATCCATTTGCCTTAGGGCCCCCATACACCTTTAAGCTAGCCATACACGCACTGAGCGGCGACCGATTGGGCGTGCGCGCTCGCGGCCATCGGTCGGCGGCAAAATGGACCGCCGATCGGGGGTGCCCACATGGGGCGATAAATGGAGACCGGCATCTTCATTGAGAGCAGTGTGATGATGTCATCATGCTGCATTTCAGAGCTGATCTGTCCTGGATATAGGGGGGCTCACCACAAGAAATGTGGTGTCCAGGCATGTTGCTGTTGGGGGACCAGTGATATGATTTTCCTGAAGCCAATGAATATCATGTCGGTTGAGCTTTGAAAGGCTTGGTATTTTCAATTTTTGCTTTTTATTTGTTATTAACCCCTGCGAGGATTTCCCCTGTAAAGAGAATTCTACTCCTATGAGGCTGAACCCCCACACTATATATACTCTAAAAAATACTAAGATATCCCTAAACTAATCCCATTGTTAAAAGTGAGCGTATTCTCTAGACGTTTTAAAAATCCCAAAATTCCAGTATTGAATTGGTGACATTTTGATCAACCTATTTGCACACCAAGTAGTTTGTAACCATCTTCCTTAGGGACTGATTATAAGGGGTCCTTTATCCAGTTCTCGTACATACATCAATAGAAAGAATATAACAAAAGCAAACTGGAATCCAGCCTATGTGTATCCTATCCTCTTCTAAAGGTAGCCATACATGGTTCGATCAACCAAAAAATTGTTCTCTTTACATCGATCAAATGGACTCAATTCCTGCCCACTTGATATGATTGACCAACAGTGATTGATCTTGAACATAAAACCGATCGAAAAAGTGATCTGCCACGTGGGTGAATTTCAGTCGATCATTTACATGTTGCTTTCCAGACGCCCTCTTGTGCCAGAAAGGAGTGATGACACTTTATAAAAAGGAATCGGTTGTTGAGAAAATCGATCAGACTGTGTGGGGGTACAATCGTTTGATGTTAGACTGACAGTCAATATTTAAATCCCACAGGGCTATTGCATGGACAAACGATCGTGCAAAAGTCGACCAGTGTATAGCTACCTTTAGTCAGTTAAAAAAAAAAAAACAGGGAGCATTGGGTTCCTTCAACCTTACTTGCCTGCTGGGCAAACTTTAGGTATGCTCAGAAAATTCTAGGAGGTTGTTCAGATTTGTGGGTGTAGGTATTCATCCATTCTCAGATCGTGTGTAGGTTCTTGGTGTTCTCTTATTGCTGTACACATTGTGATTAAAAGTGTTAGTCAAGCCATGCAATTAGATAATGATCATGAGATGTAATACATCCAAATAGATATACAAATGGCATGCTCAGTTGTATCAAGTTACGGTATCTATTAAATGATCTTTATTGATTGATCACACGTGCAGTTAATGATGATATATCTTCCAATCTGGAAGTGGCCTGTATGTTGGCATATAGAGTTATCCCCTTTCACACTGGTTACAGGAAGAACTTTGTACAGCCAAGATGGAAGCAAAAGTGTTTTACTTTGGGCTGAAGGTAAATAAATTGGAACTTTTTTATGTAGTCTTTTGGAACATAGGTGTACACAATAGTACATCTCACTTAGGTTTCTTTGCAGTAGATTGGAAATGATATGAGCAGTATTAGTCCAGACATAGAGGGAGTTGATAATTAATAATTTGGAGAATTCTTCATGGGTTTAATGTTAGATATACATTTTAAATGACTATTTATTGTACAGTATTGTAATTATTCTTATTTTGCTGCTTTAAGGCTTACAGCTCTCAGTGAACCACTTCTGCTTCCATTTTGGATTGCATATGTCTATGTAGTTTGCCAAAGTCTGGCATCCAGTTAATAGAATGAGGTTTGGTTTTGAATGTTTAAAGGCCCCCATACACCTTACAATCTTTCCATACAATTTCTGTACAATCAACTTTTGTTCTACCAAAACCATGTAATATGGACCTTTCTAATCCTTCCAATCACTATGTATTCTATCAGGGAGGCCACTATACTACACAGTTGTTGGTAGATCTAATGGAGATTGTATGGATTGATCTTAAGGTGTATGGGGGGCTAAAGGGTGGCTATTATACTTCTTTCTATTTTTTTCTGTACTCCGTAATAGATTTAGGGCCGCCCCGCAGTGCTAACAAAACACCATGTTACTGCATGCCTTATGCCTGCCATACACACACCGATTAGCGGCCGCGTGCGTGCTCGTGGCCGTCTGTCGGTGGCAAAATCGGCCGCCGATCGGGGGTGCCCACATGGGGCGACAGATCCCTGTGGCCCCACAGCTCGGCCGGCTAGAGAACGGACATGTCCGATGTTCTCTTGCCGATGCCATTAACTTCAATGACAGACAAAGAGTGCCCGGGCTGATTGTGAACCAATGTTTTGGCCAATTGACCGCACGTGATGAGGTCCATCGGCCAAAACATTGGGTCACAATCCAAACGTGTATGGTAGGCTTAAGAGATTACCAATGGCAGATCTCTAAATACCCAATGTGAACTAAGACTGAGGTTTCTTGCAGGACACAGCAGGTTGTTCTCTCATCTACGGGCTCCTCTTTTCATAGAGCAGAACAGGCGATGGATATACACCACTACTTTTCTTATCAAGTCAAAAACAGTATAGCACTATTTAGATGTGGTTATTAAATAGACCAATTTAACTGTATCAGTAGGCTGTGGATAACCTTAAAAATAAGGACAACGCTTAAACAGTTAACAAGTGTCACCTTCTACGAAGTAATTGTATCTTACTTAATAATGTAAGATCTGACATGGCATATGAAATTCCAGATTTGTGAATCCCTCTGTTGACTTTTTTTTAAAAAGAATGACCTCATATATCTCCTGCCACCAAGTTTCATCACTCAGATCTTTAAGTGTAGATTAAACTCTTTCCTTACTTGAAGGGAACAATCCTTTTGCCTGCAATGACTAATAACAGCTCCACTGACTCAGTGCACTTGCATTGATTTTCTGCTGTATACTCACATTGCTGACGCATTTCTATTAAACGCGCTTGCGCCTTCTGTTTTCCATCATTTCGGCTCTCTGTGCTATGGTTTACATGGCATTTATATGTTTGTTTATTCATTTAAATTATTTATATTATGTATGTCTCTTATTGAGTAAGGGATTTCATCTCTAATTATAGACTCAAGGGTGATTTTCATCGAGGAGCAACCCTTTCATAACATGATTATATAAAGAAATTGTATTTTAATGTTTTGATGTATACACAGAAGAATCAGACAAATGAAAGTACAATACGTGATATATCCAGGGAGCAAGAAACACAGATATAACTGTAGTTATTGAGGGTTATATGACTGCTATGGTGCACAGAAGAAACAATGACCACTCCATGCCCTACTCTAGATAATAGTAGAAAAGGAAAAAGATAGAATTAGATTGGAGTTATAATATTGGAACTTCATTACATTACAGCTATAAAGAAGACTTTCCCAATTCAATCTCTCCTATTCTCCTATGTAAATTTTAAACGCTTTCATTTCTTGGTGATTCTATGCAAGCTTATCTATCGTCAGCTCATTCATAAAGGTACAACGTGCTTTATTGTTCAGAGCTTTGAATTAAAATCTGAGTTTCCCAATGCATGGCATAGAGTGGCATCTTTGATATTAATGACTTTCTGGACCCTGTAATGCACTTCGATTATTTTTATTTTGTTTTTCTCATTAAGCATTTATAGCGATACACATAAGAAAAGTAAAATACATCATGGTATAACATAGAAAAATGAGGTGAGATTTGCCAGAGAAAAAACTCAAAAAAGAGGAATCCAAAGGGCAGTTCCTATTGGTTCTATTTGTCTGAACATTGTACCACTGGTATATAAACTTCAGTCGTGATAAATACCATTATATGTAAAAGATAAGCAGCATTGTTCACTGATTAAATATGTTTCCGCGTACTGGGATATGCCAACATGTGAGTATATCATCAGCGGTGAACACATGGGCTTCACTGATTATTCTCATCTTCAACCTTTCCCATGGGCGCAGACCTATGAATACAGTGGCTTGCAAAAGTATTTGACCCCCTTGAACTTTTCCACATTTTGTCACATTACATGCCACAAACATGAATCAATTTTATTGGAATTCCACGTGAAAGACCAATACAAAGTGGTGTACACGTGAGAAGTGGAACAAAAATTATACACGATTCCAAAATTTTTTTACAAATAAATAACTGCAAAGTGTGCGTAATTATTTAGCCCCCTGAGTCAATACTTTGTAGAACCATCCTTTGTTGCAATTCCAGCTGCCAGTCTTTTAGGGCATGTCTCTACCAGCTTTGCACATCTAGAGAAATCCTTGCCCATTCTTCTTTGCAAAACAGCTCCAGTTCAGTCAGATTAGATGGACAGCGTTTGTGAATAGCAGTTTTCAGATCTTGCCACAGATTCTCGATTGGATTTATATCTGGACTTTGACTGGGCCATTCTAACACATGGATATGTTTTGTTTTAAACCATTCCATTGTTGCCCTGGGTTTATGTTTAGGTTAATGTCCTGCTGGTAGATAAACCTCCGCCCCAGTCTCAAGTCTTTTGCAGACTCCAAAAGGTTTTCTTCCAAGATTGCCCTGTATTTGGCTCCATCCATCTTTCCATCAATTCTGACCAGCTTCCCTGTCATACATGATGTATGATTTTCGTTCCACTTCTCATGTGTCACCACTTTGTATTGGTCTTTCACGTGGAATTCCAATAAATTTGATTCATGTTTGTGGCTGTAATGTGACAAAATGTGGAAAAGTTCCTACTTTTGCAAGCCACTGTATATGAAAAGCCTTCCCCCTCCTATGCTGTGCTGGTTTCAATCCTTGATGTAAGTCAAAATCATGGGGTGAATGCTCCTACAAGGACCTTTGTATATCTCACACAAACAAAGGGTGCAAGATAAGCATTCTGGTCCACTATATACATTATTTTGCCATTACTCTGTGGCCAAGCAGTTCTCAAGCAACAGCTGCAGAGCAGTCTTGACAACTGCATTAAGCCAATGACCATAAAGGGTCCTTTCACACTAGCCACACTGTGCTTGTAGTTTTGTTCTGATTATGGACACGGTAGCAGTAATGCAACCACATCATTTACCGGCAGAAAGAACGCATTTGCCGTGCTCTGTGCTTCCACTGCACCTGCAAAAATGCACGCTGCAGAGCATTTTAGGTAACACTCTGGATTGCATGGTACCATAAGGTTCACAGGTTCCATTGCATTGACCCTAGCTTCCCTGTGCTGCACTACTATACTGCAACACCGCTACAGCAGAGATAATGTGAACAAGCCCGTATCCTAGATGCATCTACAATCTGACAGTAATCGCCAGTGTTGGTGGAGCGCACAGGATTCCTGTCAGTTCTCTAGCTGACTCCTCACAGCTTAGTGACGTCACCACGCTGTAAGGAGTCTGCTACAAGCCGGCCATAGATCAAGATGTCTATGAACGGCTTTACATTAATCTAGTGTATTATCACACAGTGTGATCCATTTCACACCAATACATTCCTTTTCAAACCCCAAAACTTAAAAATTTATTTATATGTGCTAATTACAAAAATAATTACATATATAAATTCATTGTATATAGATGACCTCTATATTTATTCCCAAAGGACAAAACCCTGCAATAGCCACTAATTTAAACAGAAATATTCACTCTAAAAAAATCTTAAGCCCCCCATACATCTTTCGATCACTCCGTACAATATCATTTAGATCTACTAACAAACCTCCTCATATTACATGGTTTTGGTAGAACAAAAGTTGATTGTACAGAAATTGTATGGTAAGATTGTAAGGTATATGGAGGCCTTTAGTCATATAGTTGAAATAAAAAAATTGCCATCTGTTCTTGTAAGCAGCAAATGTAGTCAGTAACAAATCATGCTATTAGACATGTAATCCAATTGGTGGGCTTAGTACAATTTCCTTGTGGCAGGAATATTGATAAGCTGCAGTAATATCAGTTAAATGCTTCTCTGTAAGAGCCACAATCAGATGTATGCCCTTTTGACTCAAATGCTTTTCTGTATACAGTTTGTTTGTATTTAGTTGCTTTTGACTTACATTCAGCCTTCTCATTCCCTTTATCTCTTATCTTTGAGCCATATCTGTTTTAAAAACATGCTAGAAATAAAGTGGGATTTGCCATATAAAGAAAACAGAACTCCTTTGCCCTCTTCTTAAACCTTGCCCATGGTGAAATGGCTATTGCGCTGTGAATGATAGGAATTCCAAATGCCTACACAACAGAGAGAGGATTCACTTTCATCTTGAAAGTACGGGATCACAAAGGAAAGAAAAGGCTTTTTTTTTTAGCTTACCTCTTTGTTCATGAAAGATTTATTCAAGAGTTATGCTGGTTACTTAGATTTGATGCCGTCCCTTGTGGAAATTCGAAAGGAAATTTCCCAGCAGTCCTGCCAAGATTTGTAAATAGCATACTGTATAAATTTCCTAGTTTATAACATTTCCTAACAACAAAACCTTGAAGGCTTATTGAAGCTTGATATAAATAAAAGCTTAAGGATTTCCTGTAGGAAATACAACAGGATTCGCTGATAGGGATTTTTGATTTTAAACACTTTTATCTTAAAACTATTCCTTGATTTAAAAAAAATTAAATATATATATATATTTATATTCATTTATTTATTTATAGAGTGTTTGTGCATTCTAAATCTAACTTTGGGTAACATTTCAAGGTGTCTTGTACAAAATCAGAAAAATATACAAAACACAGTATAATTCATACAAGTCCTGTATTGTGAAAAAAAACCCATTGTGAAATACATAGTGATGAGCGGCATAGGCAACATTCGTATTCGCGGCATGCAGCGAATTTTATGGAAAACATTCGGAAAATATTCGCATTCGGCAATATTCAGGGTTTTTTTTTATTGCGAATATCGGCAGTTTTTATTGCGAATTTTGCGCGCAATATATGTTTAACATGGCGCAAATTTTTATGCAAATTTTTAAACTGACGATTTTCGCAATATTCGCATCACCTCAATATTCATTTAAAAAACTGTTGATGGTGTTGCTAAGCTCTTGTTGCAGCCTTCCCATTCGTCCACTCACATTGAGAGGCATGTGTAATGGATAAAAAATACCGAATATCCGGTATTGCGAATATTCAGCAATATATTCACCATCTTCGCGAATTTCCGAATTGCCGATATTCGCGATTAATATTCGGAATCCGAATATTCGTGATCATCACTAGAAATACATTACAAATTATTGCAGTTCAGGCATTTGGTCTATTTTTGTACAGATATGCCTAACTTTCTAAATCCAATTCCGACAAATCAAGATGGACAGTTAGAAAATGGAACAAGAATGGAATTCCATTAAAAACTAAAATGTTCACTAATATCCCCATAGAATGTCTTGTGATTTAAATGCCATGTTTAGATATCTGTGTAGATGGTGAGCAGCCACTTTGTCAAATATTTAAAAATAAACATTAAATGTACAAAATAAAGTAATTTTTTACGTTGTAGAATGTCTTCACTTTGTGTACTGTTAATAGGTGCAAACAGGAACATTATACAGTGGTTTGCAAAAGTATTCAAACTTTTCCACATTTTGGAGCTGGAGCTGTTTTGCAAAGAAGAATGGGCAAGGATTTCAGTCTCTAGATGTGCAAAGCTGGTGGAGACATACCCTAAAAGACTGGCAGCTGTAATTGCAGCAAAAGGTGCTTCTACAAAGTAATGACTCAGGGGGCTGAATAATTACGCACACCCCACTTTGCAGTTATTAATTTGTAAAGAATGTTTGGAATCATGTATGATTTTCGTTCAACTTCTCCATGAACACCACTTTGTATTGGTCTTTCACGTGGAATTCCAATAAAATTGAATCATGTTTGTGGCTGTAATGTGACAAAATGTGGAAAAGTTCAAGGGGGCCGAATATTTTGCAAGCGACTGTAGCTATTTGTCTTGATGTAAGCAAGCCTTAGGTCCCATTAACGAGTAACTATGAAAGCCATTGTAATTATTATGTTCAGAACTCCTATGCACATTCAACCATTGCAAAGAAATGCATCAGCATCTCTACTGTAAAAATGTCATTAAATTCTTTCTGAGCTTCAGAATTTCTGATCATTTTATTGTTACAATCAACATATAAACTTTGTTTTGTGCTATATACAAGGAGTTACAGTTGCTGAGAATGGGTTTGTAAAAATGGACTCTTAAATCACAGACCTTAAGGAGTAAAAACATAAGCAAGCAATGTTTTTAGGGTTATTGAGGCAGCTCAGCATAATATGTAGATTAACAAATGCAGTCCTTCGTACAGTGCTCGTGTAACATTGTACATAGGGGATCCAGCTGGGAAAGAGTGACATCTATGACGGATCTGATGGAGAAAAAAACACAGAAGTGAATGCTATCTACAGCAATATAATGAGCAAAAGGGCGATTCAATCCATCATTGCACATACAAAGCTGATCTATCCACTTTGGATGTTGTTTAAATATTTAAAAAACAGCACTTATGGCACCATGTGCAGTGAGAGCGCCTGGTTGCACACCAGTGGCGTAGTGAATTTAGGCACTTAGCTATGTATCATAATGGGTAAGTGCAGCTGACCTAGCACTGAGTTTAGGGTTCAATAAGCCTTACAAGTAGTACCAGCTGTGTGCCCATTAACAAGTGAAGCCTATCTCAGACAGCATCCCCATGCAGAACATTAAAGTTTATCTATCTTCTCTGTAGTGCCAAGAACAAATGTTCCAACTAAAAAAACTTCAGGGCATAGTCCATAGTCTTAACTGTGTCCTTACAGAAAATATTGTTTTAGGCTAAACAGACTGTGTATAATAAGTGTGCAGTATACAGTGACAACTTGAAGAACTGCGTCCAAGCAGTTTTTCCCTAAAGCCACTTGTATTACAGATACTGTTGTGCTTTATTTCTATATATATCTGTTACATTCTTGTTTCTTATATTCAGCAGGGTTTATATCCTATTACTGATCTGTGTCCCTGCAAATAGGTACAAGGCTTGTGAGTGTACAAATAACAACCATAGAGCATGAACGTGTACTACATAGGTACTATATACTATGCTTAGTTTAAAACGATATAATTGTAGTTTTTGAGCTATCTCTCTATATACTATCTTTGATGCCCACATACATCCCTCTACAAGGCTCTAAACTGTTTCTACATTGACTCACTGCAGTCAAGTGTCTATTTGGCACTTTTAAGAAGCGATTGGAACTAACCCCTCTGTCAGCCCTGTATGCTTGAATTAGGGAGGCCAAGTGGATGGAGGAACTCATGACTGTGGCTAAGCTTTGTGTAAGTGAACCTTGGTGAAACAACCCAATGAGTTGGCCAACCTCTGGGACTTTTTAGATATACAGTTTAAATCCAATTTTGGGACTTCAAGAGGATCTAGTTAAAGTGCTAGGTGCTAGAAAAAAAAAAAAAACCATGTTTGTACACAAATATTCATACTGATTATTACTTATTACTGTCAACTGGATTGTTCAAACTGCATCATATAAACTGCATATGGGTCAGAAGTTAGGATATTATATCTGGACAGTACATTATGGCTTGTGTTCGATCGACTTAAAAGGTTCAAAGTTTACATGGATCAAACTTAAATTGTATACTGCACACATGGTCTAAACAATGAAAATTGTTCGATAGCAATCAATACATTGATAGAAAAGTGATCGCACATGTTGAAAAATTTATGTCTACTGTACAACTATCAAACTAAAATAGTAGCATTTTGTTTGGTGGTTGGATCGATTGTATTCCATGAATTTATATATGGCTTTTTCTTGTGTTTTTTTATCAAAACAAAACTCGTTTTAGTCGTATTGCGATCAAACCTTCCATGTGGTACTACTTTGGATTCCATTACGATCGATGTTAAACGAAAAGATCAAGATATAGCTTTAATGTTAGTGATTGAAAGATGGACCAGATGGAAGAAATTATCTATTCTTCTCCTGTAATGTGTTTAACAATTCAGTTCTATATTATACCTTCAAGGTCTGTTCTCTTGTTAGCACAACAACAAAAATAACTGATGTCCCCTGGATGATTCTCATTTTAGCGCTTTGTCCTGGGGAGACGGGTTGTTTTTGTTGTTGTGCTAACAAGAGAACAGACCTTGATATCCCGCTGCAGTAGGCTGTCAGTATACTCACTGTCCACTCCATATGTCAGTCTTTGCAGTCTGTACTGTGATCTGTTGGATTGACTATTTATCTACCATCTGTTCAACTCTTTAAAATTATTCTTTGTAGTCCATTAACGTCTTTACGGTTCTTTATATTCTCCATACTGTCTTTTTAACATTAACTTCCTGTATAATAATTGGATCATTTATTTTGAAGTTTCTTCAATTAGATTGATTCTAGTCTCATCATAACTTTTTATAATATATAATTTTTTTTATGTACTTTGATTAGATTCTATAATTGTTTTTATGTGATTACTACTAATTTCTAAATAACATTATTTGTTAATATTTTAAATGTAACCTATTTTTTTGTGTCTTTTTACATTCCTCCATGAATGGGGAATGCTGATTCTCTCAGGACATGTTGGCCACTAAATGTTACTTTAGCATGAGTGTGGCGACTCTATTAATCCTATTAGATTTTTTTTATTTTTAACTCTTCAAGCAGTAGCTGTACTTAGGCCATGCTATTAGACCTAAAGTCTTCTCTAGTACACTTTCTTGAATGAGCTAATGGTTTGGTAATGCTTCAGATTCCAGCCAGTTGCCAATGCAGACTCCAAGAAGCAAACAGTTTACAACTCCACCCATATACTGAGAACTAGTAACACCCTTACAAATGACCTCCATTGCCTGAGCTCAACCATTCTGGCCACTCTCCTATTCCATCTGACCTCTGTAAATCAGAAACTCCCAGTAATATACCTCATATACAGTAGATATTCCCATTTAACATATACAGAAACCCACCATGAAAAAAAAAAAACATTAACATATATAATGGGTCATTGCTTTCAGCTCTACCTGTTCTTTCCCTGGCGGATAGTTTTATTTGTTGCTTTAGAAGTATGGCATGGAGTAATCTAAAGGCTTCTTACTGGCAGTAACGTAGAAGGAAACTATGTGCTAATAAATCTCCCACAAATATAACTAGACAGTATAAACCAACAGTGCTCTATAAAAAGCTAACCTGGTTTTAACAACATATTCAGTCTTACTTTTATGTAACCCTGTACAGGGCTTAAAACTGTCTACTCTATTGTACCTCAAAGTGCTGAACAACAGTATAACAGACAGAAAGCAGTCATAACGACTTGTCCTTGAGGTGGTGGTTCTGATGAAATGTACTCTCTTGTTTTTCAGGGTGTGTGCGCTCAGACCTTCTATGGACACCTTCATTCCTGTAACTGCGCCACATTTAACTTGAAGGTAAGAAAGCCAAGTTATATATTCAAAGAGGATTTATGCCAATATGGAAATACAGATAGGAGTCTGTAGGAGTATTTTACAGAGTGGTCTGCAATATTTATGTCATTGCATTGTGGTGAGATTATGGTCCAGGTAGAGTAGAGTGGTCCCTCCTGTGGTGTGAGGGAGCGAGGCTTGGGGTTGCGCAATGCCTCTGGGAAGGCCTCCTGTTCCCCAACAAGGAGGTCCCTGGGGTCTGACCCTTAAGCAGGGTACAGGCGGCTCGATATTCGAGCCGTCCGATGTACCCTGCAGCAGCGTGACACGTCATCAGATATCGCTGTCAGATATCGGAGGAGCCGGGAAGAGCAGAACTGTCTCTCACCGGCTCCTCCTCCTCGGCCGAGCTTTGCCTGGACACCCGCGGTCTTTAGGCAAAGCATCGGACATCGGCCGTATTAATGGTCATGTCCGATAAGGCTGTTTTCGAGTGGGATTGATTTGTCCTGCTCGAAAACAGCGATGGGGGCAAAATATATGGGTCAGATAGATGGATGTGAGCGCACATGGCGCTTGAAACGGCCATCGATTTGACCCATATCTCCATGTCTGTACCCTGCTTTAGGATTAATATTGGTTAATACTCTGTTAACTTTAGTTCAAAAGCAAAGTAGCATGTGTACAGTATATGGACAAAACAATTGACTTTCTTTTCATGGCAATAGTATTTACTTGTCGTCTCCTGAAGAAATGACACACCGTTGTAAAATACGTTGTGATTATCGACAAGTCAACATAATGCATTGCTAAACTATAAATACTTTAATATAAATTAAGTGAAGTGAACTTTTTTCAGTTAGAATATAGCAGGGAAATGTTCACTTCCCTTTGGTTTTTCTGCTATCTGGGGCTCTGGCTCAGGGTTTACACTGATGGTTGGGAGCTACCCTCATCTGATGCACGACATGCTGTCTCTTGCCTGTGGGCTCACCATTTTTTTTAGAATAGGGTGGTTGATGACCATGTCAACTATCCCGTTTAGGCCGGGAAAATCACTTTTTTTTGCAACTCTGCCAGCTAAATCCAGATTTTATCAGTTTTCCCAGATTTTACCCGGCAATTTAAGAAAAGAGGGGCATTGCTCTTCCTCCTACATTTCCACCCCACTTGTGCAAATGATGTGCGGGGTGGGAAGTTAGTAGGGAGATTAATGCCCCCTCCATCCTAAGTTATCTTAGATAGCTAATAGGAGTGAGAGGAGGTAAACTTCCAGATACAGGAAATGACATCAGTGGCGTTCCAAATACCGCAAGTGATGTCCCTTCCTAGCGGTTTCCCCTTTTTTAGGGGAGAGTTGAAGAGTTGACAGTTATGCTTTGACTGCCCACACACAAATTATACCTGCTCAGCATGCAGACACCCATTGAACTTAGTCTCATATGTTCTGGAATTACAAACTTTTTAAGAAACATGGGCGAATCTGCAACAGTTAAAGAGAAAATAATAAAAAGCTTAAAAGGTTTTTCAGACTATGGAGGAATCTTGCACTGTTTTCCAGGGATGCTGACAGAAAGTATGGGGAGAAGTATGTAAAATAAGACCTTCAACCGCATAGATACAATATTGATAGTGATGAATAGAAAGAGTTATAACAAAGCAAGCATCAACACATGAAGGCACTTGAGGAATTATCTAGGGCTTTATTGTGAAACTTATAATTGTTAGACTTCTCATAGAAACTGAATAGGAGGCCACTTTATCTGGATGGGTGTGAGTAGACACAAGTTTTGTGCTGTAAGAGTGCCTCAGTCAGAAAATTAAAGTTTTGAATGATGATTGTGACTTAAGAGAACAGGACCTGCAAAATTTGGGGTGTGAATATACTAAGGGGGGGGGGGGGGGGGGGGGGGGTTCCACATCCGTGGGGACCCCTTCCACTAAGTATATTGCTTGGCGAGAGGTCCCGACGGAGCATATAGACTTTACCTGCTCTAAATCAGCATCCGACGTACTCCACTACGTTCAGCCTTGCATCTGAAATATGCTTAGCGGAGGGGGTCCCAACGCATGTGGAAACTCCCCCTTAATGTAGGCATACACTCTACGATAATCCCTTGATAGATGAGGGACAGCTGCAGCTGGCCCCTCAATGAATTGGCTGGCACCCTTTGTATGCCTGACATTACTTTGGATAGGGACTTGGATAGTAATCAGATCGGCCATGAATTTACTTACATGAGATTCCTGGTCAATCTGTCCAGCTGGGCGCCCCTGATTTTCAGCCGGGCGATTGACAGGAAGGCGCACGGTGGTCAACCAGCTGAAAATTCAGGTTAAAATCGTCCTGTGTTTGGCTACCTTTACTTTTTACAAACTTTTATAGAGAAAACATGAAAAAAACTTTCAGGAGTGACTCACAGTTGTCGTGCAAAGCAATACTGTGTGATATTTCCCGGTGTAATGAAGAATGCTCTAGTTTCCAGTTCCAAATGATCTTGGACTTTTTTTTGCACAAAGGCAGAAACTATCACACAGCAACATTTATATCCACACAAGTACAGATAACAATGTCCGTGTTCATATCTTGTGTTTCTGCTTTGAAAACATTTTTCTTCTGCCAACGCATGATGTATTTTACAAATGAAATGAGGGAATGCAATTGTATCGTGGAATAATTCTCTCCAGGAATTTGTAGATAAATGGAAACAACACAGATGATCAAATACCACCATCTTTGTGTTAGTTCCATGTTCTTCCCAGCAATCATTACACATAAAGCAAGTACCTGTAGGTGTATATTTTGCAACTTTTTCAGGGTTTTGTTGATTTTATGTTCAGAATAAATATAAATCAATACATACAAATACATGTTTATTAAAAAGCACACATATACATGTATATACAATGTGTGTGTGTATATATCAGTGGTTCCCAAACTTTCCTTGCAGGGCCCCCCTTTTCGATTTAGGAATATTTTCTAGCCTACCCTCCCCATTGAAACACAGGTGAGGGAAAAAAGTATTTGATCCCCTACTGATTTAGTATGTGTACCTCTGACCAGTCTAAAATTGTTTTGGTAGGCTTATTGTAGCTGCCAAAGACAGTATAACAACAAAAATTCTTCACAAACCCTGTGAGTGAGCGAGTTAAGTATTTGACCCCCTTTAACAAGCAAGATTTCAGGAGCTGGAGGAGCTGTCAAGATGAGAGATGCTGGTGTTCTCAGATATTTTGCTACCCAAAATATTTTCCTACCCTCACAACTGTGCATGTGCAGATAGCCCTAGTTTTGGGGCTTTTCAGGGTTAATCTTGGGGATTGGGGAAGTTAGATTTGTTTTAACCCCCTGAACCCCTAAACTTCACCCCCGATCCACAAAACTCACCCCTACTATCATGCACCCCCCCAAACCCCTAACCTTGACACCCGAAATTCTGAGAATTAGCCCTAAAAAGCCTCAAAACTAGGGGCACAAGTGCAGTTGTATGGGTAGGAAAAAATTTCAGGGTAGCAAAGTATCTCAGAACATCGGAAAAGGGAGAGCCGAGGAGAGAAGACTGGGTAGTTCCCCCCCCCGCCTCCTGATCAGTGAAGAGGTGATGTGATGTGCTGTGTGTGTGCCGCTGCAAGTGACATCTCCTGGCTGAATTGAATATTGCATTCATTTAATCAATTGCATTAACCCAATTGATATGAAAGCGTATTAAATATATTTTATTATGGGTTTCTGCTCTAAAAACTGGGTGTGTCTTATAGTCCAAAAAATATGTAAAATTTTCTGCTAAATGTTGCTGTCAGGCATGTACCGTTTTTCTGGAAACTGATTTTCGCTGGACAAAGAAGCATGATTACTCGCAGCCAAGAGCATATGTCCTTTACTCTAGTGCAGTGTTTTTCAACCTTTTTTGGGCAAAGGCACACTTGTTTCATGAAAAAAATCGGAGGGCACCGACGATACGCATAATCGCGGCGCACTTCCGGTCCCCGCCGGAAGTACGTCATCAGCAGGTGCCCCGCTGGAACGGACCGGCTCTGTGAGGATGCAGTTGCTTAGCCCTCCTATCTAGCTGTCTCTTATAGTATAAGACTTATACAGCCGATCCGTGTAATACACAGACCGGCTCTGTGAGGATGCGGTTGCTTAGCCCTCCTATCTAGCTGCCTCTTATAGTATAAGACTTATACTATAAGAGGCAGCTAGATAGGAGGGGCGAGGGTGGGGTCAAAAACCCACGGCACACCAGGCAACATCCCACTAGTGTGCCACGGAACAGTGGTTGAAAAACACTGTTTTAGAGGTCCAATGAGGGTTTGATTTGCACTATTGAATCCAACACTTTGCATTGCATGATTTAAAGCTTGTGTGATCAGCCATGTATACCTGTTCCAGACCTCCAGAGCTCTTATTTTACTATTCTGAAGGTCACAAACTGTTAAAAGGTCTGTAGCTCTTGCTACACCTGGCTAATTCCGCTCTGTATGTGCTACATCCTGTTCTGTTATTTTCCTGAGCCTACATTTTATGGCTGAATAGGAATGGTCCTATTGGCATAGGTGCCATCCTATCAAAAATAAAAACATTTGGAGTGACAGCATAGTCTATAAAGTAATGGTGAAAAAGGGGCTATACCCTCTTTCATTCTAAATGGAAATGAAAAAGACATGTGTAAAGTTCACCATCACCACAACAGATCAAGATGTTGCTATTCAAATGCCCTTATTAACTGGTCATCAAATGATGAGTGGGCTGAAATTCCTCCTTAACAATCCCACAGCAAAAACTGCCTTAACCAAAATGTACATCCCTTTTGATGTTCTTCATGAATTGCTAGATGCCTAGCTTTGGTCTTGATCCCCTGGCTTCAATGACCCACAGCAAATTTTTCATATTCATGATTAATGTTGGAGTCAGTTTTACTATTTACTTATGATCAGCATGGGTGAAGCACAATTATCCTGCATGTTAACATCACTCTCAGCATACAGGTTACTCTATGACTTGCCATACAAATCAGTGATGGGGGTTGCAGACCTTTACATCTAAACAGTCCCAGTAATTTAGTTTTTAGTTTTACTGCTATTAAGCTGTATTCTATGTATATGGAAAATTGTATGTCAATATCAATCAAGTTCTCCTGCATGCTAATAGCCTGACATAGAGCATGTGGACAGAAGGCTGTTTTTCATGGTCCATTCAGCAGACGAGAACACAATTGTTCAATAGAGATGGTCGAATTGTTTGACTTGCTCACTTTGTGAGCTGATTGCAAAGCCTCTGCAAATGGTATCATCATCAAAATTGCTGGAGATGTAAAGAAGGGTTGTGGGAACATTTGAAAAAAAAAGTATTGCTCTAGCATGTGTAGTTTTTGCATAAATTACCGTATTTTTCGGACCATAAGACGCACGCAAAAATTGGGGGGAAAAAGTGCCTGCGTCTTATGGTCCGAATGAGTGACCACCCGCGGCCATCCGGCCGCCGGTGATCGCAACTTTGCTCCCCGACAGCTCTCCCGGCAGATAGATCAGTTGTGTGCAGAGGGAGAACATATCAGCTCTGTGATCTCAATCAGCACACCTGCTGTGTGCCGAGAGATCACACAGCTGA
>CM070039.1:36397774-36409415 GCA_036250615.1 Ptychadena robeensis | reverse complement strand
GTTGTTGGTGATGGCGCGGGGGTTTTGCTGTTAGGGGGGTGGGCAGACATGAATGAAAAAAAATAAAGAATGGGTAGCAGGAAGGACAAGTCCCTACGCCACTGAGCCAGACTGAAGGGGCTTAAGAGCCACACTTTGCCTACCCTGCCTTAGGATGATTTTCCTTTTTTACATTCTAGAGAAATGTATTTATTATAGAAATAGGCTAAGACACAACTTTCCAGTGGCCACTGTCTTTTCCCATCCCTCTAGCACAGTAAGTAAGCTGCAGATGCCAAGATGCTATTGAATGTAAAAGTTACAAACCAATTGTCAAGTCAAGTTTTCAATAGGAATAGTGAAGCTAGGGGTATGAGACATCTCCAGCATGCAGCAGTCTAGTAAACATGTTCCTGAAACGCAACCCCATCTTAGAGCCAAACATCAGCAGTAACACATTAGCTGAACTGTGTTGTTGAAGGCGTCTCACTCATACTGTAAAGAACGAAAAATATACCTGCTGCACTTTTTGTAGTGTACTACCAAGCATCCCAAAGGAATATCAACAATTTAACAGTAACAAAACAGTTACAACTGTAATCCCAAGCAATCACCCTGAGCCACTCTTCCTTTTCTTTTACTGTTGAGTGGAAATTATTCCATCTTGATGGTCTTGGAGGTCATTTTATTCAGTTTGGGTTTTGGAAATGAGAGTATTTAAAGTGGACCTACACTCAACAAAAAAAAAAATAATAGTCACATTTTACTTACCTCTGAGTCAGCACAATGTTGGATCTACAGTCGGAAAAGTTTCTTACTTGCAGTTTTCTCAACCCTCACTAGATTTTTCCAAGGTTTATTAACTGCAGTGAATGGTAACTAGATGGTGATAGATCAATGCTGAAAACGTATCTCCACAAACTCTGGAAGGGAGTGTAATTAAGGGCCAAGAGCAATTAGTGCAACTGACCAGCGAAAGTGGCATGAGGCATCCGCTGGCCGGTTTTCAGGCTCATAGACAGGAGACAAGATAGTTTATATGATGAGGCATTTGGGTGTGAGGGACATGGAGTACATTCGTGTAGGTGTTTCCTTTTAATCACCTCATACACTACTGCTATTAATAGGTGGGGGCTCAGACTAATTCACATTGAGACACACATGGACAACTGGTTAGCACCAGGTTAGACACCATGGTCTTGTACAAAAAATTGCAAAGAGATGCTGTAAAAGCAGGTGTTCAAGAATCACGTTCTTTCATTCACTTTAAGGCTCAGCATTGACCGTAAATCTGAAAAATATTGACCTTCTGTATTTCCTTTGCTATTGCAGGGTATTTAAGTGACTCAAATGCTGTAGCCAGTAGCTATATGTCCGTTGTGCTCACTGTGTCTGAATGACAGCTCGAGAGATAAATTACATTTATTGCTGAAATCCATGAGATTTCATTGAAATGTTTCAATTTAGGAGTCATGGGGGTTTTGTGGTTTTAAGGGTTTATAAAGGGCTCCCAAGATTTAATGAATTTTCTTTCAACAGTAATTTTTCACGGAAAGGAAAGAAGAAGACAGACAGTGAAATATAAAGTAAACACTGTTAAAAAGTGGTAGAAAACTACCCACATTGAAAAAAAAACTAAAAACGAGACAAAAGTAACCCTTAAATGAGATGAAGGGACTCCTTTCACAGACATGTTTGATGAATGAATGAAAGCTGGGATTGGCGCCCATCTAAATATGGTGGTAATTTGGAATGAAATGAAATGGACACTTACAGAGCATAGCTCAGCGCTCTATTAGCCACCCAGGGGTTACAGAATATGAAAACAACCCATTTCAGGCCATAGAGAGTTGTTTTCCTGTATTGTATGTAATCACACTATCTGGGATGGTAACAAAATGGCTAGGCTTTAACTTCTGTAATCATAATGAAGAATAAATACAAGAGTCTACATCTTCTCAAATAACCCCCACCAATGAAAAGCTAACATGACACTTTGAGTTAATGTTTTAATCACCCCGATCAGATTAACAGTTTATGGTTACAGCTTTTCCGGTCCTCTCTCGTTATCACACCAAAGAATTTATGGAAATAGATGCTGCAGTTGCCATGGCATTCAATATTTAATTGTTAATATTCAGGGATACACAACAAATAGAAACATGTTGAGAAATAACAAATTTGTAGTGACATGTGCAGTGAAACTGTAAACATTTATGTGTGAGTATTAATGAAAGTGGAGGAAAGCCAACGTGGAGATGTTCATAGGAACCTAATTAGCCCGGAGATTTGAAACGTGCTCTAGAAACATGAAACTTGTGTTAGATAAAGGCTGCATTGTTTACATTCTCTTTTCTTATGCGTTTGTGAAATTAACATTATTTGCAACAGGGCACAGATCCCCATACACAGTGACAAGGTTTCTAGCCTTCCTATATAAATATATTATTTATATAGTACAGAGATGGCAAACCTTTTAGAGACCAAGTGCCCAAACTATAACCCAATTTAACCCGAATTACACAACTCACACAAAACATGTTAACACACATTCTACATTCTTATAAGATATAATAGGAGAGGGTATGGGGCGCTGTGTGCTATCAGCAGAGAGGGGAAGAGACCTGACAGCATTGAGAGCCAATAAGCTCCATTTGTTTCCTCTGTGCTGGTTTACAGCTTGTGTGCCCACAGAGAGGGCTCCGAGTGCCACCTCTGGCATGCTTGCCATAGGTTCACCATCACTGGTATAGTATAAGTTTGTGCGTCTTATAGTGCGAAAAAATATGGTAGATGCATACTTTCATAGTTTTAACTATTCTACCTTAATTCTGTTTGTATTTCAGTATGTACGTGTCCATTGAATATTAAATATGGGAATGTTACCCAGTGGAGACTAGGCCTAAAGGTCATTAGCAAAAGAAAGTTGTTTGGAGCATTGTTGGTGTTTTTAAAGAAACCCTTACATTTTAGGCATAGCCATTTCATTATTGCCCCCTTCTTCAAGAAGGCTAGAGCTTCTATAAAGTGGAGCTATGTCCTCCGATTCTGCACCTCTGGTGCCGATAATAGGGCAGATCGGAGGTCCAATTGAAAAAAAAAAAAAGTACCTGGTAAAGATTCTGCGATGCTCCACCTTCCTGTGACATTGTGCCACCGCGGTGGCCCCAAGGGTACATGGGAAATTACTGTCCTATATCGCCATGAGCCCGCAGCCAGCCACATCTGAATCGGGTGACGTGTGGGGCGGAGCATTGCCCAATTCAGATGCGGATAGGTGGATGTAACTGGACCAGAAGAGTCTCGCTCCTCCATCTTGAAGCCTGGAGGATTGGACACTTCAGGCATGGTGGCGCAGGAGCGAGCAACCAGGAAAGGTAAGTTTTATTTTTATTTTTTTAGGGGTCACTGTCCCTGAACGAAGACCCGATGTAGGTGAGCAATGTGTATGTTTTGGTTTGAAATCCACTTTAAGTTTGCCACTGAAATGTGGCATACGTGTAGTGGCTGCATCTTCTGTACATGCCTTATTGATTTTAAATTCTTAAAGTTCTGGCCTAAGTCTTAAAAAGACATAAACAAAAACTTCCATACTTGTGGTGGCGGTGTTAACTTCCAGATCCCAGGGAATTATGAGTTCCTCGAATCTCATTGGTGAGCTACCTAGCATTCTTTGGCCAGAAGTAAAATGAGGTCTATGTTGTATAGGCTTCATGGAATAATGCCAGGAGACGGTAAATATATTATTCACCTTCTTTGCTTTCCTAATGTTATTGTTTGAACGTTCATCTACCTTTTTAGGGTTGCAGAGAAGGGAACTTTAGAAAAGGGAACTTTTGGTCAATTAAAGATTCAAAGTTCAACTCCCTCTAAACCACTTCATTCAGTTTTGAATAGAGCAGGGAAGGGATCAAACCTTTTCAGAATCCTGTGTCATCTTTCTGCCTATTGGAGAGAGTTCTCATCATCTCAGGTCATGTCAGACCAGGAATTGATAGAGAAGAAACAAAGTTCCATTTCTTGTATAGGAAAGAATGGTTTGTAATTTAGATTTTTCTTTTGTTTACATTTTTAAGCTTTACTGTCCTGATTCCACTTTCAACCATTTCTTATATGGATGTCACAGGGATATCTCCCCAATGGGGTCACTCAAAGGAGTGTGGAAATTTGAAATAAACGTTACCTCTTCTCTTAAAAAAAAAAACAAAAAAAAACATAATTTACTATTTTCATTTTAAATAAAAATCTTCAAAATCCATGCTGTTGTTTTTTTAATTTTTTTTACCATTTGTGTTCATTTGGCCAGATGTTTCTTCATCTCCTATCCCAAAGAAAAATAGACTGGGAGAAAATCTCTTCAAAGTACCATATTTGTAACTCTGTAAGGCACACTAAGACTATGCTTTTATATATTATATATTATGTTATATATTAATATTACATATTGTTAATAAGAAATAATGCTATAATCTATGCAGATGCAAAAGGGAAGAAGATGAGAAGCTGAAACTGGAATTTTGATAATGAGAACCCTCCATAGACTCCTGTAGACATGCAAGGTTCTAAGAATAGAATTGTAAGGTGCTTCATTGTTACCTGTAGAATCTTTTGAACCTATCTACAGTTAATTTAGGTAGGCAGTATGTTTATTTTTTCAGGCATGACCTTCTTCATCCTACATTAGGAAGTATAATTCCTAGCCATTCATTAATCCTGCATTATTGAATACGGTATCGATGGCAAAAAAGTAGCTGCAAGGCACCTTTATTATAAATAACTCACCTAATACAGTGATCACTAATCTCTCCATACACGACCATACACTAACTCAGTTATGATTATTGCTTGAGTCTTGCTTGAGGAAATGGACATTTTTTAACATTTGATTCCACCTAGGATCTGTTCACCATCCTCCTCAAGCTGCAAACTGTGCTGGTTTGCATTTTGGCAATATTATCATGAAAACACATCACTGCTTACAAAATAGATTGTTGCCCTGCAAACACCAGCACTCGGGGATCCATGATGCCCCTGTGTCTGTGAAGTTAACTTTATGAATTGAAAAAGAAGGAAAGCCCATTTTTTACACTGTGAGTGCACTGAGCATTAGAGGCATCTCATAAATACTGGGCAAGAATTATTGATCTGAGATTCCATGGCAGACAATTTTCTTGTTTGGCAGAGAGGATCAGAGTCTCTAGTCAGCATGCGCACGTTGTACATTCCGAGTAACTTTCCGACTTTGTCTGCCTTTCTGAGATTGCATGCTGAGCTGTGAAAATCCCCAGTGCTGTTTAGACCTCAGAGAAATACTCAACTAAACATATTGTTCATGTTTTGTTCTTTTTCTCTGTCTGCTGCCACTGCTGTTCATTTTCTAGAAGGTTCAATAAACATGATCACAGCATTTTGGGAATAGCTAAAGAACTTTCCCTCCAAGCAGTTTGCAGGGGACTGGCTGGCTAACTAACAGATTCAAGTAGAATACTAATATATTAGAGCTATAGAGTCCCATAACTTCTATTTATATGTAAACTCAGTGACTACATAGAAGATTCATGGGTTGGAAGCTGAGTTAAGCTATGTTTCCATGGCGTTTAGGGATGCACCCATACCACTTGCATTGACGGGGATGACGACACATCCCATACATATGCATGACTTCCCGTCCCACCTGTTCCCACTACATTTGTTGAGTCTGCCGGCCCTGAGGTTAACGCTGGGCAGTACATCAACCTCCACTGTCCACTCAGCCGGCGGACCAGCTTAACGCCGTGGGAACAGGCAGGGTGGGAAATCATGAATGTGTATGGAATTCGCTGATATGCCCATCAAGGCATGCTTTTACAGCAGGGGGTATTGGGGCATCCCTAAATGCCGTAGAAGCATAGCCTACAAAACTGCTAATGACTGAAAGTATAGCAAAGTGGTGTATGTAATATTTTTTGATTTTAAATTAATAAGTTCCAATTATGGTAATGTAATGTACCAGATATCGTGTTAATAGGCTTTATTGGATAATCCAGAAAACAAGCCAATGGTCATTCATGAATTGTAAGTCCAATTAACTATGGTACGGATGATCATTTCTCATTGCAAGAGCAACAGCAATTGGGGTATCCAACTGTTTCAAGTGTTCCAGTAATTGAAACCCTCCACTATCTGTTGTGGGTTTTTCCATCAACCTGTAAAATATTCAGCACATACATTGTAGCTCTAAGAACAAGTGAATTTATACCTCACCTACCAGTACAGGAAGCATTAGGTCTTGGGTGACTCTGAAAGAAAAAGATGTTTCTGCATGATTGGTGTGTGTATATATGATACATGTCTCTGTATGATTGGTGTGTGTATATATGATACATGTCTCTGTATGATTGGTGTGTGTATATATGATACATGTCTATGCATGTGTGTATATATGATACATTTCTCTGCATGATATCTGTTAGTCTGTGCGCACTTGTGATGCATGATGCTGTATATCTCTGCATAATTGGTTCTTGTGATGCATGTCTCTGCATGATGTGTCTGTGTGTGTGTGTGTATGATGCATGTGTCAGCATTATTGGTGTGTGTGATGCATGTCTCTGCATAATTGTGTGTATATGATGCATATTGTTGTATGCTTGCTGTATTTGTATTGTGTGTGCAATGTATGTGCCTGTATGATTCATGTGTTATTTAAGTAGAATTGCCATGTTGACACTTTGTGATAAATACGAGGGTTTCAGATTTTACTTTGGGCACTTAAGCCCCTCATACACCTTTAGATCACTCCATGCAATTTCCTTTAGCTATACCAATAGCTATGTAGTGTCGGGTCCTCCCTGATAGAATACATTGCGATTGGAAGGATTAGAAAGGTTCTCTTATTATGTTTTTGGTAGAAGAAAAGTTGATTTTACAGAAATTGTATAGTAAGATTGTAAGGTGTATGGGGGCTCTTAGTATTCAAAAGGTTCACCATCACTGCACTAGGCCATCTAATCTAGCACAACCCTTGTTGGTTGGACACAGTCTGCTCCTTGTCTGTATATTTAAATGACAGAATGTTGTGAAATTCTCGAATAACTCCTATCCTGTCATCATGTAGGTTTGTGCCCCATAAATGCTTTAACCAGTAAATGACTCTTTTGATATGTGTCGACTTTTTCCACATGTTAATAACGACCCTATGTATAATTGTACCCGGTATAATTGCTGTGCTTTTTTCATCCGCAGTGTATAATTATCCAGCGCATTCAAACATATTCCTTTTGTTCAAAGCTCTTTATTAGTTAAAGCAGGCATTAATGTAATATGAGTGCATTCATTTACTACTCTTTGTAAAGGATGCATTCATATTAATACTTACAATAAAAGGTATAAGAGGTCTGTAATAAATCTTTCTCATTAAAAAACAGGAACTGACACTGGTCCAGCAAAAAAACTTTACATTTTGAATAAAAGTAGGCCAAGCAGGATACATGCTTTAGGCAAAAAACTATGAACTCATCTAAATGTCTTAGTAAACTATATCTAGAAATGTAACTCTCAGTTTTTGTCTATTGATGTTGTATAGGGGAAATTTTCCTTAACATCCTATCTTGTTCCAGACCAAGCAGGGGAGATATCTCTTATATAGGGGAAGTCACCTTTGTCCAATCAGGCAGGGAGTGCCAAGATGTCCTGCCCCCCCCCCCCCCACTTCCTGGCTACAATCACTTCTTATTCTAATCGCCAGAGCCATCGGGAGATTGCTGGGTGCTAGCGATCTCCCGCAGCTCCGTGCCATGATTAGAATAGTGGAAGTGGAAACATAGCCTTAGGCATGGGCAATAAGCCACGGAGCAACACGATTTTAATGGGATTGTGCCCACTTCAGCTAATGGGCCATGGCCATCGACTGTGGATGGTCGTGGCCCGTGATCTGAAATGAGGGTCACCGTGATCGCCCCTAATTGCAGCCATAGACCTGAATGGGCTTAGGTAAAAATCCTGACTGCAATCTCACAGCCACGATTCTAATCACGGGAGCTAGCGGGAGATTGCCTGGTGCTAGCGATCTCCCACAGCTCTGCACCGTGATTAGAATTGCTCAAGTGGGAACAAACGCTAACAAATGAGACCCACATAGTCTTCATAACAACACAGTGGTTTATGGCTCCAGTCATCTCCATTAGCTTCATTTCCTTTTAATACAGGTGCCCTGGGCAATCTGCTTATACTTTAATGGTCCAATCATTTGCCATTCCCCTTATTAGTATTAATATGCATGCAAGGCAATTTTAGGCTCTGCTTTTAAGATTAAAAACTGAAAACAATAATTGCTTTACATACACATGATGTCCAACTTCTTCAAACTATAGACAAATAATTCTGAGGCACCTACACTTCTTACATCATTCTTCACAAACATAAGGACAGTTGCTGTTCACCTTAACAGTTATGATATGTTTAAGATTTTTTTGTTTTTATATTACCAGTACTTTAGTTTGAGTATTTCATTAGGTGTATGGCTGTTATTTAAACATACAATCTGCATTGACAATATATGTTTTCATTGTGGTCATACTCTGGTCATATTTACCTTTGCCGCTTTGTCCTGTACATGTTCTGCATGGCTTTCCAGACCGGAGGACAATCTGGCTTCTGTGTGCAGGGAGTTCTATAAAACAGAGCATATCGGTGTGCTTTTGGATATGCATATTTTTAGAAGCTTGTGCAGAATTGGCAGGCTGAGATCACATGGGATGAGATCAACTAAGGAGATCTGTCAGTGGCTTCTTTCCTTTTTTTCCTGTTTAAATCATGTTTTCTTACATTGTCCTAAAAACATTAGCTACACTATAAATAAATATTTGAAAATAGTATTCAAAATTATTATTTCATGGCTCTGGGCATTTAGGAATGTTACCCTGATTTACTTAAGATGGAATTATTACTTTTCAAGGGATTTTCCCTTAGGATATCTGGTTAAAAATGTCCCTTTGCAAATCATATTCCTTTATATGCATCTAAATGTCTTTTTCCAATAAAGACAGCAGGCATTCACTTAATATCATTGCACAGCAAAAATTCAATTTGTTTAGTGAGCATACCTACAACTTTAAAGTAAGTTATGGTTTCTAAATTAACTAAATGTATCATTTTTACCATAGACTTCCGCCCTCAAAGGAAAGAATATGATGGTTGAGATTGTTGACATTCATTTAAACACCCCCATATGGGAAAAATGCATGCGTCTTATGGTCCGTCTGGCCAAGCAATAAGCATAGCCAGGGAAGGGAAGGAGCTGTCAGAAGCCTAAGAGCAAATCTTTCTTCTGTACTGCATTGTTTATGTCAGTGTGTACCTGGAGCCCCACTGACAAAAGCAGCAGTAGCAGAGACAGATAAAAGGGTCGTCTGTTGGCAGCTCTTCCCTCTGCCTGTAAATGTTAGCTGGAATCTTACCCCAAGGTTTCACAGGGACCCAGAGCACTGTGTAAAGTCCCCCATACACCTTTAGATCACTCCATACAATTTCCTTTAGATCTACCAACAACTATGTAGTGCCAGGAATACATTGTGATTGGAAGGTATATATCACTGCTATGTAGTTGCATACGTAACGGACGATCGCGGCAGAGTATATAACATGATGCTGCAATTTTTAGTTCATTTGTCCCCATATAGTCCCCATCTAAAGTAATGAGATCGACCTAAAAACTAGGGACTAGTGATGGTCCAACATCGGCCGTGTCTGTCCCCGAATAGGCGGTCAGACATCCACCTGTTCGCTGAGAACTTCAAATTCCCCGCCTGGTGGCAGGGAATTTGATTCGGAACTATACTGGAAATGACGCTGACGGCGCACAGTTCGGCCATGACTATCAGGGAAAATTTTGCAAATTCATTTCTGGAGTGGGTGGTTGTGTGTGTGTTAAGGTAGCCATACACTGGCCAATTTTTCACCGATCAATTGCGGGAATCAGCAATTGATTGGATCGGGAATCAATGCAACACCACCTTAGGAATCTGGTTTGTGGCTGATTTGAACATGATCCGATCTCCAAAATGGCCGATTCCACAAAATCCATTGATCGGAAAGGCTTCTGCATAGGGCTATGGGTCCACCAACATACTCCGGTTGCCAAACGATTGACACAAAAAACAATATGTTGGTTCAATGTCTGATCCGATTCAGATTTTGTTTGGTCGATCGTTTAGGGTGAGCAGAACCAGATTGATTGCCGATCGATCTCGTAAACGCGCAGTGTGATCGATCGGTCAAAAATCGAGTGGAAAATCGACCCGTGTATGGCTACCTTTAGATATGCAACCGATTGCATAGTAGATCGATCACCATGAGCACAGCGGTTGATCTGCGGTGAAATCAGCCACAAATCTTTAAGTCTATGGCCAGCTTTAGTCTGCTTCTACATTCTTTTGCTTCGAAATAATGAAGCTGCTAGATCACCGTCACTAACTGCCAACCCGAATTTTCAGTTCTGCATTGCAGGCCTGTATATTTTCTCATTACACGTTTCCTTTCAGCTTACGTACTGTTATAGCTCAAGATCAAGTAGCCAGTGCTGTGTACATTCAGCATTTTAAAAAGCGTTTAACTTTGCTTTTTCACTATCTTTATTGATACTATACCCTTTGGTTACATAAATTCACTGTCGTTTTGGGTGAATTTCCAGCTATGTAATCACTTTTCTCATAATTTCTCTGTGTCTTTTTATCACAATCATTATTATCTTTTCCTAAAACACTTCCCATAAGCCATTAAGTTGCTCCATACAACAATACACTGCACAGCTTGCTGACATAAGGACATTTTCAGAGATGAGCTTAATGCTTGTTGTCAGCGCGTACATATTTGTAATGATAAAGCATCTTTTTCACGCCAAAATGCCTGTCTTCTTGCTTGCAAGTTTGCCCCCTCGGAGAAGAAGTTAAGCTTCGGTGGTGTCAGTGCTTGTAGTGGATAAGAAGTGACAGCACGGTAAATGCTTGACATCTGAGTTCCCCTTGATATGATCCTGAGCATTTCATTACCTTAATGCCAAGCTGAGCGGGTGATTACCTCCAGCTATTAAAGACAATTGCTGGCCGTGAGTGCCCATGCCTCCTTTCAGAGCTTGGCGACCGCTCACAAGTCTTTTCCCATCAGACCCAAAACGCGCACATTATGCAGCATGACTGCAGGAGAGGAATTGTTAAAGCACTGTCCAAGGTGCTGAAGTGTCAGCTAACTTAATGAAATACAGTACAGGAAAGTCATGTTCCATGTAAGTCTTACCAGAATTACATTAGTGCTCCTGTAGCTACTAAATTAACTTTTTCTTAGTTTTTGTGATTCTTAATGGAGATATTATACTAAGGGTATTTAGATGATTTTTTAAACATAATTCTCAGGATAATTAACTGAGCCATAATGTGTGTGGTAATTTACAATGTTACTTATTTTTTTAGGAGTAATTGCCTTGTTTTATAGAAATAGCAAATAGATATTGTTATAAGTAGGTGAACAAGAAATAAGTGTGTTTCAAAGTGACAGACAGCCAATAGACCACTCAGGGGCGGTGGCTTTGTAGAGAGAGCAGGATGACTCAAGCTCTACGGCTGGCACAGCTCTCCCTCAGCGCCCACCGTCCAAGAGTAATCTCTTTTGGGGAAGGCGGGGGGGGGGG